>CM022950.1:64165983-64621927 GCA_012931725.1 Litsea cubeba | reverse complement strand
AGAAAACAAACCATCCGGTAAATCTGAAGAGAGCATGCAAACTCCCTTCATCATCTCCCTCAAATCTTCAAAGCCTTTGGTCATCACAACTAAAGTGAAGAAGGCAAAACAAAAGCCTGGGGCAAATTTGTTGTCTCTTTCGTGTCTATCATGCAAGACACGGACTCGGATTCAGAGCCAGAAGACGACACATCGTCAAGCCAAGCTGACACTCAGCAAGTTCAGCCTGCTCTTACTCCAATGGAGACAACTTCTGACATAGAAGATCCTACGTCAGCTTCCTTCGTGTTCCAGCAACTTCAGCAAAGGAAAAGCCGATCTTCTTCCATAGATCGGATGCTTCTTCATCAAACTCCATGCTTGAACCTTTCCAAAATAAAGGTTACGCCTCAACTATCCTTATACAGTTCTGTGGCACAAGCTATTATGAAGAAAATGGGGTATGACGCTACAAAACCCAGTCGGTTTGGGAGAAGGGACGCGGTATTCTCACACCATTGGGGCCCGTCTTGACCAAAAGCCAGCTGGAAGATTGGAGACTCTACGGCTATGTAGAAAAGTCTTCACACGGGTTAGGGTATTAGATCCGACACTCCCTTGAGAGAGTTGACACAAAGGCTTAAAAGTCAATATACTGACCAAACCTCAACATCTCAAATCCATGAAGACATCGATCTCCCTGGATATCTCGTTGATGAGTCACCTGACAAAGATCCAGGAAAGCTCATCAATTGGCACGATTTCTCCGAAAATGAAGAGGAGTTGTCCGATGGCACAGACGTGTGGACTTCTGACCCAGAAGAACCCTCATCTCCAAAAGAAGTAGCCTACTTCGACTCGGTTTCAACAGGCGATTGGGATCATCTCATAGCAAGCCTTGGGAAAACTTACCGATCAAGAAGACCCGTGGAAAGGAACAAAACCTTGGTCTGGAAATGCCCTTGAAACCCCAGAAGGTTTCGTTGAGCTGGAAGCCTCCGAAAATATTGTGGAGGAACCACCTTCGAACCTTCCAACAGAAGATCCTGTTTCAAAAGATAGACTTGGGAACACAAGATAACCCACGTCCTGTATTCATAAGCAAGAATATAAAGGATGATGAGTTACCCGAGTATATCGCTTTTCTTCGTGAGTTCGTTGATTGCTTTGCATGGTCTTATGCTGAAATGCCAGGCTTAGACCCCAAAATAGCAGTTCACAAACTCAATCTTCAAGAAGACATCAAGCCTGTCAAGCAAGGCCAAAGAAGATTCCGTCCAGATGTGATGGATAAAATTGAACAAGAAGTTCAAAAACTCAAAAGCGTCGGCTTCATCCGTGAGGAACAACATCCTGAATGGTTGGCCAACATTGTCCCCGTGACAAAGAAAAATGGGCAGATCAGGGTCTGTATTGACTATAGAGACCTGAATGGCGCATGCCCAAAAGATGAATTTCCGCTCCCCATACCAGAGGTAATGATTGATAATACCTGTGGATTCGAGCGAATGACATTCATGGATGGTTCTCTGGCTACAATCAGATAAAGATGCATCCTGAGGATGAAAAACATACATCCTTTCGAAACCCCATTTGGCGTGTATTGCTACACTGTCATGCCATTCGGTTTGAAGAATGCTGGTGCCACATATCAGAGGGCTATGATGAAAATATTCCAAGATATGCAGCACAAGACGGTTGAATGTTACGTTGATGACCTCGCCGTCAAAAGCAAAAGAAAAGAAGATCATCTCGAAAACCTCCGAGAAGTCTTCCTCCGGCTTCGCAAACACAAACTGCGAATGAATCCATTGAAATGCTTCTTCGGCGTCTCGTCGGGTAAGTTCCTCGGATTCTTAGTTCGGAAAGCTGGAATAGAGCTTGACCCCATAAAAGTCAAAGCCATTCTAGAAATGCCCTCTCCAAGAACCTTGAGAGAACTCAAAGGGCTTCAAGGGACATTGGCCTACATCAGACGGTTCATCTCCAATCTTTCGGGGAAATGCCGTCCATTCTCCCGGTTGATGAAAAAAGGTGTAAACTTTGTCTGGGATGCTGACTGTGAAGCTGCTTTCCAAGACATCAAGTCATACCTGACAAAACCTCCAGTGTTAGCTGCTCCTACCACTGGAAAACCATTCATCTTGTACACAAGAGCCCTTGATCACTCTTTGGGAGCTCTGCTTGCGCAAGAAAATGATCAAAGAAAAGAAGCTGCTCTATATTACCTCAGCCGCATGCTAGTAGGTGCAGAGCATCGCTACTCTCCAGTCGAAAAAGAATGTCTTGCAGTGATGTTCGCCGTACAAAAGCTGCTGTCACTACTTGCTTTTCCAACACAGTCTACCTGGTCTCGAGGGTCAACCTCTTGAAGGTCCTTGTCACAAAGGCAGGTTCTCTCAATGCTCGACTGGCAAAATGGTCCATCCTTCTGTCACAATTTGATATTAGATATGTACCACAAAAAGCAATCAAAGGGCAAGCTCTAGCGGACTTCCTCGCAGAGCATCCATTGCCTAAAGATTCTCCACTCAGAGATGATCTCCCAGACGAACCAGTCTACAATGTGGAGACTTTCTCACAAAGTGCCTCCTGGACATGTACTTTGACGGTGCAACCAGGACAAATGAAAAAAGACAGCTGATCTCGGGAGTTGGCATCCTCTTTGTTAGCCCCGACAAATACATGATTCCGCACGCTTTCTCGCTACTGGAACCATGCACAAACAATGCAGCTGAATATCAAGCTCTGATCTTAGGATTGGAACTCGCCATCGAATCCGGTATCACCATGCTGGAAGTCTTTGGAGACTCTCAACTGATCGTCAACCAGATGAATCAGAAATTTGAAGTCAGGAAGCCAGATTTGTTGCCCTACTACAACAAGGCACAATCACTTCTGCAAAAGTTTGACATCTGCCACATCACCCACATTCGTAGAGGTGAAAACATACGTGCAGATGCCCTAGCCGGACTTGCCGCATCCATGGCAATCCAGGAAGGGGAAAACATGCAAGTCACAGTGTGCGAAAGAAGAATCCTTCCTCCTCTTAACACACACCAAGCAGTTGCTGAATGCCACCAAGTGGTCGGAAGTCGGATTTCAATCCTTCAAACTTCAATTGGCGACTGGAGGGATCCGTTCATTGATTACATTATGTTCGGAATCCTACCTGAAGATCCAAAAGAACGGGTAAGCATCCAAAGGCGAACCCCAAGCTTCCATTTGGATATTCCTTCAAAAATCCTTTACAGGAAATCCTTCAACGGAGTACTTCTACGCTGCTTATCACAACAAGAGGCTGAAGAAACACTCAAAGAAGTTCATGCTGGTCTTTGTGGAGCTCATCAGGCTGGACCTAAGCTCTATGATCAGATAAAAAGGTTAGGATATTACTGGCCTACCATGGTAGCTGACGCAATGCAATTTGCTAAGCGCTGCCAACAATGCCAAGTTCATGGAGATTACATTCACATGCCTCCAGAATGGCTGCATCCTACAGCGATCTCATGGCCTTTCGAAGCCTGGGGTATGGACATCATAGGTCCTATTTCTCCCCCTTCAAGCAAAGGTCATCGCTTCATCTTCGCCGCTACGGATTATTTCTCCAAGTGGTCAGAAGCATTTGCGTTTAACGAAATGAAGACCTCATCAGTCCTTCAGTTCCTGCGCACCAACATCATTTGTCGTTTCGGCATACCCAAAAGATTCGTCCATGATAACGGACCACAGTTCCGGGATCATCGATTCTACAGGTTCTGCGACAAATACAAAATCCAAAGCTGTCCTTCGACTCCATACAATCCGGCAGCAAACGGGTTAGCAGAAGCTTTCAACAAGACACTCTGCAAAATCCTCAAAAAAATGGTCTCTAATCACAAAAGAGACTGGAGCGACAAAATGTCTGAAGCTTTGTGGGCCTATCGAACCACCGTTCGAGGACCAACCCATAGCACACCATTCTCCTTGGTCTATGGATGCGAAGCTGTCGTGCCCTTGGAAGTACAAATTCCTTCCTTGAGGGTATCCTTGCAAAATGACATGACTCAAGAAAGCAATGTCAAATTGCGACTCCATGAGCTGGACAATCTCGATGAGAGACGGCTCGAAGCTCAACAAAGCATTGAACTTTACCAAGCACGTATGCAGGATCTTTCGATAAAAAGGTCAGGCAACGCGCCTACAAAAAGAATGACTTGGTTCTTGCGGTAAAAAGACCAATGGTCTTCGCTCACAAGTCCAAAGGCAAATTCGAGCCAAAATGGGAGGGACCCTACGTCATCGACAAAGTTTTCTCCAATGGCGCATACGCACTCCTAAACATGGAAGGTGACAGATGTATGCTGCCCATCAATGGCAAGTTCTTAAAGCGGTACTACCCTTGAAGACTTACCCAACTGGGTAAGAGCAATGCCTGTACGGCCAAAACCGGTTTCCAGGTACACGCTCCCCAAACCCACCCTTTTTTTAGAATCTTCATATCAAATGTTGAAATTTCTAGAAATCTAAAACAATGCTTACTTTCATCGTTTCATTGTTCAAAAAATATATATCCAAGTTCAGGAACCTTTCCCTAACTTGACCAAAATTTTCAACCCTTGAACCCAAAATTCATGGTTTGAAACAAAATCCGGATTCAGGGATTTCCACCCTAGTCCACCCTGCCTTTTAACCGCCAAAATGGTTTTAGGTCAAAATTTATGACCCTCGTGTCTTTAAACAAAAAAAAATGGTTTTTCAAAAACCGCGAGGAAGCGACGCTTAGTCGATACTCGCACAAATCGGAAGCAAGCGAACCACGTTCGACACTTCCAAAATCGCAGGGAAGCGACATTTCGTCGATACTTGCAAAATCCAAAACCGTGGAAACGCAACATTTCAGTTGATATCCACAACCCAAATTTCAAAGGTTCGAAAAAACCTAAAAAAAAAAAAAAAAAAAACTGTGGAGACGCAACATTTCAGTTGATATCCATAACCCAAAGGTTCGAGAAAACCACAAATTTCAAAAATCGTGGGGAAACGACATCAAGTCAGTACCCGCAAAACCAAATTTTTTGAAAAGCAAGGATGCGACATTCCATCGATACTTGCACCCAAATCCGCGAGGATGCGACATTCCATCGATACTCGCAAACCGAATGAGCAAGGATGCGACATTCCATCGATACTTGCAAGAACATTCAGCAGGGAGGCGACTTTTAGTCGATACTTGCATTTTTTGAAAACCAAACCGGCTATAAATGCCATCAAAACAGGCTATAAATGCCACAAACCGGCTATCAATGCCACCAAAACAAAACCGGCTATCAATGCCACAAACAAAAAAAAAACTTGGATTTCAAAAACGGCTATCAATGCCACCAAAACAAAACAGGCTATCAATGCCACCAAAAACCGGCTATAGATGCCACAAAACAAACCGGCTATCAATGCCACCAAAATTGGCTATAGATGCCACAAACAAAAAAAAACTCGGCTATCAATGCCACAAGAAAAGATGGCTCTCATGCCAAAATCGGCTTCCATGCCACAAACAAAAACCTGGCTTTCATGCCAAAACAATCATTTGACAAAAGATTTTCACAAAATGACAACCTTTTGATCAAATCCCATTTAGCAATTACTTTTATCACAAAAAGATTCAAGTGAGCGTAGGGATAACAAAAAAAAAAGAGAAGTGTTCATAAGCACTACATAACAAAAAAAAAGAAAAGAGTACCAAAAAATACATGTGGTACCAAAAAAAAAGAAAGTGTTCACAAGCACTACAAAAAAAATATATAACAAAAAAAGAGTACCAAAAAAAATACATGTGGTACCAAAAAAAAAAGAGAGTGTTCACAAGCACTATAAAAATAAGTACCAAAAAAAATACAAGTGGTACCAAAAAAAAAAAGAGAAAAGAAAGAAGGATGGTTTCTGTATACAGGAGCTCAATCAAAAATGGTCTCCAGCCAAGAGTTCAGCTCCCCAAGCAGACTTTTAGCTTCAGCTGTCAAGGATTCCAAGGCACGCTTCTTCAGGAACTTGCCATGAGATGCTGGAGTGGGCTGTACCCCTTCTCTCACACCAGGAAGCTTGCCTCGAGCAGCTTGCCATTGTTTATCCTCATCAGACTTCCTTTTGAGAACCCGTTCGGCATCTGCAACCTGGTGAATCAGGACACTCTCCCTGTCGCGAGCTTCTATTATGGCAGTCCACTTGGCAGCGACTTGTGCCTGCAGAAGCTCAAGACGTTTCCTGGCCTCATCGACCTCCCTATCAAGGATGTTAAGGTCATGTGTCAGCTCGATGATGGTTACCTCTTCTCTATTCCTCCTTCGGACTGCCACCTTCCTGCTTTCTGTAGCCTCATCTAGGTCAGACTTAGCCTTATCAGCAGGGTCCAGGAACATCTCCTTGAAGAACTGGTCATCAGCCAGACTCACGGTCTCAAACCACTTGTCACCCAGTGCAATGATCCTATCAACGATCGCCCTGGCACCTGTGACATCCAGACCAGCCTCTTCAGCATCACTGAGAATCTCCTGCACATGCTGGATCATGCCAAATCCGACTTCCAAGTGCCCAGAAAAGAGAGTCTCAATCCAAGAGTGCACAACTCGCACCACCACCTTCTTCGCAAAAAGAAGAGATGGCCCAGCTGAGGATTCGCCCAACTCCGTTGGTCGGCTACTCATGTCATCATCTGTTGAAAGAGTAACAAAAGAACTCTTTCCAGCTGAAGCTGCTCCTGCTCGGGAAGGAATCTCAGCGCGAGGAATCTCCTCAATATTGTCAGAGCTGGTCCCAGGAATCTCTACCTCTGGATCAACCTCTGGCATCTCTTGCTCAGGAAGCAACGGATCCTCCTCTGCCACTTCAAAACCTGCAAAGGAAACACAAAAAGGTATGAATATGACCCTGTTTGAAAATCATTATCAGAGTTATAACTACAAAATACCTTCTTCGACGACTGGCGGAACACTTTCTTCCTCCATGAACTCATCGAAAGCATCATCAACATTTGCGTCCATCGATGGTTCAAAGTCATCAGAACCCTGTGGCAAGTCAGCTGGCAACAAAAAAAAATGTGTTAGCAAACCGAGTCACAAACAAAAAAAAAGAGAGCAAAAGAAGTCGTACCAATTGGAGATTCTGGATCTACTCCAGAGTCCCTCGGTTCTTCTTCAGGTGCCTCAACAGGATCCATCACCACCTCATCGGTTGGGACCTCAGGCATCACCAAGTCTTCCTCTGCTAAAAAAAAAAGAAGAAAAGCAGAAACAAGAAGCAAATCATAACATGGAAAAATCCCATGAAAAGAAATGGAAAGAGAAAAAGGAAGAATCATACCTTCACCGACGGTCTCTTCTTCTCGGCTTCTCTTCTCCGGAGGCTCGTCAGCATCCACTGGCACATCCTCATTGATAGTAAGAGGAACTTCCAAGTTAGGAGAGCCCTCATGCTGCCCCTTCCTGCGATGATGACTCCTCCTCCTCTTACTTCTGCGGGCTCGCTTTTTAGAGGAACCTGCCCCGCCGTCAGAGTCAGGTTTCCCACTTGACTCATCACTGGATGGTCTGCTCTTGCCAGTAGACTCCACAGAAGCTTGCCTCTGTGCCGCCTGCATCCAAGCGCCAAGTTCGGCTTCCTCCTGTTCTAGCTGCTCCAAAGCCTCGTCAGGTATTTCTCGAACAGCTTCAGAACCGATGACGCCCTGGTCACCGAGAAAGCCTATCTTGTGCTTCTCTCCAGAAAGGAAGGCCCAAACTTCCTCTCGCCGGATGCCATCCGACTTTCCAAGGCCCTTTCCAGATACCAGCTTCACATCAAGCTCCTTCCTGGAAAGTCCCCGATATGCCGAGAAGCTCTCCGCGAACCACTTCGCAAAGCCGGCAGTCCGGGAAGTCAACAACACAGGATAAGAAATCATGGCTGTAGTGTCTTCAGCACTATAGAAAGCCCATGCATTTCTCCCGTCCTGTAAGCCTCCAAAGCGTTTCACCATGCTTGAAGGCGCTCCAACAACGCCTTGAGAAAAGCCAAGCTGCAAAGCAAAGCGAGAAGGTACATACGGCTGGATGTCAACGAAAAGATGTCTACGGTACACCATCGTGCCGACACGTATGCTGAAAAGCCACTCTCTCTCTGCATTTGTCAAGGAATAATGCCTTCCCGACCCCGCCCTGGTAGAGTCTCGGGAGGCACCAAAATCAAAAGCCTTCTTCCGCAACTCCGGAGAAAGCTTTACTGAAGATTGCCCCATCTCGACGTACCTGAACCGTCGGATCCTCATGCGGGCAAACAAAAGTGATTCGGACACGGCTTTGCCCTTAGCCAGTCGAATCATCAGAGGATCATCATCCTGTGCAGCACCCAGCCGATGGAAGCCAGGACAGTGGTATACATACCATGAATAAAAGATATGGGCTGAAAATACCCTATTCATGGGGAGCCCAAGCCGAACTAGAAAAGCAGCAGCCTGCAGTTCGGTACACAGGTAGGAGTAAAGAGCTGGCACCAAAGCAAGCTGCTCTCCAAACGCCATCTGACAAGCCGGAAAAATACAATGCGGCCTGATATGCGTTCCATCTCCTCCAGCAAAAATAGCCTCACCAAGCCAATAAGTGAGGTACACAGCGAGATCTCTCCTCAGTGCAATGTCAGGACATATGGCGTTTGTGCTTGCACAGAAATCTCTCAACTCTTCTTGCATGGCCAAGATCTTCTTTGAACTTGGATCCTGAGCTCCAGCTTCCTGGGTCATGCTATCAGAAGGCTCCCTACTATCAAAAAAGTTGGGGAATGAAGAGCAAAAACTCTTCCAACTGCTGGATCTAACTTTCGAACCCCCCTTCTCCTTCAAAAAATCATAGAAGGCGACGAGCTGAAAGTATAGAAGCCTGAACTCCTCAGACTGCCCCTCGAGGACGCTGTCAATCGGCATAAACTCCTCATAGAGTTTGCCGAGGATGGGCAATCCGGTAATGGCGCTCAACTCCTTCAAAGAAAAACCAATCTCACCATTCGTCACAACGAAGGTATTGGTTTGAGGGAGGAACGACTCCAGCATAGCCATGAAGGCCTCGTCGAAAAAGATCACGGTCTCCCCAAAAGCGCGGACCGCATCAAAAATCCCGGCTTCCTTCAAAACGGCGCCACCAATCAGCAGGACGCGATCAGTCCACGACTTCCACTCGGAGTCAGCATTGAAACGACCTCGAAGTCGAAAAGGCTTGATCCAATTGCTGCCGTCACCGCTGAAAATACCAAGGCCCACCGGTCTCAAATCGACCGACGGATAATCAGAGCCCTGGTAGCCGCTGGATGGCATCAACAGGTCCATGTCAACAGGCGACCTCTCCGTATATCCAGGAGAACCGCCAACAAAAACCCCGGTCTTGATTACATTTGTCCTTCTCACCCAGCTTGGAGGATCTTCCCTCTTGGGGCACGTGGGGGCAAGACTCAGAATCGAGACGGTGCGATCAAACATCGACCGGGTAGTAACAGTCTTCTTCTCACCATCTGCTGTGAAGGAAAACTGAAAAGATCTCCTCTGGTATGTAATGTCGTCAGGGACTGCATCACCAAAGAAGAAGGTAGGCTTGGGCAAAATGCTCTGATCTTCCATCACCCATGGACGACTGCTTACCATGATCTTATAGAATTCCTCTCCCTTGAGAGTGATCAGTCGCTGCCTCATCTCATCTCTGTTGAGGGAGTCGCACTCTTCCAGGTTTCTCTCAACATACTGGACCTTCTCGAAAGCCTGCTGAACGGCCGGATTAGAGGACCTAGAAGATCGACGAGGTACGCTTGTAGCAGGCTCTTTACCCTTGTTCGCTCTGGAGGAACCACCTGAAAAGGATGGAAAAGAAAAAGATCAAACATCAAAATGACAGAATCTCGCTAAAAAAAAATCTGGCGAAATTTTGACATGATGACGGGGCAATTCCGAAGAAAAGGAACTATCCCGAAAGAAATAGAAAGCTTGAAGATGGGCTCAACATCGCTGCGAGCTCCGAAACTCCAAACTTTCGAAACCTAAAAGTCTCCGCAAAATCAGGAAGGGCTCAACATCACTGCGAGCTCCAAGTTCCCAAATTTGCAAACACTTTCAGGTATGCAATCACATCATGCTACAAATTTAATTTACAAATTAAAGGCATGCATGAACATTTAGATTTGCGAAAAAAAAATGCATTATCATGATGAAAAAAAAAAAAAAGAAACTTTCTCTAAAAAAAAGAGGGGAAAGAAAACAAAAAAAAAAAGAAAGAAAAGAAACTCTCTCAAAAAAAAAAAAAAGGGGGAGGGAAAGAAAAAAAAAAGAAAAAAAAAAAAAAAGAGGACTGGCCCACAGGCCGTGGCCCACAGGCCACGTGGCCGTACGGCCAGATCCGTACGGATCTGTCCGTACGGCCCACATAAAAAAAAAAAAACAAACATGAAAAAAAAAAAAAAAGAAAGAAAAGAAAGCAAAAAAAAAAAAACGTGTGAAAAAAAAAGAAGAGAGGCAAACACGTGAACAAAAAAAAAAAAGGAAGAAAAGAAAGAAAAAAAAAAAAAGAGAAGAACTTTTTTTTTTCCTACAATGGAATTTTCTTGAAAAAGAAGAACTTACTTGAAGCCATTGATGGAGAAGAAGAAGAAAACTCTTGAAGATCTTGAAGAAGAAAAGCTCTTGGTCTTGAAGCCCTCTTGAGATTATTGCAAAAGAAAGTAGTAAGAGCAAGAGATCCAACCTTCTCCTTGCTTTTATAGAGGAGAGCAAACCAAAGAAGGAAAGAAGAAAGAGGTAAGTGTTACTAATTAGTAACCTTACCAAAAGAAAGATTCTTTCCCAAAAGAAAGATATCTTGAGATATCCTATCCCAAAATAAAGGGATATTGAGAGATTTTCTCCTAAAATCAATCTATGACGGATTCTTTCCCAAAAGAAAGATATCTTGAGATATTCTATCCCAAAAATAAAGGGATCATGAGAGATTCTCTCCAAGTAAAGATATTCTTAGATATTCTCTATCCAAATGAGATATTTTTGGATATTCTTTACAAAAATGACACCATATGAGATCTAAGCCATTTCAAAAGCTTAAGGTCCCATGGGTTAGCCCATATGAGCCAGGTTTGACCACCTAGGCACAAAAAAAAAAAAAAAAAAAAAAAAAAAAAAAGAAAAATTTTGGGCTTTTAGTCAAAGAGAAATCCCTCTTACCAAGAGCATACAAAAATGGTTCCATGCCTCTTTTGAGTTGATTGGACCATACAAAAGAAAATTCCAAGCCCCATGAGCTTCCAAAAATCAAACCATCCAGTCTCATCTACCAAATTGAGCCAAAATCTTGAAATTGACATTTCACAAAAATCAAACCAAAACCTGGTCCCCTAACCTGCCACATACAGCCTGTTAGGTCACAAGACCAAAACCAAAAACCAAAACCTGATCCCCTAACTTGCCACATACAGCCTGTTAGGTCACAAGATCAAGACCAAAATTGATCCCCCAACATTCCACATACAGCTTGTTGGGTCACACGATCAAAACCAAACCCGACCCCCTAACCTGCCATATATAGCCTGTTAGGTCACAAGGTCAAAACCCAAATCCACATCCCTGATGTCATCTTCAAAACTTTGCCTCGAGATGGTACGTGATCCCTTTCACTACCATAAAATTCCCCTGGAAGCTCAAAAGGCTACAAATACCAAAAAGAAAGATTGCTCAAAGACTCTTGGTCAAGTCACAGGCTCTCCTTCAAAAAATCTCTTCGAGGCACATCGACTACAAAAGTTAAGCAACTCGCCGCTGTACCTCGAGGGGGCATTTGTTGACACCAAAAATGTCACTTTGCCTTTTCAAGATCCAAAGAGCTACATGAAGTCGCAACCTGCCATAAATAGGCAATGCTGCTTCCAAAAATAAAATCTTGTCAGAATCAAACAAAAACTGCAAGATTCTTCCAGACAGCCAAAAGAGGAGTACGCAAGAAGTTTCAAGCCATTTCAAGATCATTTGGCCTAACTTCGCTTCTCCGACAGCCAAATCAAGCCTCTCGGCGGTAAAGCTCTCCGGGACCATGATTTCCAAGACAGAACCTATGGATCATCTTAAAATGACTCCAATAGGTTCCCTGTCAAATTTCAAGTCAATCGGACGTCGGTTGACCGCACATCAAACCGCGACATCTTCATCGCGATAAAAAGCAAGTCTACAGGTGATAGGACCCCAAACGGCTTCAAAACTCAAACAAAAGCCTATGGTTGGTCTTATTTATTGCTCAGCAGGCTTCACACCAAATTTCAGGTCATTCCGACATCGTTTGACCCAGTTTCAGCTTCTGACGGGAAATCGGCAACTCTGCGCGACAAAGTCTTCGGCTTTCTCAGGAAATTGGAAACTTTGCAAAATAAAATGCAAGGATTCTCATCAGGTTTCCTACAAAGAAATCAGGCCAATAAATGATCAAAATGTCAAAGAAAAGTACAGAAGAAAAAAGAATAAAAAAAGAGCAAAAACGGACGCAAAACGGGACCAAAAAGGGGGAAAACCCCCCCAGGGTCGCAGACCCCTGCGACCCTGGGCCAGGGTCGCAGGCCCCTGCGACCCTGGCCCAAGGTCGCAGGCCCCTGCGACCCTGGGCCAGGGTCGCCGGCGACCATGGACCCCGGGGTCGCCGGGAAAGCCCCGGAAACCCCGGTTTTCGCCGTTTTTTTCGCGATTCGAGGGGTCCAGCCTCTGGTACTTTCCAAAATTCATGCTTTTGAGACACCAAGTCCTCTGATATCCGTCCAAAACACGGGTAAATCATCAAGAGTATCAAAGACAGTATTGATCGCCACCCGGTCAACCAAAAAAAGTGTGCTTTCCACCCGACCGATCGAGAAATCGACAGGACAGATGGCACCGACCCGCTGTTGGCAACAAGCACCTGAAATTACATGGTCACCTGATGTCGATCTACATGAAGATCCATCGATGATCATCGACAGAAGAATTCCAAAAGACGTGGCACGGCCCGCGACTCTTCAGCTACTCGGCGACCACTTAATGCGATTAATTGACTAGCTTTATTACAGTCATTAATCCATTTCTTTGGACGGCCCAATCAGAAGCAAGCATTTGGGAGTTACAAGTCAAGAGATTCATGGCATTTAACCCATGAAACTCCTCCCATCATGGCGATTAAAGGCGATTAAATGCCCTCAATCTCCTCCGGCCAATCAGAAGCCAAGAAAAAGGAGTTACAAAATAAACAATTCAATTTTGTAACTCCTCCCATTATGTGGCTTAATGACATTAAAAGCCCATAAGCTCTCCTAAATGGCTACCAAGAGCCTATAAATAGGAGAGCACTCCAAAGGAATCCAGATCGGAAAAAAGAGACAGACACACAGACAGAGAGAAGCATAGAAATCCAGAGAAAGGAAAAAAGAGAGAAAACTCTGCGGAAATTCTACACCGGCCACCACAACAAGGTGACAAAAGTCCCTTGGGGGGTACCCCCCCCCCAAGGTCCTTGCCTTCTCCTCCTGCCTCCAATGGCTTAGATATGGCTTTTCAGCCCGTCTACTCGGTTTTTTATTGGACATAGGACCTTCCTTTGGTCTTTGTCTTCTAAAAACCCGAGGTTATAGCCAAGCCAAGTGAATCAAATAGCATCCTCTGTTCTCATCTGCATGGATGATGGCGAAGCCCACATATGGCTTGCGACCGTCAATCTAAACGAGTCCTCCACAATCTCCTGAGAAGTTAGATCCTCCTTTTCTTGCTTTTCATTGTAGTTTGTATTTTTTTTAAAAGAGACAAAAATCACAATTCTTGTCTTTCATTATTGATAAGGATTGTAAATCGGCTATAAACGCCAAAATCGGCTATAAACGCCAAAAATCGGCTATAAACGCCAAAATCGGCTATAAATGCCAAAAAAAATCGCCTTTCACGGCAAACTAAGAAAAATGTCTCTTTTCTTAAATATATGTGCAATGAAAAACTTGAAAGAAGTTGATTTCCTTTTTACTTGCGAAGGTTGATCTCCGGATCACCATTTGCAATTCCAAGTAAAATAGAAAATCTGGCACACCCACAAAAAAAAGAAATGTTGATGCACGCCCTTGCCCCCCGGTTACGAAAGGGTCGGACCAAACGGACTCCCACGTCCGCCGACCTCGGTAGAACCAAGCAGGAGCGCGGTCCATCACAATGAGGGATAGATTCCTGGTCCGTACTGTGAGGCTAAGGTGCCTTACGACTGATCTACGAGTGGTTCGGCATTTTGCTGCATTTTTTTGCAACTAGTATTGCGTAATGTTTTGAGGACACCCACCCATTTTCACAAATTTGGACTTTTGGAAGACCACCTGCTGTTTTTCCATTGTCATATTACTGGACAGTAGTTTCTATTCATACCGTTTTTTCAGCCATGCTTATTTTCTGAAACCGCAAAATCTCCTTACTGCTTTTTAGTAAAGGTTCTAATTATGGCCAAGCGTCCTTGGATGTGCAGTTCACTGGATAAGCATGCATATTCAAGATTCAAATGTTATTTCACAAGTTGTAATTATTTTTTTTATTGAAATCTCTGGATAAGGAAATTATGAGTCTGACTTTTTTATTGAAATCAATGAACTTAACTGTGATTAGAATTTATGTTTTAAAAATTGAATCTTGGTATGCAATTTTTGGTGTTTTTTGTGTTTGTTAAGCAATGACCGTGAGCTATTGATTTTTTTTTCAATGAACTATTTAGAGGTTTTTAATAGTCTTCTTTATGGATTTGTACAATCAGGTTAATCGACAATTTGGATCTGCTTGATATAGAGCCACATACATGATTAGAGACATGGGTGATTGTATTCTTTAGGAGAGATGATTTAGCCCTTGCTTTACATTCCATGTTCTCAATTTTCACTACTTCTGAACGGAAATATGTGCAAATGCTGTTAGAGGGTACCTTGAAAAGTATGTTTTGGATGAATCACGATTCCTTTTGTTTATTACAGTATTTTTATCTGAATCAGGTTATTGATTTTCATGTTAATTTGATCTTAATTATTGTAATTTTCTTAAAAGTGCAGTGTAATTGGGTGGTATCAAGATGCAAGGAAATGGAATTAGGTAGTAAGAATTTTTGAAGAAATAGCTCCTTTTTATGTTTAGCAGCATCTCATACAGCCAAAATGCATTAATTAATTAGGAACCTATCTCTCTTTTTCGTTCTCATTTTTTTTAAATTTTATAGGATAAAAAAAAATCCCTTGGATTGTAAGTTGTGTTTCTTATTTTTTTTTTCCTTCCTATTTTATTGAATTGTGTCTCATAGAGGGGGACCAAGAAGATAAGAATATTGTAAGGGATGGATTGGAGTGAAGCATGCAGGATTTGGAAGTTCCTTGTGAGTTGGGTGTTCATAGAGCATATCCATAATTCCTAATATCTATTATTTAATTAAAAAAATATAGACGCATGCCTTGTCAATAGACCCATCTTTCAAATCGAAAGACTAATGAAACACAAGGTAACCTAGATCCAAAAGCATTTCCTCATCTGGATAAATTTATCTAAAAGAAGTCCTTGGTTTTCGTTAGGACCCAATGGTATCTTCAATCAAATTAACATTGTTATTGGTCCACTTTAAAAATGAGTAGCACCTAATTAACAATGAAAAAAGCTTCCAAGAAGGCTTCTAAATCAGTAGTAATTAAAGAACAGTGCACATTTTGTATAAATAAACTATAAGATATTATTTTATTTATTCCTTAAAGAGAATCAACATTATATTTAATCACCATAAAAAAATACCGTACTGATTTTATTCGCTATTAATAATGACTCTTGAGCAGGTCAAACATGGTTAAAGACAATCTTTTCGTAAGAGTTTATTATTATTTTTTTGAATGGTATCTTTTCATAAGAGTTGAATAGTTTGAGTGAAAGAAAGTTCTATAGCGTTTAGGGTTTAGGGTTTAAAAAAGAAAGAAGAGAATTTTTCTCTATAGTGCAATATCGGTAATCAAACAAATATCTCTAATTAGCATAAAATAACACCGATATTAGCACTGACCTAACAAAGGAACTGCCTCTTCTCCCTTTATTCCAAAGACGATGATTTCAACCGCAAGCTTCTCAGTTTTCCCTCCCTTTTTGTACATATATTTCCTTTTTATTTTGTTTTTGCATATTTTTTTCTAACCATGGACAGGAAGCGGATCGGATCACATAGTCAGGTACCTTCTTCCACTTTACCCTTTGTTATTTTCTTTCCTCGTATGTTACAATTTCATAAGTACTGGATTGCATGCATAACATCGAGGATGATGTTCATCTTAGGTTGTGGGGTGGGGACAAGCACACATGTCCTGTGTTAGATATAATTTTTACACATTTTTACTTTCTAGAAAAAAAATTTCTTGCTAGGATTTTTTTTTCATTTTTTCTAACTTTATTTTGGTTTTTGAGAGAGAAAATCTTCAAAGTTGTTTTTATGAGCTGAAGATATTGAAAATCTTGGGAATTTTGAAAAAGTAGGCGAAATTAGATTTGGTTTTCCATTTTGTTTATGGAAAGGTTTTTCGAAAAATTGCTGAATTTTGATCCCTTCACAAAAAACACAGTCATATATATTTTCAAAAGTTTTAAATGCGAAGCTATGATTTTTCACAAAAAACACGGTCGTATATATTTTTAAATGTTTTAAATGCGAAGCTATGATTTGCTTTTTGTTTTGACGATTTGATTGAAAATATGAAAGAAAGTGAAAACTTAGTTTTACTAGTTTCCTGGTTCATCTGGGTGGATTTTTCCAAATACCAGTGAATCAATTCGGGCACATGAAAAGGGCTGCCTATTGTTGGGGACCGTGAACGGAGTTACATAAGATTTGGTTATGCTCCCCAATATCTATGTAATCGAGTCTAGAAATGAAAATTTCCGACCTTTTGAAAAACAGTAGTGCGAAAGCCATCATGACATGAAAATGGCTGCCTATTATTAGGATCATGAACGAAGTTACGTAAGATTTGAGTATGCTCCCCAATATCTATGTAACCGAGTCTAGAAATGAAAATTTTCGGCCTTTTAAAAACAGTAGTGCGAAAGCCGTCATGGTCGCCTTGAGTGGAAACCTATTTTTTTGCTACATTTAGGTGGACCAGATTATTCGATAGAGAATCATATATATTTTCAAAAGTTTTAAATGCGAAGCTATTATTTGCTAATTTTTTGGACGATTTGATTGAAAATATGAAAGAAAACCAAAACTTAGATTTACTAGTTTCCTGGTTCATCTTGGTGGATTTTTCCACATACCAGTGAATCAATTCGGGCACATGAAAAGGGCTGCCTATTGTTGGGGACCGTGAACGAAGTTACGTAAGATTTGGGTATGCTCCCTAATATCTATGTAACCGAGTCTAGAAATGAAAATTTCCGGCCTTTTGAAAAACAGTAGTGCGAAAGCCGTCATGACATGAAAAGGGCTGCCTATTGTTGGGATCGTGAATGAAGTTACGTAAGATTTGGATATGCTCCCCAATATCTATGTAACCGAGTCTAGAAATGAAAATTTCTGGCCTTTTAAAAACAGTAGTGCGAAAGCCGTCATGGTCGCCTTGAGTGGAAACCTATTTTTTTGCTACGTTTAAGTGGACCAGATTATTCGATAGAGAATCGTATATATTTTCAAAAATTTTAATCGCGAAGTTATTATTTGCTAATTTTTTGGACGATTTGATTAAAAATATGAAAGAAAACCAAAACTTAGATTTACTAGTTTCCTGGCTCATCTTGGTGGATTTTTCCACATACCAGTGAATTAATTCGGGCACATGAAAAGGGCTGCCTATTGTTGGGGACCGTGAACGAAGTTACGTAAGATTTGGGTATGCTCCCCAATATCTATGTAACCGAGTCCAGAAATGAAAATTTCCAGCCTTTTAAAAAACAGTAGTGTGAAAGCCGTCATGGTCGCCTTGAGTGGAAACCTGCTTTTTTGCTAAGTCTAGGTGGACCAGATTAATCGATAGAGAATTATATATATTTTAAAAAGTTTTAAATGCGAAGTATTTTTTGCTAATTTCTTGGATGATTTGATTGAAAATATGAACGAAAACCCCTGTGAGGAAATAATAGGTTCAGTTTTAAAAATTGGATAAGGGCAGGAGGAACACTATATCTGGGTGGATTTTTTGGCATGATTTTTGAAAATTTATTTCCAAAGAAGGGATTGGCGAACTGGGTTTCAAAATTTCCTAATATCGATTTTTCTAAAAATTTGAATATATCTGATGATTATAAATTTTCTTTTGAAAAATTTCATTTCATTATTCTTGGTTTTAGGTGTTATAAATTTTGTGGGCGCATATTCACTGCAAACCCTCACGATGCACAACTCTCGTCCACTAGGTGTAACCTAAGGGTTTAAGGGCTTGCTGCCCATGCTAAATGCAGTCGAGAGTGCCAGTGAATGTGGACATTTTTTTTTTCATTTTTTTTTTGTTTTTGCATTTACTTTTCTTAGATTAGGTAAGAGTCCTACCCTAGTTCACATTTCTTTCTTAGAACTGGCAAAAGGCTGGTTGGGGGTGTGATAATTTCTTTAAAATGCACATTTTCATCATTAATTTTTAGTAATTAAGTTCTTATTCATCAAGTCATGCTTGATTTTATTGGAAATTCATTATTTCATGTTTTCATGCATCAAAGTTTGAATTCAAGTCAAAATTCTTTGAAAATCATATTTTTACATGAAATCATGAATCTTTCTATTTTGAGCATGGGAAGTCAGAAATTGAGCATTACTTTTAATTCACACATGAAATGATGAATTTTATTTTCACACATTAATTCAAGCATTGGTTCTATTGAAAAAAGTTCATTGTTCAAGAGCTTTGTCTCAAGCCATATTTACATTATTCCATTTAGGAGTAGATGTGAAGTACTTATTTTTCTGTAGTCCCAATCTAATAAATATTCATTGAGTTTATTTAATTAATTTTATGTTCTTTTATGGAATGTAGGTTATGTACCAACTGTTTTCGACAATTTTAGTGAAAATGTAGTAGTGGATGGAGCACTAATAATCTAGGATGGTGGGATAAAATAGGTACATTGTTTAACTATTCCATGCGTTCTATCAAATTTCCCTTTATTAGTTTTTTATTTTCTTTGGCTAGAAAAGTTTATTTTGTGGGTCTTATTTTGCGGCTCTATGAAACAGATTAGGAGGATTGCAGCATATTTAAGACCTCTAAGCTATTGTGGTGCAGATGTTTTTTCTATTGGCATTCTTTCTCATCATCAAGGCTAGCTATGAAAATGTTGAAAAGATGGTAAGCAAAATCTGGTTCATTCTGAAATACTAGAGTCTTCTACTTGTTTTCTTGACAGTTTATCTTTCCCTCATTCGTGACACATTTTTCTCTTTTCAAGCGGATACGTGAACTGAAACATTATGTGCATGGTGTTCCCATTGCCCTCATTGGGACAAAACTTGGTTGGCTTTTTCTTGCCGACTTCAGTGTATCAACTCGTTATCACTATTTATTGTTATTGTTGTCATGAACTGAATATGATTTTTTTTTAAAATGAACTGAATTTGTTATGGCTTCAAATCTCCAGGATTATATCATTCATAGTCTTTGCATCTTGTTTACAACATTTTGTTGAATTCATTTGGTTGCTCTGTTTCATCTTTTGCTAATTCTTGTAATTCTATTTCCTTATACTTTTTGCTAAGTTGAACTTTCCATTTCATTCAATTTCTTTTCATAAAAATATTACAGCTTGTGTATCTCTTTAAATTGTTTGCTTTATGACTTGTTATGCTGAGCTTTGCCTCAAATACCTTCTTTGTTTGCTTAAGTTAAATCTTATTCTATCTATGTGAAAGGAAAGGTAGTAGGATTTGTTTCCTTTGATGGTTTCATGTTATTTTCATTATTTTTTATGCTAAAATATGCTCTGGCTCATATAAATACCACTAGTGTGTTGAGAAGTGGGCTCCACCTGAGGGGGAGTATTGTAAAGTATTTATGTTGCCTATACTAACGCCTCGAGGTTTTGGTAGAATGGTTAGAAAAGGAAATTTAATATGGTATCAGGGCTAACTAGTCGCGAGTTCGAATCTTGGGAGGAACAACTCGGCAATAAAAGAAATGCTTGTCGCCAAAAGTGTACCAACCGGGTTCCACTTGAGGGGAGTGTTGAGAAGTGGGCTCCACACAATAGGAAGTATTGAAAAGTATTTATGATGCGTCCACTAACTCCTTCAGGTTTTGGTAGGAATGGTTAGCTGAAGAAAGTTAATAAAATGATGTTTAGATTCTCACATGTAATTCAGATGCAGTTGGCAAGTTTTTTTTTAAATAGGATTGGGTTTTATCGATTATGATGATGATGTAGCTCCCAAAAAACTATCGGAAAAACCGAGTAGCTACAAAATTCATGTAGCTGACCCAAACATAGTTGGGACAAGGCTTTAACGATGATGATAATGATGAGAAGCTATGGATTAGGCATGTCCATAAAAGGTTAGAAATATCTCTGTAAGATCGTTGAAGGTCTACAAATTAAAGATCATTGAAGACCATTGGGTGAAGTAGTGAAAAAAGACATCAGCATGTGGTGTGAAGAAGAAAGGGTGGAGTGGAAGAGAAAAATGCAAGATGGATGGGATTATTCTTTTATTGGTAATGTAATTTTTTTATCCAAAAAAAGAGGAGTACAAAGTTAATTGAGAGCAACTAATACAATATGACTTAGATACTATATATATATTGATCCCAATCCATATGGTCACCATAGCATTTCTGTAAAGTAGTTAATTTGCTGCACATCTAATGCCAAGGCATTTTGGGTGTATCGGTTAGCAACTTGAGATGGTATCAAAGCCTGCACGTTCTAGGTTCGAATTCCCTAGTACAATAGATCCTATCAGAACTTTAAAGTTAAGCACTCTTGGGTGAGAGTAGTATTTAGGTTGGATGACCTCCTAGGAATTTCTCATGTTGCACCCCATTTTTCTTTAGTTTATCCAAAAACAACTAAATGTGTTTTTATATGAAATAGCCCAAAGTCGTCAAAATTGCATTTTCAGCCAAAATCAGTCCAATTTACCCAACGCCAGTCCCAAAAACAGCAGGTGCAAGTGTCCATACTCCAGATCCCTTGACAAGTCCACAATTTAGCATTTCGAGGGAGAGTGCAACTAGTCCCATCTATAACTATAACTTACTGTATACATTTTTTTTTAAACATATACATATATACTTCACTTAAAGAAATTTGAACAGATTTGATCGTCAAGACAATGGGTTCGATTCTATTTTAAGAATGGAATTAGGAATCATGGTAATTTTGATTAAATTTTATTATTGAATGTCACATCTTTATGGGTTGATTTTATGTTATGGTTTAATGTTCTGAGATAGGAAAGAAAACATAGAAATAGGGAATTTGAGAAATAGAGTTCACTTCGAGGGGAACCGCCCTCCTTTCTTCACACAGAAGTGAAGTTGAATAGAATAATACTAGCTGTTTTTTTTCTCATTGCATTCAAATACATTTAAAGCATTACAGAAAACTACCTATTCCATCAATCTAATACATAAATGACATGTGGCCTTAACTTCCTAACCGGCTCAATAATTGGACAATGACATGTGGCCTTAACTTCCTAACCGGCTCAAAAACTATAGTCAAACAGTAGCAATAACTAACCCATACTACAATGTAACTCCCCATGCCAGCATGCATATTTAACATGTGTGCACCATAGAAGAACGTATGCATAATTTTATTTCCAAAATATCTCATTTATTTGCTACACACTAATATTTGAACTTTGGCTACCGAACTCTTTAGGAAGTTCATTTGTATTTTTTTCTGATTTGGTGTTATTCATTTCAGTTTGGAAGACACTTATGAGGCACCAAGAAGAGCATTTCGGATACTTGGAATAGATAAAATTGCTGATACAAGTCCGGCAACATGCCCACTCATTGCGGAGACCCTTGCATAGTTGCATCACAATCTTCTAAAGCAAAGGACGACCTCTTCTATGCTCTGATAGTCAATAGCATTTTGAGATGTTCGATTGACGCGAGAGCTTTTGAGGTAACCTTTCATCTGACACATAACAAGTTCATGCCAATGTTGCAATTCATTTGTATATAGTATATATCTTTGTCGGTAGTTTGTTGCATCAATTCTCATTATATTGTTTCTTTGAAGGGGCATTGGTTCCAAACTCCAGTCTGTTTTGAAGGATGCAAGTTCACTGCTCGACTGTTACTACTCTATTGGAGGCTTGGTTCTCATTAAGGTAAGTGCTTAACTAGACCACTGTATTAAATCTTTCATTGTTTTTATTTCCCTGCCATTTTTTTTCTCCAGCAAGTAGCAATCTCTTATCGAGCAATTCTTTTCACCTCTTCAAAAGCATTGGCTTTTTAATATCACTTGAGTTGTTTTTTTTTTTAATTCTCATCTAGATGTCGTTCATGTATAGTTGAACCCTCAAATTCTATATGCATATACTAAAACTTTGTGTTTCTTGTTCGTAATCTCGATTCGCATCGAAATCAATTGTATCATTGGTTCGTTTATTTGGATGTGTTGTAGACTTGATCACTAACAACATCACCAACTTCATAGGTATCTAATTTCAGTGAGTCATCCGCATCTCGATTTCATTGTAGATCGGACCATCTACAACATCATTGCCTTTGTACTCAATAATATTTTGATGATCACAAATACAAGAAGATGAATTGAGTAGTGGCTGCTATTATCTTGTCTATTTTGGTCCCTGTGTGACTTGTCCGTTTTATTAAGTCTCGAATTAGGAGAGGTTCTTATACGATTGAAACTACTTCCTCTCTAATTGTATTGGGCATCACGTGGGCGTGTTTGTACACCCTCAGAAGTGGGAAGCATCCAATATGGGCCTAGTTTGGGTCCTGTTCATGTGGGTCCATTATGGGCCTAGTTTGGTCCTGTTCATGCCATCTGTTTATTTCTGCTTTATTGGGGCCCTTGAATAAAAAATGGGGATTGATGGATGCAATGGATTAGTCCACTAATTTTTTTTCCCTGCGTGATTTGGAATCTTTTAGACCTAATGGGGAGATCCAATCTATAGCTATCTTTGCGCTTCATTCAATGTTTTGACCCATTTTTTTTTATCTTGCCGTACCATGGATGTTGAATTCCTTTGATCTATCAAGTAAATCCTGGTAATTATATGCCAGATCTGTCACATATCAGTATAGGTCTAAACTGTTGGATGCTACAATGACTCCCCCATTCATTTGAGCATTGTCTGCCATTATAATAACCAATTTGGTTGACATAATTAACTTCCCAAAAAAGAAAGAAACAAGTTGATTGAAGGCTGTTCGCTTTAAGTATTTATCTTGTTGATTTTGGTCCCTTGTTTCTTTCGCGTGAATTGGCCATTTTATTAATTCTCTAATCATTAGGTTCCTATACGATTGAAATTAGTTCGTCTCCAAAGAGTACTGGGCATCCCATTAGAGGGTTTTTGGAGCCCAAAAATTGTACTTGTAAGACCCGCCACATGGTTGATATTGTGGAAGAAGCGTCCAGTATGGGCCTAGTTCGGGTCATGTTCACTTGGGTCCAATTAATGACATTGCTGCACATTTATTTATCTAATATTTGCCCCCTTCGATGCAAAATGGGGTTTGATGGATGTAATCAAATGATCAACTAATTTTCTTATTTGCATCCTTTATAATTTAGAATCTTTTGGATCTAATACGGAAATCCAATCTACGGCGATGTGGATACTTCATACCATGTTTTGACCAAAAGTTATTGATCTTGGCTTAATATGGATTTTTAATTCCTTTGATCTATCAAGCCAATCCAAGTAATTTTAGGCCAAATCTGTCACATATCTCTATAGGTCTTGTCTATTAGCGGCTTGAAAGACTTCCCCATTGAATTGAGCAATGCCTGCCATTATAATGACAAATATGGTCCACATAATTAACTTCTTGAGAAAAGAAAGAAACAAATTGATCGAAAGTTCTTTACTTATTGATTTTGGTCCATTGGTTCTTTGCCATGACTTGCCCATTCCATTAAGTCTCCAATTAGGAGAGGTTTATAAATACGATTAAAATTACTTCATCTCCCAATAGTATTGGGCATCCCATTAGCAGGGTTGTAGACCCCCGGAATTGTTCCTCGTAAGACTAGCCACGTGGCTGATTTTGTGAATGGACTTTGGACAACCAATATGGGTGTAGTGTGGGCCATGTTTGGGTGGGCCATATACATGAAATTGCCTGCATTATTGGGCCCATTTGATAAGAAATGGGGATCGATAGATGGAATCAATTGATCCACTCATTTTCTGATTTAGATCCCTTGAAAATCTAGAACCTTTTGGTTCAATAGGGTAATCCAATCTGCAACGACCTTGGCATTTGATTCCATGTTTTGACCTAAATTTATCTATCCTGCCCATGTTGAATTCTTTTGATATATTTCAAGTGGATCTAGGTAATTAATGACCAGGCTGAACTAGTGGCTACTGCAAAAACTCCTCCGTTGAATTGAGCAGTGGCTGCTATTATCTTGTTGATTTCGGTCCCTTTGTGACTTGCCCGTTCTATTAAGTCTCGAATTACGAAAGGTTCGTATACGATTGAAACTACTTCCTCTCCAAATTGTATTGGGCATCACACAAGCATGTTTGTGCACCCTCGAAAGTGGGAAACGTCCACATGGCTAATTTTGTGAGCAAAGTTTCTGCGTCCAATATGGGCATAGTTTGGGTCGTGTTCATGTGGGTCTATTATGGGTTGTTTCATCAAATTACTTCCTCTCTCCTTGTTTGTGCAAGGCTAGCTATGAAAATGTTGTAAAGCTGGTAAGCAATTGCTGGTTCATTCTAGAATACTATACTCTTCTACTTGTTTTTCTTGACAGTTTATCTTTCCCTCATTGGTGACACATTTTTCTCTTTTCAAGCGGATACCTGAACTGAAACATTATGTGCATGGTGTTCCCATTGCCCTCGTTGGGACAAAACTTGGTTGGACTTTTCTTGGTGAGTTCAGTTTATCAACTTGTTATCACTCTCTATTGTTATTGTTGTCATGGACAGAATATGTTATGGCTTCAAACTTCCAAGATTATCATTTGTAGGCTTTGCATCTTGCTTGCAGCATTTTGTTCAATTCATTTGGTTGCACTGTTTCATCTGTTGCTAATTTCTGTACTTGTATTTCCTTATCCTTCTTTCCGAGTTGAACTTTCATTTCATTCAATTTCTTTTCATAAAAATATTACAGCTTGTGCATCTTTTTTAATTATTTGCTTTATGACTTGCTATTCTGAGCTTATGCATCTCTCTCTCTCTTATGTGTTATTAACAATGTTGATTGATTAGGGGCATCATTCTCTCACATAAAGAGAAGCACTAATGTCTAGTCAGATCACCTAACCAAAGAAGGAATTCAGTTTTCTGATTTGGCCCCTTTTTTTGTTGATTTGTCGGCCTTTTGTTTGTATTGGTGGTTTGCTTGTTGTAGCCTTTGTGCCTTTTGTGGTCATTTATTCGTGCCGAGTCTTTTTGTGGCCTTCATCCGGCTTTTTGGTTCAGTATAGATCTCTTGTACTTTATCGTTTTTCTCTTGTCAATACAATTTCAGATAACATTCAAAAAAAATGTTGATGGTAAAATGGGTTTTCTTTGGATGTCGACAAGAGCATTTGATGTCATGTGTTGTTCAATCTTTTTATGGTCATTGATAGGAAGCTTTATGGAGATTTTAAGAATAGCTCCTTTTAATTTTCTACAATAATTATCTCTTTGTTTTGGTAGTAAAATAAGTTTACTTCTCTTTGGATTATGTAGGTGTAGATTTTTAATTTTTTAACTATCCTGTCATTCTTTTTATTATGTTGTCGGTTTTAACAATGCTGTGGTGATGGTAAAATGGGTTTTCTTTGGATTTTGACTAGAGCTTGCATCACAATTTGAAAGTGCTCAATGTTGCCACAAAAGGGTTGCTCGAATCATCTTACCATTCAAAAGCGATTTCTTTTCTTTCTTTTTTTTTTTTGGTTTTTTTGTTGTTGTAATCTTTTGTTCGTCCTAAAATAGGGTTGCAAATATAAATTATCTCCCGCTAATATCTCTACTTATGAAAGCAAAGATGCTAACCGAATATCGTATCCACTGGGACAAAAAGGCTAAGTTGTGTTGGTTCCTAGATTCCTAAACTAATTCTAATAGAAAATAGAAAATGTTGATTATTAAACTAATCCTAATAGAAAACGAATTGCTGGTTTGATTGGTTGTAATTCCTAAATTAACAAATTAAAAGAAAGGGTTTAAATCAATCAGAGAAAAGATCTCAGGGTACTAATCCACTCTAACCTCGCACAATGGCAAGTATAGACCTAGGGTTTCACAATCAATGCTAAACAGACTCGTTCTGGTTACAAACCTTCACCAAGTCGACAAATAAAGATATATGGATGTAAATCAGGGCATAACCTATCTCTATTGCATAGATTATCCTAGATCTAACAAACACATTCATGAAAGCACCGTTATATAACTTAGTATTCAAATCCACAAGATCGAAATACCAAAAGAAAGAGATATTGCATTAATAAAATCCAATCAATGGATTAACATCTTGTCATATAACCAAAAGCATTGAAAGTAAAACACTAAAACCTATACATCACCAATAATACGAAGTTAGGGCTTCATCGGAACCCTAAGATAGAAGTTTAGTTACACATGGCAAGAGATTGATGACGAATCCCTGACGAAATTGCCATTGGCTTTCTTCCAATGCTCCCAAACTATGCTCCAGAGCTTTTCCCAATGATGATGTGTGTCTTTTATCAAGGTTGGAAACATATTTATAGACTTTGGGCCCTAAAAATCTTCTCAAAAACGCGCCAAGACTGACTTCACCCGGTCCGGGCGTCCAGACGCCAGCAGGCTGTAAGCCTGGGTTGCATTTTGTGGCCCGGCGTCCGGACGCCCGGCGGCTGGCGTCTGGCAGTAAGCCTGGGTGATGTCCAATTTTCGCCATTTTCTTCGTCTTTAGCTCCATCTTCTGGTTATTCTCTTAAAAATCCTGAAAACATAAAAATAACATAATTAAGCTAAATAATCTAATTCCAAAGTATAACAAAGTCCACATTGAAGGGCCTAAAATGTATATTTTAGGCTCTCATCACACCCCCCAACTTACACTTTGCTAGTCCTCGAGCAAAGCTAAAACAGAAATAAAAACTAACTAGAAATAAAAACTAACTAGGCCACTTTCGTAGGGAGCACGGCTGCACTTAGCATGTGCAGCAAGCCTTTAAACCTCTAGGTTCCCCCTAGAGGACGAGTTATAGTCTCGTGAGGGTTTGCAGTGAATCTACCCACAAAATTCCTGAAAATGAAAAACAGGGAGAATCGTTCACCAAGATATCTACAAACACCAGATATGCCTGATTATGGGGTTTTCAATACACATCTCAAATGTGGTTCACAAATCCTATCTGTTGGTTAGAAATCCTCAAGATCATGCTGGAAAAATTGATCGTGCACGGTGAAAATTGTGTATATAGAAGCAATAGAGCATAAAACGATCCACTAATAATTTCCGTGAAAACCCAAATATTTCTTTTTCTTTCAAAATTCTGGGCCACCTAACCTCAGTAGAACTTAACATGATTCCTCTTAAGGCATGGTGGCTTTCACACTATTATTCACCAAAGGACTTGATAACAATTTTTTTTTTTTAACAGACATGTGACTGTGCAATGCCTAAGTCCATTAAGCTTTCTAATTAACCCATGTAACAAGCATTCAGCTAATGACTCCCAAAACAGTCGTTCTTAGGGCACTAGGTATGGCAGTACCCCTATGAGCTTACTGACTCGGGTTAAAAAGGCTACGAACCCAAACTAGTCACAATAAATTTTTTTTTCCTACAATCCCCAACAACAGGTAGCCCTTTCCATATACCCGAATTAGTTCACCAATTCGTAGATAAATCCACTCAGTTGAACCAGGACACTGTATGTCCGAGGGTCGGCTTTCCATCATAATTGTTTTGAAGTTCTCACAAATATGGAAATCATAGCTTCTCATTTCAAAAATTTTTATAACATACGTGTTAAGTGATGGATCAATAATTCAACAATTTCTCAAAACCCTTTCCTAAAACAAGATAGTGAACCCTTTTTCTCTTCTTTCTCACAAAAATTTCCAAAAATCAGGGTATCTTCGTTTCATAAAAAAAACTCGGTTAGAAATCCCCCGAAAAACTAACAAAATGAGCAAAAATCTTTTTGTGTTTTTTTTTAACTAAAAGAAAAGGAAAAACTCAAAAACTACTAAGACTAACCCAAAGGGTAATACCCCACCCCCCAACTGAACCGAACATTGTCCACAATGTAAAGCACAAAACATAAGATAAAGGACAAGGAATGTAAAGTAGAAGGAAGGATATCACCTGGGTATCGCGTAACAAAAGAGGCAGAGACAAGATAAAAGGGGAGGACCCCCCCCCCCCCCCCCCAACTTGCATGAAAGAACCAACCTGCAAAATGTTAGCGACAAAGAAAAAACAGAAAGAAAGAAATAAAATGAAAATAAAAATAAAAACAGCCTCAAGGATCATCCCCAGCCCCGTCAGGGTCAGCCCTCCCACCAGAACCATGCATGGGATCATCGTGATGGGGAAGACCATGCAGACCCCGCAGTAGGGATCGCATTTCAAAAAGAGAGTCGGTAGTACGAGTGGCAAAGTCCTCAAAGCGGGACTCAAAAGCCACCTGACGGGACTGGATAGCTTGCTGACCGTGAAGGAGAGCCTCGTATTGGGCATAAGTCATGGAAAACGGTGCAGCAGGCCCCGCAGGAGGGGGAATAACAGGAAGGGCTTGTGGAGGCATCGGTGGAGCAACCACAGGTGCGACAACTCCAGGCATCATAGCAGGAGTAGCATGTTGCATGTGACGAAGGATAGCTTGGACACTCTGAGTCCAACGCACCGCACCGTAAACATCAGAACACGGTATAGACTCTTCGTCAGAAGAAATGGGATACGGGACATCCGTGGGTTCGGAACGATGGAGAAAAAACAATGTGAGCAAATGAGGAAATGTAATGGCCGCTTTCTCTTTGGATCCTTTTTAGACTCCTTAAAAATCCGATAGACTTTGCACATCTCTTGAAAAATCATCTGAGGTAGAGAGACTGCGTATCCGGCATGGATGGCATACAAAGTCATAAGGAAGTCTCCCCTCCTCTCATCCTTGTGATGCGTGGGAAATGCATTGACACGCAGCACTTGATCAATTAACCACAACCGCTGAGGCAAATAACTACGACGAGTGCTGGTGTAGTTATCTTTGCTAAAACGACCCCCACATATTTCATTAGTTATACTGGCCACAGTGGGGGAGGTAGGAAAATTCGGGAAACCTCCCGCAGTAGGGTTACAACCGAGGGCATGGGCGATATCCTCCTCTGTCAAAGAAACATCATGGCCATCAATAGTAGAGGACAAGACATCACCATATTGCCCCGTAATCTCCAAATTCTGATAGAAAAGGCGCACCAAACGGGGATACGCCGGAGGAAAAGGGCCACACAATGCCGTCAATTCTCTCAACCGTAATTGGTCGACTGCCCAAAGTGTGGATGGATCTACCTCAAAAAATGGCAAGTCAAATGCGGTTTGCCGTTCTAAGGGTCGATTGGCCCATTCCGCATTGGGTTGCTCACGAGGAGGAGTGGAAGCAGGCCGTTTCGGGGGCCGCGGATTGGAGGAACCCTCATCCGCAGGGGCCTTAGATTTACTCCTCCCCCGACGAAACATTTTTTTTTCTTTTTTAAATTAAAACAATTAAAATATACCCTGAAAAGTCTCGTCGGAGCTCCGGTGATGTCGCCGGAGAAGATGACCGGAAAAGTTGGCCGGAGAGAAAATAGCAACAGCGGCGCGTAGAGGAAAGCGCGGTGAGGAGATCCCAAGTGAAGGAAAGGGATCGGAAGCTGTGATCAGCAGTAGATCTGACCGGCAAGCTTTGTAGTCGCCGGCGGCAATGGAGGCACAGGGGGACAGCAGGCCAAAGTAAGGAAGAAAGAAAGGAAATGGCAGAAATGAGTGGAAAAGAGTGGTGAGGAGAAAATGTGGTTGGAAGAAAGGAAGAGAGGAGGTGGGGCACGGTGATGGAGTGATAGAGAAGGAGAGAAAGAAGAAGGGAAAGAAAAGAAGAGAGAAAAAGGGAAGCCCAACACGGTGGTTTTTTTTTTAACACCGGCGTCCAGACGCCCAGGGACAGAGAGATCGCCTGCTTGGGCGACTGAGACTGGAAGATGGCGTCCAGACGCCCCCACACGGGCGTCCAGACGCTCGTTTTTTTTTTTTTTAAGTAGCAAATGGAAAAATGGAACCTCGTAAAGGTACCCACCTAAAATAAGAATGAAAGAAAAATAGGAAGGAAAGAAAAAAACACTGACCGAAATATACTAACGAAACTCGGGTTTCCTCCCGCAAGAGCTTGGTTTTACGTCGTCAGCCAGACGTCGATTTCGCTCAGTCCATAGAATAGGGGGGTCCATCAGAGTAATGGACTCCACGACTTCACCAGCAGTTATACCCTCGACATAAGGTTTCAACCGTTGACCATTGACTTTAAGAAAACCCCCAGTAGTGGGGTTTCGAATTTCCACCGCACCATGATCAAAAACCTCCGTTACCACATACGGTCCATCCCATCGTGACCGCAACTTACCCGGAAAGAGTCGCAACTTCGAATTGAAAAGCCAGACCTTCTGATGTGGCTCAAAGGACTTCCGTAAGATGTGTTTATCATGAAAAGCTTTAGTCCGAGCCTTGTAAATGGTGGAACTAATGTATGCTTCGTTCCGAATCTCCTCCAACTCATTGAGTTGGAGTTTCCGAGTGGAACCTGCACCGGCCATATCAAAATTGAATTGCTTAATAGCCCACATGGCGCGGTGTTCGAGTTCAACCGGCAAATGGCAAGCCTTGCCAAACACTAAACGGTAGGGGGACATACCAATTGGAGTATTGTAAGCGGTATGGTATGCCCATAAAGCATCATTCAATCGCAAAGACCAATCTTTACGGTCAGGCCGTACCGTTTTTTCGAGAATACGCTTGACCTCCCTATTGGACACTTCGACTTGGCCGCTGGTTTGCGGATGATAAGGTGTAGCCACCTTATGAGTGATAGAGTACTTCTTAACTAACACCTCAAAGTGTTTATTCACAAAGTGGGTGCCCTCATCACTTATGATCGCCCGCGGACAGCCAAAGCGACTGAAGATGTTGCTTTGAAGGAATTGGACAACAACTTTGTGGTCATTAGTCTTAGTGGCTGCCGCTTCCACCCACTTGGACACGTAATCACCCGCCACTAGAATGTAGTGAAAACCAAAAGACGGCGGAAACGGTCCCATGAAATCGATGCCCCAAACATCAAAAATTTCGACAATCAAAATGGATTGTAGGGGCATCGAGTCCCTCCTAGACATGTTCCCAGTCTGCTGACAGCGCAAACAAGTATTGCAAAACTGATGAGCATCACGAAAAAGAGTGGGCCAATATAAACCACTCTGCAAAACTTTGGCAGCAGTCTTCTTTCCACTGAAATGTCCACCACACTCAAGAGAGTGACAGAACGTAAGGACACTTTGGTATTCACTCTCTGGCACACATCGCCGGATCACTTGGTCGGGACAGAACTTGAAAAGTTCGGGATCCTCCCAAAAATACATCTTGACCTGGGAGAAAAAACGATCCCTGTCCTGCCTAGACCAATTTGAAGGAATCTCCCCCACTGCAAGATAATTCACGATATGAGCATACCAGGGGGGTAGAGTGCGGGACACCATAAACAATTGCTCATCTGGAAATGAGTCATGCAAGGGTAAGGTATCGTCCGATGTCTCTACCAAGATCCGAGAGAGATGGTCAGCGACACAATTTGCAGAACCTTTCTTATCCCGAATCTCAAAGTTGAATTCTTGAAGTAAAAGAATCACCTAATCAATCGTGGCTTAGTGTCCTTCTTGGACAGTAAATATCGCAATGCAGCATGGTCGGTGAACACCACTACCTTGGATCCTAATAAATAAGACAAAAACTTATCCAAGGCAAAAACAACTGCTAACAATTCCTTCTCCATTGTGGTGTAATTCAATTGAGCATCAGAGAGAAGTTTGTTAGCATAGTAGATAACATGCGGAACCTTGTTAATCCGTTGGCCCAAAACGGCACCAATAGCATAATCAGAAGCATCACACATAATCTCAAATGGGTGAGTCCAATCCGGTGACTGAATGATAGGCGCAGTGGACAGGGCGCCACGAAGCTTCTCAAAAGCCTGCAGGCATGCCTCAGTAAAGACAAAAGGAGCATCCTTGGCAAGTAATGCACACAAGGGTCGAGAAATTTTGCTAAAGTCTTTAATAAAGCGGCGGTAAAACCCTGCGTGCCCTAAGAAGGAACGGATTTGCCGAACCGATGAGGGAGGTGGAAGTTTGGAAATAAGGTCAACCTTGGCCTTATCTAACTCAATGCCCCTCGAGGAAATGATGTGCCCCAAAACGATGCCATCGCGCACCATGAAATGACTCCTCTCCCAACTCAAGACTAAATTAGTCTCCATACAACGTTTCAGCACCTTTGCTAAATTATGGAGACAATCATCAAATGAAGGGCCAAAAACAGAGAAGTCATCCATAAAAACCTCTAAGAATTTCTCCACCATGTCGGAGAAAATGGACATCATACACCGTTGAAAAGTCGCTGGTGCATTACAAAGTCCGAATGGCATCCTCCGGTAAGCGAATGTACCAAAAGGACAAGTGAAAGTTGTCTTCTCCTGGGCATCAGGATAGACGGCCACTTGGTTATATCCCGAATAACCATCCAAGAAATAGTAAAAACTTTGGCCAGCTAACCTTTCTAAGATTTGGTCAATGAATGGCAGCGGAAAATGGTCCTTTCGGGTCATGGAATTCAACTTACGATAGTCAATGCACACACGCCACCCAGTAGTAGTGCGCGTAGGTAGCAATTCCCCTTTCAAATTTTCCACAACCGTGATGCCAGACTTCTTTGGCACCACTTGAGTAGGGCTCACCCACTTACTGTCAGAAATTGGGTATATAATACCCGCATCAAGAAGTTTCAGTACTTCTTTCATGACCACCTCTTTCATGTTAGGATTCAAACGACGCTGCATTTCACGCGATGGTTTGGCGTTATCTTCGCAATGAATGCGGTGCATACAGATGGAGGGGTCAATACCTTTCAAATCGGCAACAGACCAGCCGATTACACTTTTATGTTCCTTTAACACGGCAATTAGCTGACCTTCCTGATCATCAGACAGATCGGAAGCAATGATGACTGGCAATGTATCCATGGGTCCAAGAAAAATATACTTGAGTGTAGATGGGAGTTGTTTCAACTCAAGTTTAGGGGGCACCACAATCGAAGGAGGTGCAGGTGCTGTAGAAAGTGGAGGTAATTGTTCAAACTTCGCTCTCCAAGGGGAAAAGTCCAGCATAGCGGCCTCATTTAAAAGGGTATTGACTTCAGAAATGGACTGGTCAACATCATACGCATCAAAACTAAAATGAGATAAGCAAGCTTCCAAAGGATCCTCCGTTAAAATAAAAGGGAGAGCTTCTTCCACCAAGTCAGTAACAACATCGACTGCGAAGCAGTCGTCCTTATCGGGTGGTTGATGAGAGGCCTTAAAAGCATTCAGCCTCACTTTCATGTTACCAAAAAAGACATCCATAACTCCGGTTCGACAATTAATGGTTGCATTGGCCGTGGCCAAAAAAGGTCGGCCAAGAATGACCGGAGTTTGTTTCCGCAGATTTGGAATCGGTTCAGTGTCAAGGACAATAAAATCTGCAGGAAAAAGAAATTTGTCCACCTTGACAAGAACATCCTCAATGATACCCCTAGGCACCCTGACAGATCTATCAGCAAGTTGCAAGGTGACTGTAGTAGGCTTCAATTCTCCTAACCCAATTTGTTCATACAACCAGTAAGGCAAGAGATTGACACTAGCTCCAAGATCTAACAAAGCATGATCAATAATGTGACTCCCAATCGTACAGGTAACGGTGGGAGTGCCAGGATCTTGAAGCTTGGGAGGAGTGTCATGCTGAATTAATGATCTCACTTGCTCGGTGAGCATGACCTTTTTGGACACATTAGACTTGGATTTGCGCTTCTGAGTGCACAAGTCTTTCAGAAATTTCGCATAGGAAGGCACCTGCTTAATAGCATCTAGCAAAGGTAGGCTGATTTTTACTTGCTTGAACACATCTAACATTTCAGTCATGGTGGCTCCCTTTTTACTAAAGGGAGAGGGCGTGTCAAGACAAGTGGGAAAAGGGGCTTTAGGCACATAAGGGGGTTCCACAGTAGGAACAGATGAAGTAGGAGAGCTGATCTCCTTTTCCTTCGGCCTCGTGTCCAACCTAGATTCTTTGGGGTGTGGTGCAGACTTTTTAACATCTTTTATAGGCGCCTCAGGTCTAGTCTCAACCTCACACGCCCATTCCTCAATGTGACAACTACTTTCGCTTGCTCATGATAAGTGTCATGAGGTTGCGAGCTACTTCCCACCTCAAAAGTGGTCTCCGAGTTGACAATGGGTTGGCTAGGTAATCGGCCATCTTCTCTTCTATTAAGAGCAGTAGCTATTTGGCCCATTTGGGCCTCTAGCTTGGCTATGGACTGAGAATAGGAGTGGACCAATTGATTACCTGCTTTGAGCTCCTTTAGCTCTTGCAATACGGTCTCCTCAAACGAAGGGTTTCGTTGAGGTGGCTGAGGGTTTGGGTGCTGGTAAGATTGTTGAGAACGATAGGCTGCAGGATTATATTGAAAAGTAGGCCTATTTCCCTGTTGAGAAAACGAATTGCCCTGACCGGGTGACTTCCATGAAAAATTAGGATGATTGCGCCATCCCGGGTTATATGTATTTGAATAGGGATCATTACCCGGTTTGGAGAAGCCTTGTGCAGCATTCACTTGCTCATGCACAAATTCAGGAAATTGGGGTGTTGCAGGGCAATCACTCACAAAATGAGCAGGACTGTTGCACAGAGCACAAGCATCAACATGAGCAGAAGGTATAGAGGGTGAAGATTGGATAGATTGTCCCCCAGATATCAACTGATCTAACTTATGGGTTAAGGCAGCCACTTGAGTTGTGAGTTCATTAGAGGGCTGAATCTCAAAAATGCCTCTAGGTTTCTGTACATTAGAGGCTGCCGGCCTCTCCAATCTAGCAGTGGAGGCATGGTGCTGAAAGGTCTCACTCATATTCTCAAAGAGATCCCATGCCTCATCCTCATTTTTCAACATGATAGATCCCCCACTGGCGGTGACTACCATGTTTCTCCATTCAGGAGACAAGCCATCATAGAAGAATTGAACCAATTGCCACTTGGCGATTTGGTGATGGGGACACTTCCGAAGAAGATCCTTGAACCTGTCCCACGCCTCATGAAATTGTTCACTATCAGTTTGGGCGAAAGATGTAATGGATCTCCTGTACTGATTAGTTTTGCCCACTGAGAAATATTTATCCAAAAACTTTTGTTGCAGTTGGGCCCAAGTGGTGATGGAATTCGCTGGTAAAGTACCTAGCCAATACTTAGCTTTGTCCTTTAGCGAAAACGGAAAGAGAAACATTTTTAGGGCCTCACTACTGAAGTTATTTATTCTCACAGTGGAGCAAATAACCAAAAAGTCATCAATGTGATTATATGGGTCTTCATTGTTCAAACCATAAAAAGAGGGAATAAGATTGATGGTACTTGGTTTGATTTCATATTGAGCTGCCGGAACTGCTGGCAGCTGAATACACGATGGTGATGCGTATTCCGAAGAAGTATAGTGCTCCTTCAAGGGCTGAAGAGGAGGAGCCTCATCTTCCTTTCTTTCCTCATCCAAGGACCAAGCATGCACACACACACTTACTGCAGTTATATGGTAAGAATCACAAAGTTTAGGCTTACCATCCTTTAGGTAAAGGAGAACTTTTAATTGAGTAGAACCTCAAATTCTTGAAGATCTCTCTTAAATCCTGCACAAACTGTAAGATTCTCTGTGTTAAAATCAATAACCTGTAGTAAGAAAGCAAAGATGTGAGAAAAGATGGAAAAGAATAAAAACTGATAAAAGAAACTAAACTAATATTAGAATTAAAAGAAACAAACAACCGTGCTAATTGTCCCCGGCAACGGTGCCAAAATTTGTTCGTCCTAAAATAGGGTTGCAAATATAAATTATCTCCCGCTAATATCTCTACTTATGAAAGCAAAGATGCTAACCGAATATCGTATCCACTGGGACAAAAAGGCTAAGTTGTGTTGGTTCCTAGATTCCTAAACTAATTCTAATAGAAAACAGAAAATGTTGATCATTAAACTAATCCTAATAGAAAATGAATTGCTGGTTTGATTGGTTGTAATTCCTAAATTAACAAATTAAAAGAAAGGGTTTAAATCAATCAGAGAAAAGATCTCAGGGAACTAATCCACTCTAACCTCGCACAATGGCAAGTATAGACCTAGGGTTTCACAATCAATGCTAAACAGACTCGTTCTGGTTACAAACCTTCACCAAGTGAAAAAATAAAGATATATGGATGTAAATCAGGGCATAACCTATCTCTATGGCATAGATTATCCTAGATCTAACAAACACATTCATGAAAGCACCGTTATATAACTTAGTATTCAAATCCACAAGATCGAAATACCAAAAGAAAGAGATATTGCATTAATAAAATCCAATCAATGGATTAACATCTTGTCATATAACCAAAAGCATTGAAAGTAAAACCCTAAAACCTATACATCACCAATAATACGAAGTTAGGGCTTCATCGGAACCCTAAGATAGAAGTTTAGTTACACATGGCAAGAGATTGATGACGAATCCCTGACGAAATTGCCATTGGCTTTCTTCCAATGCTCCCAAACTATGCTCCAGAGCTTTTCCCAATGATGATGTGTGTCTTCTATCAAGGTTGGAAACATATTTATGGACTTTGGGCCCTAAAAATCTTCTCAAAAACGCGCCAAGACGGACTTCACCCAGTCCGGGTGTCCAGACGCCAGCATGCTATAAGCCTGGGTTGCATTCTGTGGCGGGGCGTCCGGACGCCCGGTGGCTGGCGTCCAGACGCCAGCAGGCAGTAAGCCTGGGTGATGTCCAATTTTCGCCATTTTCTTCGTCTTTAGCTCCATCTTCTGGTTATTCTCTTAAAAATCCTGAAAACATAAAAATAACATAATTAAGCTAAATAATCTAATTCCAAAGTGTAACAAAGTCCACATTGAAGGGCCTAAAATGTATATTTTAGGCTCTCATCATCTTTGTATTTTTTTCAGGCTGGGATTTGCTTATTAGAATTGTTTCAATGAAAACTCATGCTTCTTTTCACGTTAGTTATCACCTTTAAAAAAGGATTTTTATTGGTTTTGTTTTTGTAATCTTGGTATTTTTGTCAAATCATGTTTTGGTCATTATAATTGTTTTGATTTTTTATGTCATGGTTTTTTTTTCTTTTTCTGGTCTACGACTCTATGAAGATTTTGTTCATTTTCCCTTTCAATTGTCTACCTTAGTTTTCAATTTTCAAGAGTTTATCGTTGAAAAAGAGTTTTCTTTTGTTCTTATTTTGTTTATTTTTACAATCTGGGCATTTTGTTTATTATAATTATTTCCTTTTGATATTATTTTTTATATCGCCCGTTTCCATTAGAATACATAGAAACTAAATACATAGGAATTCATGTCTACATGAGCCTATCTTCACATGAGTGAATTATTTGTATGCTGTGTGGATTTTATACACTATTTCAAGGTAGTTACTGTATAAAATTGTATGCACCAAGTCACTGTTTGCGTAGGGTTATTTTGCCTTAAACCCACTACTTAGTGCTAGAATTTTATTCATTTCCCTTCATTGGCTGCTGGGTGATGATTTTACATGCTGAATTTTATGCGCGTCTGTTTGTTGCATTTCATGCATTTAATTTGCTGCCTGCATGTAAATTTTAACTATGATATCATATTGTTTGAATGTCTTTCCATGCACAATAATTCATGGTTTAGACATATATTTCATGCAGACTAGGTATGCATTTTACATTATTGTTGAACGTGTGTTGTATACACATTGTTATATGTTTCCATGCACTGTCAAGCATGATTTCATACAGCTTTCCGTAGCATCATGCACACTGCTACTGTTAGATCGAGAGTGTAATGATAAATTTCAATTTGTGACCACTGTTGTTCATTACTGGGGTGCTCAATTTCTATATCTATATCTATATCTATATCTATACCATATATAAAAGCAGCAGTTTTACCTGCTTATCGTCGACTCCTTCATTTTTGTCCTTCTCTACACTTTTTATATTCCCATAACCATACCTCCATACCCAATTTTAAAAACAGCAGTTTTCTCCTCCTGCTTTCCTGCAACTTCCCTCCTGCTTCCCTTATCAATCTATAATGTTTTTTTTTAATGCAACATATAGCTTGTGGGACCCTTACATGCTAGGTGTTTGCTTAAGATCTTTCATGTAGAAATGGACTTTTTTCCCAGCACCAACTTGCACTTTCTCCTCCTGCATCCACCCATGCTTTCTCTTTCAGTCCAAGATTTCTCTTCACCCGAATGCAACTAAAGCAGCCTGCAATCTCACCGCACTGCAACAGCACTGGGGCCACCCTCCTCGTCCCTACAACCCTAATGATCTCTCTCACCTGCTGCCTTCCTCTTCCAGGCTCGGATTTCACATTTTCTCCCTTTGTTAGTTCTTTACTTACGTGCAAGGTGTCTTGATTGTGGGTGTTAATTTGTTCTTTTCAGTCAATGTCATTGATTGAGATGTTCATGCTTTGTGCTTTTATTTCTTAATTGTGGGTGTTAATTTGATTTGGAATTCTCTCATGAATGCCTCTCTTTCTCAATGACGAAAGGGAAAACCAGAAGTCTGGTTTCTTGTTGTTTTGCTTCTGTGTATAGAAAATGCCCACCATCTGTTTGTTTGTTTATGTTACTCTAATATTTATCTTTATTTGTAAAGAGTGCTTCCCATTTGTTTTCTTTATATTCCTTTGTTAAAGAAGCTAGAAGAGGATTTGCTGTTGGGGATTAAGATTAAGGATTGGAACAGCTTAAGAATTAGTGCCCTCTCCTGTGTGGGGTCACCTACGGCTCATTTGTGATTCACAAAGGTAGGTTGTGATGTTGCGATCAAGTAATTATAATGCTCATTTTTTAAGCTTTAAAACTGTGTAATTTTATGGGTTGATCTACTTATGGTTAATAGTTGAATTTGTATTAGACTGGGATCAATGTAGATTCATGGGAGGTAAGCGAGCGTGAGTGGCTTAGATTTGTCAAAGATGGACCACGTTAAACAAAATAAATTGGTTGATTACAGAAAACCCCTATTTTTTATATTGGATATGGACATTGGTTTCAACTGGAAGCTGACATGGATGTCCCAGGTAGCTAGAAGCTTATGTTGGTTAGGGAAGGTAGCAGTATCTTAAGAAAATAGGTTAGATGGAGCAGCTTACCATAGTAGGTTAGGATTAAAAAGAAAATAGTGACTCGCAATATTATTTTTGAAACTACTAACATCAATGCGTTAAGAATCACTTTCGGATTAATGGCCAATGCCCAATATGAGTGCTTATTGGCCAGGACAAGCCCAGTCTATGAGGTCCATGGAATTAACCCTGGTGTGGGTTTCGTAGCCTTACCAATTCTTCTCAATAAAGAATTGTTAATAATTGATGCAATGAGGCTTTGATGTTTTGGATGAAGAGGCTTCGCTGTTATTAATGACAATGATGATGAAAATGACATTAGCCATTGTTACTTTTAGTGATTATTCTTGCAAAAGTCATAAATACGTCCCTAACTTTCATCTAGGACCATTTTTTCTTCTCCTAATATGTTCTATTATATGCAACGACTATTGTCGCGACCCCGGACCGGGTTAGGGAATCCAAATCCGGGATCGGGACCTATTGATGCTGCGCCACATGCATCTCTTTGGCTAATTCGCACACGGAATTAAGAAAACATTTATCCATGCACGTGATTTCCCACAGGGTTCCGCGGTGAGGATTATCCATACATATCATCTCACATATAATCATATCAAACATGTATTCGAAGTTTGCGGAAGCGTGTAGCACATCATATTAGTGCTATTCTATGCCTTAAACAAGACTGTTTTATAATCGACATGACAAGATATCAGAATGAGCAATGATCATAAGCATATTTCCCCAAAAGTAAAGTTAATTGTATATACAAAAGATCAGTTAGTTAATTGCCCCAAAATAATGGTCAACAAAGACCATATAACCGATAAAACCCAAAAGATGATATCACAAGTTCCCAAAATGTGTCATTCTCAAGGCCTGAACGAATGTCTACATGACATCGTCAGCTTGCCACTCTATTACGCGCTGCGGTTCACCGACCGCCTCCTCGGGCTCCTCCTCGATGGCAATAGGATCGGGACCTGAGTACCAAAGTAAAAGGATCAGACACGACGGTCTGGCAGGTGGGTGAAAAGATATGGCAATAAACAAAACAAAGATACTTTGCAAAAGTGTAGAAAATCTATGTATAAATAATGAATTTCATAAAAGATAATGCATCATTTATTAAATAACGACATGAACGATATAAAACAATAGGGGTACCAAGAATAAGGAACTGTCAAGATGGCAACCACACAAAGCTAAATCCTCTCTCACTAAAGTGAAGAGAGCACATACCCTACGGGACCATTGACGTCAGTCACACAAGGTGAGGAGGAACAACGATAAGATACTATAATATACATATATATATACTCTGCGGGACCACGGTAGCAAACCGGGTAAAAACTCTACGGGTTCCAGACTGCAGCTGACTATCAGGAGGGGAAGGATCTCCAAGTCGGTGGATCAAACCGACAAGGTTGTCCAAGCTCAGTGGTGCCGACTCATAGGTCAAATACGAGAAATCAAATCAAATGCATAGTAAAGGAACGGGGTGCCAATAGGCACAAATACATATTCACATCAGGTTGACACATACAGGTTAGCAAAAGCTAAACACATCACTTTTAATATTCTCGGGACAGTCTAGTCATATCACATGGGTTTCAAATTCCAAATAAGAGTTTGGTTGAAAATCGAATAAGAATGGTTTCTCATATATTTTCGGGCTAGACAATGAGGTTCCCAGAATTGAGTCAGTGTGAATAGGGTCTCGTATGTCGGTCATGATATAAATTGGTACTCTTTAGGAATTAGAGACATTCCGAGTCCTTATGCACATTGACCAATCTAGAAATCCTCACCGAATCTCCATGATGAGGTTTCTCCTTCCTCCGGACTCCATACAACGCCTTACAAGTCCTTGCATAGCATTGGGGCTCCAAACAATACCTCCCCAAGCCTAAAAACAATGTTTCAAGTCCTTAGGTATTAACCCATGCCAGACAGGCAGTTCGCTCAAGCGGACTGAGAGGTTCGCTCGGGCGAACTGCTCTTTGTTTAGGGTTCACTCGAGCGGACCTACTCGGATCAGATTGGCTCGAGCTATCAGAGGGTTGGCTCGAGCCAACGAGGTTCTAGGACGGGTTCGCTCGAGCGATGTGTCAAGGTCGTTCGAGCGAACTATCCAGAAACTCCTTTTTAGTGTACAGTTCGTTCCTTCCTCTTTCTTTCCTTTCACCCTCTTTTGGGCACCCATTAATCATACAATGGAGGGTCTCTAAAACCTCATTCAAGCCCCATTAAATCCATCATTTACTTCCCTCAACAACCACACCAACCAAACTTAACTTCTCTATCACTTCCACCTCATTCAAAGCAAGGCAACTCCATTCGTCAAAGTCCATAAATGAACACAAAGGATCTATAACAAAACAATAATGCACATGTTTTCCAATGAGACTATTAAAAGAGAATAGCCTATCATTATGCATATTTCCAAAACCATGAAAACCCATAAAGATAAATTAGGTGAAAACAATGAGTTAGAGTTCAAATCTTAATAATAAGAAATCATGAAATCAATCCATTCATCCACTTGCCTTGGGTCCAAATGCTAAGAAAATCAAGCCTCTACACCTCTCCAAGCCAAGATACCAAATCTACACAAAAACCCCCAAATCCAAACCCTAAAACCATCAAAACCAAACAATAGAAAGGGAAAACTTGCAAGAGCCAAGATTTAGTCTCTCTAGGGCTAGGAGAGTAAGAATCTAGAAGATTGGGAGGATCACTTACCTAAAAGTGTTTCAAATAGGTAGAGAGAGCTCAAAAGAAGCTCCAATGGTGATGCATGTCTTCACAAATGGAACCAATAGAAAGCTCTTGGGGTGAGGAAGATGATCATGGAGTCCATTTCTTGATTAGGAAGAGCTCTTGTGATGATTAATGAGAAAGGAAGCAAGGGGAACAAGGAGGAAACCCTTAGGGCTGGGACTTCCTCTTCTCCAAGGGTTTTAGCAAGGAGGGGGAAAATGAAGAAGAAAGCTCTCCTTATACAGCAAGGGGGCGATGGGGCCCACAACTTAAAAGACTTCTCGGGCTAAAAACATGGCTTTCGGGGCTTCAAACGACTTCGACGAAGAAGACAGTTTATTGGCAAAATTTCTAATTTTCAAAAAGTATATATTTTGCACGTTTTGGTGACATTGAAATTGGTGTCCAGATTTTGGGTAAAAAGACCATTTTGCCCTCGGATTGCGAAAAGTCGGGTTTAGGGCTCTCGAATGGGAACAATGTCAACATGAAAGTTGTAGGGATTAACAAGATAAGTCAAATGGGGTTAAAACAAAATTCGGAGCAAGAACCCCCAAAGGGTCCCACAAGTAAAAAGGCTCTCCAAATTCCCCAAAGCTATTATAAAAGCTATTCTAATCCCAAACTTAACCAAAACCCGCTAAACACACTTAAAGCTAACGCACAACTTAATTAACTCTAATCGAGGTCTCTCAGGTTGGGGTCTTACAACTATGGCATATAAGAAAAACAAGTATAGAACTTTCTGGCTTGAGTTATGTTTTTAAGAATGTTTCACTCTAGAAAGTTTGCAGACTTTTTTTTTTCCCAGAAAGTGAATTCTTTAATCATATAATATAGAAGACTCCTTGCATTATGGACATGTTAAAAGGGTATTTGTTGCCAGCTCATTCTGGGTGCCCGATACTCAACTTTTTTTTCTGGGTATGAAGCCTTTTTCTGGCCTCATGAATCATAATAATAAAGTTTGTTTCTTTTTTCCAATATAGGTATAGAAACAGAGAAGGGGAATTGAGTGGAGAAGTATCGTTTCGGTTTTTTTTTATATTGGGATTTATTGGGGTTTTATCATTGGAGATAGGGATGACTAATGTTGTTTGTTTTTTTTTTTTTTTCTTATGAGACCATTTTAGATATATTAATCTCATTTCGAAAAAGTGAAGGGGGAATTGAGTGGACAAGTGGCGTTTGGGTTTTTTTTATATGGGGATTTATTGCATCATATTTGCACATTTTTTATATCATGGGTTTTTTTTATGTGGTTAATGCAAGACTGAACTAGAAACTTGATATTGGATGAGTTTATTGTTACACTAAAATAACATCTCTTAACTATAATGAATTCTGCCAAGTTCAAGGTAGGTTAGAGTTGTCTATCAAAAATGATTCTGATAATGGACCTTCTTAACCATGTATTTAACCATGTATTCAGTAAAATGGCTTCTTAGTTCTCAGTCTATGATGCAACATCTTGATCATTTATTCTGGTTGCTGTCTTTTGCTTTGACTAGATATCTCAAAAAAATTGCCCTCATGTTTTGTTCAAGGGACCTTCTGGCTCATGAAAGAAAGCTTAAATCATGCTTCCCACCAATGTTGAAGTGGTTTGAAAATTGATCACCTCTTCGTTCTTTAGAAGCACTGATTCCTTTTCCCTACCTTGCTCCTGCTATCCTTGATTCTGTAGTTGGAAAAACAAGATAATATGATGTGAAATTCTATTTACCGAAGTTAAATCTTAGCCTGTCAGAGGGAACTAGTATAGTCAAGCATGGACCTTACCTATGCTGAAATGAAGTAGATTAAGATAAAAATTGAATATTTGAAAAAGAAAACCCTTCAAAGCTTCACTGTAAAGAATCATTTCTAAACTAAATCTGAACAATTTGAAACACAAAGAGCGGAGCTATGTACTTGTTCATTTATATGTTATGTCAAAGCACAAATTTATCGAGTTACACCGCCAAGTTAATTTAAGTGCTACAAGATTGACAGAATAGTTATATTAACACCATATGCTATAAAGAGTTTCTATCTAAAACTGTGACAGGAACAATAAGATGAAGTACATCAGCCATAATGTCTAACAAGAAAAAAAAAACTCATGAACCTCACATGGATTCACTCAGTTTTCTATTTGGCGATTTAAATGTCTAACCTTCAGCTTAGGAGAGCTGGCCCTATATATATATATATTATCTCTGTTTCATCACTATTGGATCCTTTGGTTACATCCTCCTACCTTTCGAGTGTGAGAATATTCACTGCTCAAAGGATTGGAGTTCTTTTGCCTAGCCATTCTAGTGGGAAGACATACATTTTTAAAATAAAAAAAGATACATCACTCATTTAGTGGTATTTCAAAAAAAAAAAAAAAAAAAAAATCATTTCCTTCTTAAAAAAAAACGGTGGGGACTTTTCACATGTATTTTCATGTGCCAAATTCATCATGCATTCATTGTTTATAGAATTGTTTTTGTATATAGGGACCTAGATTGCATGCCTATTTGCGTTGCTTTCACATGGTCATCGCCTCTTTATACATTTCCTAAAGGCAACATGGTTTTTGTCCTTCTATTCCATGAGATTTACATGGGCTCCTCTCATCAAATGCCTTGCTATGATCAAACGTGATTTTCTCCTCATGCTCTTATGCATCCTCATGACAAAATGTCACATCCCAATTTGCATCGTCATTTTTTTTTTTTTTTTGAGTTAATGCTTTTGCATATTCCACCCCTTGCATGATTGGATAATTCACTTGTAAAGTGAATTTGAAGTGAATGTTCAAATTAAGAGACATGAAAAGAAGAAGGTACCCTTTTTAACCTCTTTTGGATAATTAAGAGGGTTTTTTGTCATTTAGTAGCATAAGAAGGTACTTTTTCATCATTGTGGATAAGAAAAAGAGGGTATTTTTTTTATAAGCGAATAGTTTTTTCTACTTTTTTTTTATAAAAAAAAATGGTGACTTTGGAATGTTCACAAAAGGGTTATTCTGTAATGGAAAGATGGTAAGAATCCATTAGAGGCTGTTTGGCTTCGAATGGAACGAAACTAGAAAATCTAACTTTTCTGGTTCGTGAGTTCGGTCGACCCGACCCCGTGTCCGATCGACCGGAGACACATAGAAAACAAGGTTCAGTTCTATTTTTTGCAGATCCGAGATTCTTTTGGCAGCCTGTTTTTCCAAAACAGATTGGCAGCCTGGTTTTGTGGTTTGTATGGTTGTATGAGATACTAATCCTGCAGGTTTATTGTCCTCTCCATATGGCCCACAAGTCTTTTACTTTCCTTTTTGGTTATTGGTTTATTTGAGGCAATATGTAAAGGGCATCATGGTTTCCTTGGTTTCCCTAAAAGGGTAAGGCATGATGTTTTCCCTAAAAGCCATTTTATTTCCATTATTAGATTGTCATGTAAGTTTTATTGTTGAGACATAGGAAGTTATGTAATTTTCATTTTTATCAATTTTGTATATTATGGCGGCGTCTAAGACAAAAAAAGGAAGGTGGTGTTGGACTCTTAACCAAAGAGTTTGGATATTACCAAAAGAGTTTTGGAGATACCCGAAGAGTTTAAAGAATCTCAAAAGCTTGGAAGTTTAAGAAGTCCAAGAATTCTATTCCGCTTGGGCCATGTGGAGGAGATTATCAGTTTTTATTTTTGTTACTTTCTATTAGGGGTGCACATGGGCAGTTTGGATCGATTTAGAGAAAAAACCATCAATCAAACCGAACCCATCGGTTTTCTATTTTCCCAAACCAAACCGAACAGAAAGGACCCGTTTCGGTTCGGTTACTGTTTTTTTCTTTTTTTCTTTTCACAAAAAGATATTAATTCAATTGGTGAGAGACGTTGGACTTCAAGTAACGGAGTGAGGACTCGAGTCTTCTTCAAGTAATATTTCATATTCTTTTATATCATTTAGATCTCTCCTTCCTCATATCATTTGCATCATTTAGATCTCTCTTTCCTCTCCTTTAAGCTTCGTTATGGATTGGAAAAGCGGATGTAAGCAGTTAGAACCTCTGGTAGGATTAATCCTATAATCATAATAGCAATGAATTAATTAAATTTTATTTAAGTATGAAATCCCTAGTTATGCCCTTTTAGCCCCATTTATCAAAAATCCAAAAAAACTATAAAACCAAGAAAATCAATCCCAAAAATATTTTTCTCTCTTTTCCTCCACCTTCGGTGCCAAATATTTAATTAAGCTTAATGATAAAAAAAAGGGAGTAAAAAATTGATTTAAAAACTGAATTAATGATAAAGATAAGACTGATGTTTGATCCTCTCAATTAATCAAACAAACCGACTAGAATGCGATCACCCCAATTAAATCGACCCATCGACCACAATTTCTTTTTTTCTTTTTTAGACTGAAATCACAATCCACACCTTATTTGCATCATCAATTTGATTTGAAAATCATCCTTTATACCCGTTCTCTTTTTTTTTTTTTTTTTTTTGCCAAGGGATTTGAAGGGGGTACCCGATAACGGGGCCAATCCTCTTCTTAAATTCTTGGTAACCCCCCCCCCCCCCTTTTTCTTATTTTTATTTTGTTTTTCTACTATAATCTACTTGAATTTCTTTTAATTGCTCATATATATAAGTATGGATTTTCCCCTTTCTGGACCTTATAATGAGCCCATGTTAAGACCAATTTTCTTAAGATCCAAATTAAGTGATAGAACAACCATCGTATGTTGCCGGCAGCGCATTAGACGAGAGGGAACCCACTCCATTTTCGCCCTTTATTTCTTCGACTTTTGTCGAAGAATGGAGTCATGGTCATTACCATGACTGGTGATCGTGATCCGTCGATTTTGAGGGTGTTCGGAATCTCCATTTTCAATGTACAAATATTAAATATCATACTTAGATGAACGGCGATCCCTCTCCCCGGGGGGGATCAAAATTCACATCCGAAAATTAGCATCAATGTTTATGTATGTATTTTAGTAATTTTAGTTTTATTTCAAGTTGAAAACCCTAAAAAGTCCATAAAGAGCTTTTCAAATTATACAAAATTATAAAAAAAAAATAAGAGGGGGATGGGCTGACCCATAGGTGTCACGGCTCAACCGTCTTGAGTACTACCCAGCACAACACAACATAAGTTGTGCCATGGGTCATGTCGGGCTGACCCTAGCTAACCTATGCACGGCCTAGCCTGGCTCAGCCCGACCTAGGCACTACTGGACTGTCTAACCAGTAGGCACAGATACAACCTGCTTTACACTCGTAGGTTGAGGAGAACATTGTAAAAGCTCCAACTTAGGAACTTGCAACTAGCAAAAAAGATGATGAGAAAATGAAGTTCTAAATTTAGGGCGAATGTGTGTGTTTTGGGTTTGGACATAAAGGGAAAATTGTGTAATATCTTACTAGCAACTAAGCACGGGCCCGAAAAAGAATATAATAATAATAAGTATTTTTTCTAAAAGTTTATTAAGAAAAAAACAAATCTGAAAAAAGCTAATATATTACCTATCATTCTTAAAAATTATCCCATGCATAGCCAACATACTTAAAATTGATTGATCTTGATACGTTAGAATCACACTCGTCTAGGGACCGATTCCTAGGTCTTGACGTTTAAATCATCACACCTAACTAGTAGTCCAACTTAGTAAAATATAAAATAGTGAAACTAGGTGGGAGGACAATATCCTCAAAATTTATACAAATAAATAATAATTCTCAAAATTTTAAAAAACCTTTCAACCCTCATGTAAAAAAAAAAAGAATAATAACAATAATAACTAAAGAAGATACCTAAAAGAGAATTTTTTTTTATATAGATAATATTAATCATAAGAAATGCATTTATATTTTCTTAGTGCAATAGGCCCACGCCCAGTGCAGGCCATAATAAAAATAATTAAAATTAAAAAATATTAAAAAATATTAAATGATTTGTAAAGGAATATTAACATGTGACTGCTATAAATTTCTACGCTCAGCAATTACAATCATAAAAAATTAGTTGAATATTTCATACGTGTGCCTATTTTTACCAAATAAAGTGTTACTTTTTGTTGGAGATACTGAGAAATTGTTAGGACCCACCTATTAGATCCAATTGGTAAGATCTGGTTCATAAAAAGAAAGTAAAAGCCAAAATGCGGCATAGATATCGACTCATAAGAGGGGGTGGGGGATAGGAGTATTCATGTAGAGGAGTATTATGGAATGAGGAGATGTAGGTAAGAGATAGGATATAGATGAAAATCTTGTTTGAATTTGAATTGGATGTGATGGGATGAGATAAATCTGGAGAGGTGTAGTGCCCACATCAAAGCTAAATGCATGTATTTTTTTTCTTGGAAAGAGGGCTTCATGAGTGATGGTGTGGCAACACAAATCCTATCTATATAATAAGGGAGCTCAGTTTTTGAATTCCCCCATATTTTGGACCCTTGGATTTAAGAGGGTGATGGACCGCGCTCCTGGCGCCTGGTCCTACCGAGGTCGGCGGACGTGGGAGTCCGTTGGGTCCGACCCTTTCGTAACCAGGGGGCAAGGGCGTGCATCAACATTTCTTTTGTGTGGGTGTGCCAGATTTTCTATTTTTACTTGGAATTGCAAGTGGTGATCCGGAGATCAACCTTCGCAAGTAAAAAAGAAATCAACTTCTTTCAAGTTTTCCATTGCACATATATTTAAGAAAAGAGACATTTTCTTGATTTGCCGTGAAAGGCGATTTTTTTGGCATTTATAGCCAATTTTGGCGTTTATAGCCAATTTTTGGCGTTTATAGCCGATTTTGGCGTTTATAGCCGTTTTACAATCCTAATCAATAATGAAAGACAAGAGTTGTGATTTTTGTCTCTTTTGAAAAAATACAAACTACAATGAAAAGCAAGAAAATGAGGATCTAACTTCTCAGGAGATTGTGGGGGACCCGTTCAGATTGACGGTCGCAAGCCATATGTGGACTTCGCCATCATCCATGCAGATGAGAACAGAGGATGCTATTGATTCGCTTGGCTTGGCTATAACCTCAGGTTTTTAGAGAACAAAGACCAAAAGGAGGTCCTATGTCCAATAAAAAGCCAAGTAGACGGGCTGAAAAGCCACGTCTAAGCCATTTGAAGGCAGAAGGAGAAGGCAAGGACCTTGGGGGGGGGGTACCCCCCCAAGGGACTTTTGTCACCTTGTAGCGGTGGTCGGTGTAGAACTTCCGCAGAGTTTTCTCTCTTAGATTTCTGATGCCTTTTTCTGTCTGAGTTTCCGGATTTTCTGCAGTCTGTTGTCTGTGTGTTTGTTGATTTTTCTTCTTGGAGAGCTCTCCTATTTATAGGCTTTTAGGTAGCCATTTAGGAGGATTTATGAGCCTTAATTGTCATAAAGCTACATAAAGGGAGGAGTTACAAGATTGAATTCTTTATTTTGTAACTCCTTTTTCTTGGCTTCTGATTGGCCAAAGGAGATTGAGGGCATTTAATCGCCTTTAATCGCCATGATGGGAGGAGTTTCATGGGTTAAATGCCATGAATCTCTTGACTTGTAACTCCCGGATGCTTGCTTCTGATTGGTCCGTCCAAAGAAATGGATTCATGACTGTAATAAAGCTAGTCAATTAACCGCATTAAGTGGTCGCCGAGCAGTTGAAGAGTCGCGGGCCGTGCCGCGTCTTTTGGGATTCTTCTAGCGATGATCATCGATGGATCTTCATGTAGATCGACATCGGATGACCATGTAACTTCAGGTGTTTGTTGCCAACAGCGGGTCGGTACCATCTGTCCTGTCGATTTCTCGATCGGTCGGGTAGAAAGCACACTTTTTTTGGTTGACCGGGTGGCGATCAATGTTGTTTTCGATACTCTTGATGATTAACTCATGTTTTTTACGGATGTCAGAGGATTTGGTGTCTCAAAAGTATGAATTTTGGAAAATACCAGAGGCCGGACGCTTCGAATCGCAAAAAAACGGCGAAAAATGGGGTTTCCGGGGCCCACCGGGCGATCCCGGGCGACCCTGGGGTTTTTTTTCCCCTTTTGTCCCGTTTTGTGTCCGTTTTTGCTGTTTTTTTATTCTTTTTTCTTCTGTATTTTTCCTTGACATTTTTGATCATTTATTGGCCTGATTTCCCTATAGAAAACCTGATGAGAATCCTTGCATTTTATTTTGCAAAGTTTCCAATTTTCCGAGAAAGCCGAAGACTTTGTTGAGCAGAGCTGCCGATTTTCCGTCAGAAGCTGAAACTGGGTCAAATGATGTCGGAATGACCTAAAATTTGAGGTGAAGCCTCCTGAGCAATAAATAAGACCAACCATAGGCTTCTATTTGAGTTTTGAAGCCGTTTGGGGTCCTATCACCAGTAGACTTGCTTTTGTCGCGATGAAGATGTCGCGGTTTGATGTGCGGTCAACCGATGTCCGATTGACTTGAAATTTGACAGGGGACCTATTGGAGTCATTTTAAGATGATCCATAGGCTCTGTCTTGTAAACCATGGTCCCGGGGAGCTTTGCTGCCGAGAGGCCTGATTTGGCTTCCGAGCGTCAAACTATGGTCAAATGTTGTCGAAATGACCTGAAATTTGACGTGTAGCCCTTTGCAAGCATTTTGAAGCCGTCCATGTGCTCTATCTGATGAGTGATGGCCTCGGTGGTTCTTACCGCCGAGAGGCTTGATTTAGCTGTTCGAGGGTTGATGTAGGGTCAAACATTGTCGGTTTGACTCGGAACTCGACGTGGAGCCTTTTGGATGTATTTTGAGACCATCCATCGGCTCTGATCGAAGATTTGGTGTCTCCGATGCTTTCGCCGCCGGGAGCTCCTTTTCGGCTGCCGGAGAAGCGAAGTTAGGCCAAATGATTTTGAAATGGCCCGAAACTTCTTGTATACTCCTCTTTTGGCTGTCTTGAAGGATCTTGCAGTTTTTGTTTGATTCTGACAAGATTTGATTTTTGGAAGTAGCATTGCCTATTTATGGCAGGTTGCGACTTCATGTAGCTCTTTGGATCTTTGAAGAGGCAAAGTGACATTTTTGGTGTCAATAAATGCCCCCTCGAGGTACAGCGACGAGTTGCTTATCATTTGTAGTCGATGTGCCTCGAAGAGATTTGTGAAGGAAAGCCTGTGACTTGACCAAGAGTCTTTGAGCAGTCTTTCTTTTTGGTATTTGTAGCCTTTTGAGCTTCCAGGGGAATTTTATGTTAGTGAAAGGGATCACGTACCATCTCAAGGCAAAGTTTTGAAGATGACATCAGGGATGTGAATTTGGGTTTTGACCTTGTGACCTAACAGGCTGTATGTGGCAGGTTAGGGGGTCGGGCTTGGTTTTGACCGTGTGACCCAACAAGCTGTATGTGGAGTGTTGGGGGATCAATTTTGGTTTTGATCTTGTGACCTAACAGGCTGTATGTGGCAAGTTAGGGGATCAGGTTTTGGTTTTTGGTTTTTTGCGGAATGTCAATTTCAAGATTTTGGCTCAATTTGGTAGATGAGGCTGAATGGTTTGATTTTTGGAGGCTCATGGGGCTTGGAATTCTTTTTGTATGGTCCAATCAACTCAAAAGAGGCATGGAATCATTTTTGTATACTCTTGGTAAGAGGAATTTCTCTTTGACTAAAAGCCCAAATTTTTTTTTTAAGTGCCTAGGTGGTCAAACCTGGCTCATATGGGCTAACCGATGGGACCTTAAGCTTTTGAAATGGCTTAGATCTCCTATGGTGTCATTTTTGTAAAGAATATCCAAAAATATCTCATTTGGATAGAGAATATCTAAGAATATCTTTACTTGGAGAGAATCTCTCGTGTTCCCTTTATTTTGGGATAGGGTATCTCAAGATATCTTTCTTTTGGGAAAGAATCCCTCATTGGTCCTATCTTTTGGGAGAAAATCTCTCATTAATTTCTTTTTGGGAGAGAATCCCTCAAGATATCTTTTCTTTTGGGAAAGAATCTTTCTAATTTCTTTCTTTTGGTAATGTTACTAATTAGTAACACTTACCTCTTTCTTCTTTCCTTCTTTGGTTTGCTCTCTTCTATAAAAGCAATGAGGAGGTTGGATCTCTTGCTCTTATTGCTTTCTTTTGCAACAATCCCAAGAGGGCTTCAAGACCAAGAGTTCTTCTTCTTCAAGATCTTCAAGACTTTTCTTCTTCTTCTCCATCAATGGCTTCAAGTAAGTTCCCTTTTTCAAGAAAACTCCATTGTAGGAAAAATAAAAGATTCTTTCTTTCTTTTCTTTTTGTTTCTTTCTTTTCTTCTTTTCTTTTTTTTTCTCCACGTGTTTTTTTTTCTTTTTTTTTTTTGCACGTGTTTTCTTCTTTTTTTTTCGTGCTTTCTCTTCTTTTTTTTTGCACTCTTTTTTTTTTTTTTTTTTTGGCCGTACGAACAGATCCGTACGGATCTGGCCGTACGGCCACGTGGCCTGTGGGCCATCCCTTTTTTTTCTTTTCCTTTTTTTTTGTTTTCTTTCCCCCCTTTTTTTTCGAGAAAGTTTCTTTTCTCTCTTTTTTTTGTTTTCTTTCTCCCCCTTTTTTTTTGAGAAAGTTTCTTTTCCCTTTTTTTTTTTTCTTTCTCCCCCTTTTTTTTTTGAGAAATTTTTCTTTTTCTTCTTTTTTTTTCTCTTTTGCTCATCATGATAATGCCCCCTTTTTTTTTACAAACCTAGATGTTCATGCATGCATTCTATTGTAAATTAAATTTGTAGCATGATGTGATAGCATACCTGAAAGTTTTCGCAAATTTGGGGATTTGGAGCTCACAGCGATGTTGAGCCCTTCCTAATTTTGCGGAGACTTTAAGGTTTCGAAAGTTTGGAGTTTCGGAGCTCGCAGCAATGTTGAGCCCATCTTCAAGCTTTCTACTTCTTTCGGGATAGTTCCTTTTCTTCGGAATTGCCCCGGAGTCGTGTCAAAATTTCGCCAGATTTTTTTTTAGTGAGATTCTGTCATTTTGATGTTTGATCTTTTTCTTTTCCATCCTTTTCAGGTGGTTCCTCCATAACGAACAAGGGTAAAGAGCCTGCTACAAGCGTACCTCGTCGATCTGCTAGATCTTCTAATCCGGCCGTTCAGCAGGCCTTTGAGAAGGTCCAGTATGTTGAGAGAAATCTAAAAGAATGCGACTCCCTCAACAGAGATGAGATGAGGCAGCGACTGATCACTCTCAAGGGAGAGGAATTCTATAAGATCATGGTAAGCAGTCGTCCATGGGTGATGGAAGATCAGAGGGTTTTGCCCAAGCCTACCTTCTTCTTTGGTGATGCAGTCCCTGATGACATGACATACCAGAGGAGATGTTTTCAGTTCTCTTTCACAGCAGATGGTGAGAAGAAGACTGTTGTTACCCGGTCGACGTTTGATCGCACCGTCTCGATCATGAGCATTGCCCCCACGTGCTCTAAGAGGGAAGATCCTCCAAGCTGGGTGAGAATGACAAATGTAATCAAGACCGGGGTTTTTATTGGCGGTTCTCCTGGATATACGGAGAGGTCGCCTGTTGACATGGACCTGTTGATGCCATCCAGCGGCTACCAGGGCTCTGATTATCCGTCGGTCGATTTGAGACCGGTGGGCCTTGGTATTTTCAGCGGTGACGGCAGCAATTGGATAAAGCCTTTTCGACTTCGTGGCCGTTTCAATGCTGACTCCGAGTGGAAGTCGTGGACTGATCGCGTCCTGATGATTGGTGGCGCCGTTTTGAAGGAAGCCGGGATTTTTGATGCGGTCCGTGCCTTTAGGGAGACCGTGATCTTTTCCGACGAGGCCTTCATGGCAATGCTGGAGTCATTCCTCCCACAAACCAATACCTTCGTTGTGACGAATGGTGAGATTGGTTTCTCTTTGAAGGAGCTGAGCGCCATTACTGGATTGCCCATCCTTGGCAAACTCTATGAGGAGTTTATGTCGATTGACAGCGTCCTTAAGGGGCAGTCTGAGGAGTTCAGGCTTCTGTACTTTCAGCTCGTCGCCTTCTATGATTTTTTGAAGGAGAAGGAGGGTTTGAAAGTTAGATCCAGCAGTTGGAAGAGTTCTAGCTCTTCGTTCCCCAACTTTTTTGATAGCAGGGAGTCTTCTGATAGTGTGACCCAGGAAGCCAGGGCTCAGGATCCAAGTTCGAAGAAGATCTTAGCTATGCAGGGAGAGTTGAGAGATTTCTGTGCAAGTACAAGCGCCATATGTCCTGACATTGCACTGCGGAGAGATCTCGCTGTTTACCTCACTTATTGGCTTGGTGAGGCTATTTTTGCTGGAGTAGATGGAACGCACATCAGGCCGCATTGTATTTTTCCAGCTTGTCAGATGGCGTTTGGAGAGCAGCTTGCTTTGGTGCCAGCTCTTTACTCCTACCTGTGTACCGAACTGCAGGCTGCTGCTTTTTTGGTTCGGCTTGGGCTTCCCATGAATAGGGTATTTTCAGCCCACATCTTTTATTCGTGGTACGTGTACCACTGTCCTGGCTTCCATCGGCTGGGTGCTGCACAGGATGATGATCCTCTGATGATTCGACTGGCTAAGGGCAAAGCCGTGTCCGAATCACTTTTGTTTGCCCGCATGAGGATCCGACGGTTCAGGGACGTCGAGATGGGGCAGTCTTCAGTGAAGCTTTCTCCAGAATTGCGGAAGAAGGCTTTTGATTTTGGTGCCTCCCGAAACTCTACCAGGGCGGGGTCGGGAAGGCATTACTTCTTGACGAATGCAGAGAGAGAGTGGCTTTTCAGCATATGTGTCGGCACGATGGTGTACCGTAGACATCTTTTCGTTGACATCCAGCCGTATGTACCCTCTCACTTTGCTTTGCAGCTGGGCTTTTCTCAAGGCGTTGTTGGTGTGCCTTCAAGCATGGTGAAGCGCTTTGGAGGTTTACAGGACGGGAGAAATGCATGGGCTTCCTATAGTGCTGAAGACACTACAGCCATGATCTCTTATCCTGTGTTGTTGACTTCCCGGACTGATGACTTTGCGAAGTGGTTCGCGGAGAGCTTTTTGGCATATCGGGGCCTTTCTAAGAAGGAGCTTGATGTGAAGCTGGCATCTGGAAAGGGCCTTGGAAAGTCGGATGGCGTCCGGCGAGAGGAAGTTTGGGCCTTCCTTTCTGGAGAGAAGCCCAAGATAGGCTTTCTCGGTGACCAGGGCGTCATTGGTTCTGAAGCTGTTCGAGAAATACCTGATGAGGCATTAGAGCAGCTAGAACAGGAGGAAGCTGAACTTGGTGCTTGAATGCAAGCGGCACAGAGGCAAGCTTCCGTGGAGTCTACAGGCGAGGGTAGACCATCCAGTGAGGAGTCAAGTGAGAAACCTGACTCTGACAGCGGGGCAGGTTCCTCTAAGAAGCGAGCCCGCAGGAGTAAGAGGAGGAGGAGTCATCATCGCAGCAAGGGGCAGCATGAGGACTCTCCTAACTTGGAAGTTCCTCTTACTATCAATGAGGATGTGCCAGTGGATGCTGACGAGCCTCCAGAGAAGAGAAGCCGAGAAGAAGAGGCCGTCGGTGAAGGTATGATTCTTCCTTTTTCTCTTTCCATTTCTTTTCATGGGATTTTTCCATGTTCTGATTTGCTTCTTGTTTCTGTTTTTCTTTTCTTTTTTTAGCAGAGGAAGACTTGGTGATGCCTGAGGTTCCAACCGATGAGGTGGTGATGGATCCTGTCGGGGCACCTGAAGAAGAACCGAGGAACTCTGGAGTGAATCCAGAATCTCCAATTGGTATAACTTCTTTTGCTTTCTTTTTTTTGTGTCTGTGACTTGGTTTGCTAACATTTTTTTTTTTGCTAGCTGACTTGCCATAGGATTCCGATGACTTTGAACCATCGATGGACGCAAATGTTGATGATGCTTCCGATGATTTCATGGAGGAAGAAAGTGTTCCGCCAGTCGTCGAAGAAGGTATTTTGTAGTAATAACCCTGATAATGATTTTCAAACAGGATCATATTCATACCTTTTTGTGTTTCTTTGGCAGGTTTTGAAGTGACAGAGGAGGATCCGTCGCTTCCAGAGCAAGGGATGCCAGAGGTTGATCCAGAGGTAGAGACTCCTGGGACCAGTTCTAACAATGTTGAGGAGATACCTCATGCTGAGATTCCTTCCCGAGCAGGAGCAGCTTCAACTGGGAAGAGTTCTTTTGTTACTCTTCCAACAGGTGATGACATGAGCAGCCGACCAACGGAGTTGGGCGAATCCTCAGCGGGGCCATCTCTTCTTTTTGCTAAGAAGGTGGTGGTGCGAGTTCTGAGCTCTTGGATTGAGACTCTGCTTTCTGGGCACTTAGATGCCGGATTTGGGATGATCCAGCATGTGCGTGAGATTCTCGGTGATGCTGAAGAGGCTGGTCTAGATGTCACAAGTGACAGGGCGATCGTTGATAGGATCATTGAGCTGGGTGACAGGTGGTTTGAGACCTTGGGTTTTCCTGACGACCAGTTCTTCAAGGAGATGTTCCTGGACCCTGCGGATAAGGCTTAGTCTAACCTGGATGAGGCTACACAAAGCAGGAAACAGGTAGTCCGAGAGAAGAACTTAGAAGAGCTAACCATCATTGGGCTGACACATGACCTTAACATCCTTGATAGGGAGGTCGATGAGGCCAGGAAACGTCTTGAGCAATTGCAGGCACAAGTCGCTGCCAAGTGGACTGCAATAACAGAGGCTCGTGACAGGGAGAGTGCTCTGATTCGCCGGGTTGCAGATGCCAATCGAGTTCTTAAAAGGAAGTATGACGAGAACAAACAATGGCGAACTGCTCGAGATAAGCTTCCCGGTGCGAAAGAAGGGTTACAGCCCACCCCAGCATCTCATGACAAGTTTCTGAAGAAGCGTGCCTTGGAATCCCTGACGGCTGAGGCCAAAAGTTTGCTTAAGGAGCTGAACTCTTGGCTGGAGACCATTTTTTATTGAGCTCCTGTTTTTTTTTTTAACAGAAACCATCCTTTTTAATTCTTTTTTTTTAGTACCACTTGTATTTTTTTGGTACTTTTTTTTTTTGGTAGTGCTTGTGAACACTTTCTTCTTCTTTTTTTGGTACCACATGTATTTTTTGGTACTTTTTTTTTTGTTTTCCCTATGCTCACTTAAATCTTTTTGTGATGAAAGTAATTGCTAAATGGGATGCCTTCTTTTTTTTGTTTTCCCTATGCTTACTTAAATCTTTTTGTGATAAAAGTAATTGCTAAATGGGATGCCTTTTTTTTTGTTTTCCCTACGCTTACTTAAATCTTTTTGTGATAAAAGTAATTGTTAAATGGGATGTGATCAAAAGCTTGTCATTTTGTGAAAATCTTTTGTCAAATGATTGTTTTGGCATGGAAGCCAGATTTTTGCGTGTGGCATGGAAGCCGATTTTTGGCATGAGAGCCAGCTTTTTTGTGGCATTGATAGCCGATTTGTGGCATTGATAGCCGGTTTTGGTGGCATTGATAGCCGAGTTTGTTTTGTGGCATCTATAGCCGGTTTTTTGTGGCATTGATAGCCGAGTTTGTGGCATTGATGGCCGGGTTTTTTGAAAGCCAAGTTTTTTTGTTTGTGGCATTGATAGCCGGTTTTGTTTTGTGGCATTGATAGCCAGTTTGTGGCATTTATAGCCTGTTTTGGTGGCATTTATAGCCGGTTTGTGGCATTTATAGCCGGTTTGGTTTTCAAAAATGCAAGTATCGACTAAAAGTCGCCTCCCTGCTGAATGTTCTTGCAAGTATCGATGGAATGTCGCATCCTTGCTCATTCGGTTGCGAGTATCGATGGAATGTCGCATCCTCGCGGATTTGGGTGCAAGTATCAATGGAATGTCGCATCCTTGCTTTTCAAAAATTTTGGTTTTGCGGGTACTGACTTGATGTCGTTTCCCCACGATTTTTGAAATTTGTAGTTTTCTCGAACCTTTGGGTTATGGATATCAACTGAAATGTTGCGTCTCCATGTTTTTTTTTTTTTTTTAGGTTTTTTCGAACCTTTGAAATTTGGGTTGTGGATATCAACTGAAATGTTGCATCTCCACGGTTTTGGATTTTGCATGTATCGATGAAATGTCACTTCCTTGCGATTTTGGAAGTGTCGAATGTGGTTCGCATGCTTCCGATTTGTGCGAGTATCGATTAAGCGTCGCTTCCCTGCGGTTTTTTTTTGAAAAAACCATTTTTTTTTTATTTAAAGACACGAGGGTCATAAGTTTTGACCTAAAACCATTTTGGCGGTAAAAGGCAGGGTGGACTAGGGTGGAAATCCCTGAATCCGGATTTTGTTGCAAACCATGAATTTTGGGATCAAGGGTTGAAAAGTTAGGGAAAGGTTCCTAAACTTGGTTTTTTTTTTTTGAACAATGAAACGATGGAAGTAAGCATTGTTTAAATTTCTAGAAATTTCAACATTTGATATGAAAATTCTAAAAAAAGGTGGGTTTAGCAAGCGTGTACCTGGAAACCGGTTTTGGCCGTACAGGCATTGCTCTTACCCAGTTGGGTAAGTCTTCAAGGGTAGTACCGCTTTAAGAACTTGCCGTTGATGGGCAGCATACATCTGTCACCTTCCATGTTTAGGAGTGCGTATGCGCCATTGGAGAAAACATTGTCGATGACGTAAGGTCCCTCCCATTTTGGCTCAAATTTGCCTTTGGACTTGTGAGCGAAGACCATTGGTCTTTTTACTGCAAGAACCAAGTCACCCTTTTTGTAGGCACGTTGCCTGACCTTTTTGTCGAAAGATCATGCCATGCGTGCTTGGTAAAGTTCAATGCTTTGTTGAGCTTCGAGCCGTCTCTCATCGAGATTGTCCAGCTCATGGAGTCGCAATTTGACATTGCTTTCTTGAGTCATGTCATTTTGCAAGGATACCCTCAAGGAAGGAATTTGTACTTCCAAGGGTATGACAGCTTCGCATCCATAGACCAAGGAGAATGGTGTACTATGGGTTGGTTCTCGAACGGTGGTTCGATAGGCCCACAAAGCTTTAGACATTTTGTCGCTCCAGTTTCTTTTGTGACTAGAGACCATTTTTTTTTTTGAGGATTTTGCAGAGTGTCTTGTTGAAAGCTTTTGCCAACCCGTTTGCTACCGGATTATATGGAGTCGAAAGACAGCTTTGGATTTTGTATTTGTCGCAGAACCTATAGAATCGATGATCCCGGAATTGTGGTCCGTTATCATGGACGAATCTTTTGGGTATGCCGAAACGACAAATGATGTTGGTGAGCAGGAACTGAAGGACTGATGAGGTCTTCATTTCGTTGAACGCAAATGCTTCTGACCACTTGGAGAAATAATCCTTAGCGGCGAAGATGAAGCGATGACCTTTGCTCGAAGGGGGAGAAATAGGACCTATGATGTCCATACCCCAGGCTTCGAAAGGCCATGAAATCGCTGTAGGATGCAGCCATTCTGGAGGCATGTGAATGTAATCTCCATGAACTTGGCATTGTTGGCAGCGCTTGGCAAATTGCATTGCGTCAGCTACCATGATAGGCCAGTAATAACCTAACCGTTTTATCTGATCATATAGCTTGGGACCAGCCTGATGAGCTCCGCAAAGACCAGCATGAACTTCTTTGAGTGTTTCTTCAGCCTCTTGTTGTGATAAGCAGCGTAGAAGTACTCCGTTGAAGGATTTCCTGTAAAGGATTTTTGAAGGAATATCCAAATGAAAGCTTGGGGTTCACCTTTGGATGCTTACCCGTTCTTTTGGATCTTCAGGTAGGATTCCGAACATAATGTAATCAATGAACGGATCCCTCCAGTCGCCGATTAAAGTTTGAAGGATTGAAATCCGACTTCCAACCACTTTGTGGCATTCAGCAACAACTTGGTGTGTGTTAAGAGGGGGAAGGATTCTTCTTTCGCACACTGTGATTTGCATGTTTTCCCCTTCCTGGATTGCCATGGATGTGGCAAGTCCAGCTAGGGCATCTGCACGTATGTTTTCACCTCTACGAATGTGGGTGATGTGACAGATGTCAAACTTTTGCAGAAGTGATTGTGCCTTGTTGTAGTAAGGCAGCAAATCTGGCTTCCTGACTTCAAATTTCTGATTCATCTGGTTGACGATCAGTTGAGAGTCTCCAAAGACTTCCAGCATGGTGATACCGGATTCGATGGCGAGTTCCAATCCTAGGATCAGAGCTTGATATTCAGCTGCATTGTTTGTGCATGGTTCCAGTAGCGAGAAAGCGTGTGGAATCATGTATTTGTCGGGGCTAACAAAGAGGATGCCAACTCCCGAGATCAGCTGTCTTTTTTCATTTGTCCTGGTTGCACCGTCAAAGTACATGTCCCAGGAGGCACTTTGTGAGAAAGTCTCCATATTATAGACTGGTTCGTCGGGGAGATCATCTCTAAGTGGAGAATCTTTAGGCAATGGATGCTCTGCGAGGAAGTCCGCTAGAGCTTACCCTTTGATTGCCTTTTGTGGTATATATCTAATATCAAGTTGTGACAGAAGGATGGACCATTTTGTCAGTCGAGCATTGAGAGAACCTGCCTTTGTGACAAGGACCTTCAAGAGGTTGACCCTCGAGACCAGGTATATTGTGTTGGAAAGCAAGTAGTGACGCAGCTTTTGTAAGGCGAACATCACTGCAAGACATTCTTTTTCGACTGGAGAGTAGCGATGCTCTGCACCTACTAGCATGCGACTGAGGTAATATAGAGTAGCTTCTTTTCTTTGATCATTTTCTTGCGCAAGCAGAGCTCCCAAAGAGTGATCAAGGGCTCTTGTGTACAAGATGAATGGTTTTCCAGTGGTAGGAGCAGCTAACACTGGAGGTTTTGTCAGGTATGACTTGATGTCTTGGAAAGCAGCTTCACAGTCAGCATCCCAGACAAAGTTTACACCTTTTTTCATCAATCGGGAGAATGGACGGCATTTCCCCGAAAGATTGGAGATGAACCGTCTGATGTAGGCCAATCTCCCTTAAAGCCCTTTGAGTTCTCTCAAGGTTCTTAGAGAGGGCATTTCTAGAATGGCTTTGACTTTTATGGGGTCAAGCTCTATTCCAGCTTTCCGAACTAAGAATCCGAGGAACTTACCCGACGAGACGCCGAAGAAGCATTTCAAAGTATTCATTCGCAGTTTGTGTTTGCGAAGCCGGAGGAAGACTTCTCGAAGGTCTTCAAGATGATATTCTTTTCTTTTGCTTTTGACGGCGAGGTCTTCTACGTAACATTCAACCGTCTTGTGCTGCATATCTTGGAATATTTTCATCATAGCCCTCTGATATGTGGCACCAGCATTTTTCAGACCAAATGGCATGACAGTGTAACAATACACGCCAAATGGGGTCCGAAAAGATGTATGTTTTTCATCTTCAGGATGCATCTTTATCTGATTGTAGCCAGAGAAACCATCCATGCATGTCATTCGCTCGAATCCACAGGTATTATCAATCATTACCTCTGGTATAGGGAGCGGAAATTCATCTTTTGGCCATGCGCCATTCAGGTCTCTATAGTCAATACAGACCCTGATCTGCCCGTTTTTCTTTGTCACAGGGACAATGTTGGCCAACCATTCAAGATGTTGTTCCTCAAGGATGAAGCCGACGCTTTTGAGTTTTTGAACTTCTTGTTCAATTTTATCCATCACATCTGGACGGAATCTTCTTTGGCCTTGCTTGACAGGCTTGATGTCTTCTTGAAGATTGAGTTTGTGAACCGCTATTTTGGGATCTAAGCCGGGCATTTCAGCGTAAGACCATGCAAAGCAATCAACGAACTCGCGAAGAAAGGCGATATACTCGGGTAACTCATCATCCTTTATATTCTTGCTTATGAATACAGGACGTGGGTTATCTAGTGTTCCCAAGTCTATCTTTTGAACAGGATCTTCTGTTGGAAGGTTCGAAGGTGGCTCCTCCACAATATTTTCGGAGGCTTCCAGCTCAACGAAACCTTCTGGGGTTTCAAAGGCATTTCCAGACCAAGGTTTTATTCCTTTCCACGGGTCTTCTTGATTGGTAATTTTCCCAAGGTTACTATGAGATGATCCCAATCGCCTGTTGAAACCGGGTTGAAGTAGGCTACTTCTTTTGGAGATGAGGGTTCTTCTGGGTCAGAAGACCACACGTTTGTGCCATCGGACAACTCCTCTTCATTTTCGGAGAAATCGTGCCAATTGGATGAGCTTCCTGGATCTTTGTCAGGTGACTCATTAAAGAGATATCCAGGGAGATCGATGTGTTCGTGGACTTGAGATGTTGAGGCTTGGTCAATATATTGACTTTTAAGCCTTTGTGTCAACTGTCTCAGGGGAGTGTCAGGATCATACCCTAACCCGTGTGAAGACTTTTCTACATAGCCGTAGAGTCTCCAATCTTCTAGCTGGTTTTTGGTCAAGACGGGCCCCAATGGCATGAGAATACCGCGTCCTTCTCCCAAACCAACTGGGTTTTGAGCATCATAGCTCATTTTCCTCATAATAGCTTGTGCCACAGAACTATATAAGGATAGTTGAGGCATACCTTTATTTTGGAAAGGTTCAAGCATAGAGTTTGATGAAGAAGCATCCGATCTATGGAAAAAGATCGGCTTTTCCTTAGCTAAAGTTGCTGAAACAACGAAGGAAGCTGACGTAGGATCTTCTATGTCAGAAGTTGTCTCTATTGGAGTGAGAGCAGGCTGAACTTGCTGAGTGTCAGCTTGGCTTGACGATGTGTCGTCTTCTGGCTCTGAATCCGAGTCCGTGTCTTGCATGATAGACACGAAAGAGACAACAAATTTGCCCCCAGGCTTTTGCTTCGCCTTCTTCACTTTTGTTGTGAGGACCAAAGGCTTTGAAGATTTGAGGGAGATAATGAAGGGAGTTTGAATGCTCTCTTCGGATTTACCGGATGATTTGTTTTCTTCCGGCGATTGTTGAGGAGCCTTGCCTTTATCTTTCTGAAGATTTTCGGCAAAGGATGCTGTGTGCTTATCCTCTTCTTCTTTTTCACCTTCATACATATGTGAGTCTGCGAAGTGGACTTCTTTACCTTTGAAGGGTTTTCTGTCCGCAAAGACTCAATGTATCATGCCGTCATCACCAACAAACTTGATGCATTGATGTAGGGTTGAAGGGACAACACCATTCTCGTGGATCCAAGGGCATCCGAGAAGGATGTTGTAGCATGAAGGGGTTTTTATTGCATACACAGTGACCTCATAAATAAGATCACCGATCTGCAATTTGAACCTGATTTTGCCGATAGGCCTTTGAGTACTCCCATCGTATCCAAAGATAGATACAGATGTGTGGCTCAGCTTGCTGGGTGGGATGCCCAACTCTTCAAGAGCCGATGTGGAGATGAGGTTGAGTGCAGAACCTGGGTCGATCTGAACTCTGTGCATAGACATTTCCTTGATATACCCTGTGAAGTACAGGGGTCGGTTGTGCCTGGTTTCGCCAAGTAGGAGGTCGTCCTTTGTGAAGGCGATGGTTGCACTGGCTGCTTTTTTAACCGAGAGGCATTCAATGCATGATCCCTCAGTTTTCTTCTTTTCTCCCTTTGAGGAGGCTTCTGAGTTTTTGACCCGGTAATCCATTTCAATTTGGAGGACTTGCGGGGCATGTTTGTCGACACCCTCATTCAGCTTTTGTAATTCTGAGATGAGATTATCACGAGTGTGCGGAGACATTCGTAATAAATACAGGATGTGCAGACGTGCAGGTATGTGCTTGAAGTGTTCAATCAAGTCATACTTGAAAGCCTCCTTAGGGCCTGCATGTTCATCATTGTTGCCACTAGGGGCGCTTACAACATCTTTTCCCGAAGAATTTACATATGTAAAGGAAGATTGGTTGTAATTTTTGCGGTAGTCCCGGCCAGAGCGGGTGCCTCTACCAACTTCGAGAGCTTCTTGAGAAGGGTCTTCGTTTAGAAGATTGTCTTCAGGATCAAGAGGCTGTCGTTTTTCATTTGCTGCGGATGTATCAGCAGCGGAGTTACCATCCTCAGTGATTGTGTTGCACGGAGCATTTTTCGGGAACAAGTCCTGAACAGCATCCAGCAACCTTTCTTCTTCGTTGACTAATTCATCGTCCCAAGCATCAATAGCTGGGAATTCTTCAGTCAGGAAGGGTGTGAACTTTGAAGTCACAGTCTCAGGAGAAGAAACCTGAAAGGGTGTTATCTCAGTGAAAGTCACGTGAGACAAGGTGACTTCAGAAGATACATTGCTAGGCGTCGCCGGAGTGTAAGTGCTCTCATCAGACGATGCTTCGGAAGAGCTATAATCCCGAATTATCACATTGCAGGAAGCTCTGACGGGAGACGTTGTCTGATCAAAGTCAGACTCATCCTCGGATGGAAGAGGATCGTCTATCCAGCAATTTTCTCCATTTTCAGGAGTTAAGGGAGGATGTACCTGATGGTCTTCAGGGACTTCAGGCTCTGGATTGCGAGGAGGCTCGCTGACGCGGTCTTGCTCTTGTTCTAGAGCGAGACGCTGCAAGATCCTTGCATATTCTTCAAGATCAGGCATGGGAGCCAAATCTTCTTCTTCATCAACTCTTTGTGGCTCAACATGGTTGATTTCCACTGGAGTAATGAGAGGTGCTGGGTCAGCAGCATTTTCTTGTACAGCCTCTCGGTCTTCTTCATCATCAGACCAGGATCCTTGTGGTTGTGGAGGGTTATACCAGATTACTGGCATAAGATGAGTCTCAGGAACCCATTCTTCATCAGAGAGGTATTCTCCTGTTTCAAGGGACTCCTCCCACTCATCTGTATAGTTGGATTCGAATCCATCATCGGTGTCACTGGACTCGTATCCATTAATGGAGAATCCAACTACCGAATTGCAAGAGTATGATGCCTCCTGCATGGCTTCTTTGAATTGAGGTGGCATGAAATCACTGAGAGTGAATTTTCTTACCCCCTTTGAAGTCTTTGGAAGGGATGTTTTTGTTGCCTCCAGTGAAGCGGTAGAGGAAGCCTCTGCCTTTTCTTTGACCTCTTGTTTTGGCTGGGTCTTCTCTTGCCGTTTGAGCTTAAGGAGATATTTCCTAGCCTGCCTTCGCTGTTGAGCTGTAGGCTTTGTTTTCACGACCTCCCAGTTTTCATCTTCCAGGAGATCGGGATGTACCCATATGGGTTGTCCGTCTGGTGTCGGGTAAGGAACCAGATCCTCGGACGCTTGGATTGAGTTTATCACCTTGAAGGAAGTAGTGATCTTCTTCTTCGGTGATTTTGATGTTTGTCCACATGTCACCATGTTGGCGGAGGCAGACCCATAGTTTTTGTCAAAGGTGATGACTCCGTTTTTCCACATCTCGTTTATTTTCTCCCTCACAACGAAGCATTGATTGAGAGGATGCGAGATCATCCGGTGGTATGGACAGTACCGAGGATCGTTGGTTTTGCCAACATCACCCGGTCTTTTGGGTTCAGGTAAGGTGAGCTTGCCGTTTGCCACAAGAGCTCCGAAGATTTCATCAACATCTTCATCAAACGGGTATTTCTTCTCTACTCGTTCTTTGAAGGCATCAGAGAGTTCAGGTCTCTTACCAGCAGCTTTGTTTTCAGCTTTCTTTGGTGGCTGAGGAGCTGGCTTGGTCTGCACATTGAGGACCTCTTTCTTCTTTGGTGTAGAGGTTGCAATGGCGGTTGGCTCTTTTCTTGATGATTTCTGACTGTTGAGGTCTTTAATCACCGTTTCAGTTTCCATGGAAGCTTCTAGGAGTTCTCCCAGGTTCTTTGATTTATTGCCGATGATCATGGAGCAGATTCTGGCTCTCATGTTGTTTCGGCAGATGTCGACTAGCGATGCTTGTGGCAGTACATCAGAACATTTGTACGCCATTGCTTTCCACTTGTGAATGAAGTCATATGTTGACTCATTCTCCCCCTGTTTTAGGCTGCACAGCTGAGCCATAGTAGCGGGATGATCCTCACCTTTGAAGTGAGTCAGGAAGCGTGTCTCTAGCATGGCCCAGTTTTGGATGGAGTCTTCCGGCAGAGTGGAGTACCAATCGAAGGCCGTACCTTTTAGGGTACTTGCAAAGAGGCGGATCTTGAGTGCATCTTGATCCGCGATAGTTCCCGTCAGGATCTTGAAGTGGATGACGTGCTGTCTGGCTGATCCTTTCCCCGTATATGTTTGGAAAGTAGGATGCTTGAATTTGGTGGGGAACGCGACCGAGTCCATCCATAAGGGATATGGTGACTTGATCCCATGCTTCTTGAGTATATCCTCTTCTTTTGCTTTGGCGAGGATAGTGTCTATGTCCTTTTTGGTAAGGGCGCGTGACTCATTTTCTTCTCCATTTACCTCATCGTCTTGATGATTCGGAGGAGGTTCATTGTTCGCCTGATTTTGGAAGGCGAGGAGAAGGTTTTCCATCAGAGTTTCAATCCTCTGTTGGCCTTGTTCCAACTGCTGGATGCGGGTGATCGCATCATCTAGAGGTGGATTGCGGGGTGGTGGCTCAGAATTTGTAGCCAAGACGTTCATCATTCGTGATTCGAACGAAGAAACTATCCTGGTGACTGAGTTGGGGCTCATTCTTTTTGAAGAAGAGCTTGAGGAAGGATCACTCTGCCGTCCTTTGCTTGAAGGAGCAGGGGATTCTTCTGAATGTCTTCTTGTCCTGGAGACGCTGCGGGTCATCGGACGTCGGACATGGATTTTTGTTGCTGACTTTTGGCGCCTTCTGGTTTTTCCAACCATATGGACGGCAGCAACTTGGTTGGGTCTATCTTTTTCGACCCATTTGGGAGAGACTTGAAGTGTAGGAGGCTGGGTCCTTTGCTTTTCTAGTCTCTTTTGCCGATATGACGCGCGGCGGCGTATACGACGAGCAATTTGAGCTTCGATCAGCTCTGGCTGGGCTTTGACGATGAAGGATGTGCTCCCTCGGGCGCAGCAGCCGAGCCTGTCTTCTTTACAGCTGGGCAAGGACAGGATGCGAACCCTGTCCTTCGCCTGTTGCAGCGAAGCTTTGAATTTTTGGAGTTCGGCCCCTGTAGAGATGAAGGGTCGAACTGCAGGTTTATAGGCCTTAGCAGGTGCTTGCAGAGGCCTTGTGATGCATGATCTGATTTTGGGCTTGTAGGAACAAGCCGGCTCCTGCTGGTTTGGCTTGGGAGTCAGGTTGGAGATGGGTCTCTCCTCTTTCATGTAAGCAAGAGGATAGAACTGGTTCTCCTTGAGTGGGGCCAGGAATGCTGGCTTGGTAGATGTTTGGGACCTTCTCTGTTTTGGTGAAGGTCTTGGGGACTAAGTCTTGGGATAGACCTGGTCGTTTGCTGGTCGAGGCTTCGTGGGGCTGCCACGGGCTTCGGGCCTTCTGGTGCTCGCCTTTGGTGTCACGGTAGTGACACGTTGAGAGGCGAGTTTCTGCTTCTTGGAAGGAGCAGTTTGTTCCTCAGGAAGTGAGAATGGTCCCAGCGTCCCAAAGACGATAGTCCGGGGAGTCGAGGTTGACCCGGAGCTTAGAGAGTTGCCGAGGGAGTTGACGCTTCGGCAGCTGATGGGGCGCTTGTAGATGCGCGTAGTTTGCTTCTGTTGAAGCATGACTTGGTGCTTGCTCTCATCGAAAGTAATGGTAAGCGATGCTGCCATTGTTAGTTATTTCGAAAAAATTTATGAAACAAGACCACATCCATTAGTAATCACAAGAATATAATGATCATAAATGGGAAGTTCTATGGTTTTGTCTTTTCAAATTGCTCGAGGAAGATGACCCAAGCAATATGAAGAAGGCAAAACGCCATAGAGGGTACAATTGTTCTGATCGCAGGTATGGTAAGCCCGGAATGAGCATCCCAGTGACTGCTAGAAGCAATTGTGAACTTAAATTTGACTTATCAAGAAGCGGAGCTTACTCGAGGTAAGAAGAATATAAAGTTGGAGTTACAAATGTGTTGGTCGCAATACAGTAGACCCTGAAAGGGCGTATTAGTACCGCTAGACACAAATGTTTTGAGACCGCATCCATGAGATGAGATTCTCTGTTTTGAAAGGTCAATATTGGATTAATCAAATAGAGCAGATGGTATTCCGATCTGAACACGGACTCAGCGATTTCCGCGAGCGCCAGTGCTCAGAAAGAAATGAACCATAATTTCTCGGATCTGAATCCAAAAATGACGAGTTTTTTTTTTTGAAAGGCCAATATCGGGTTCATCAAAGAGAGCAAAAGGCACTCCAATCTGAACACGGGCTCAGCGATTTCCACGAGCGCCAGTGCTTAGAAAGGAGAAGACCAAGATTTCTCCAATCTAAATCCAAAATGACGGAAGTTTTTTTTTTTTTTTTTTTGAAGACTTTTTTTTTGAAGATTTTTTTTTAAAAGAATCTTTTTTTTTATTTTTTTTTTTTTAAATTTATGATTTTTTTTTTGAAAATTTTTTTTTTTTTTTTATTTTTTATTTTAGAATTTTTATTTTTAAAATTTTTATTTTTTAAAAAAAATTTATTTTAAAAGACGAGAGAGTACACATAGGCCTCCTAACCCGGTCTTATGAAATCTTGATTGATAGAATTGCCCCCAGGTAAGGGTAGGATTACTTAATGAACCCGTTTGGAGGACCCTTGCCTAGAACAGTCAGGCTGTCCCCACACTCTGGACAAGGCTTTTCTTGAATCAACCATGATCAAAGAACACAGTTGGTTTAACCTTAGTGGTCTATGTCTTTTTTTTGTTTTTTTTTATATATATTTTTTTTTACATTTTTTTTTATTTTTAATGAACTCATCGAAGAGAAACGATGGCCCAAAACCTTAGTCGAACAGGCTCAACATTTCTGCAAGCGCGATGAACAATAGGAACGGATCAAGGTTTCTCAATTTTGAATTCAAAATGAGAAGTCTAATTTTTTTGTTTTTTTTTTATTTTTTATATATATATATATTTTATTTTTTTATTTTTAACGAACTCATCGAAGAGAAACGATGGCCCAAAACCTTAGTCGAACAGGCTCAACATTTCGGCAAGCGCGATAAACAATAGGAACGGATCAAGGTTTCTCAATTTTGAATTCAAAATGAAAAATCTGATTTATATATATATATTTTAGATCTTTAATGAACTCATCGAAGAGAAACGATGGCCCAAAACCATAGTCGAACAGGCTCAACATTTCTGCAAGCGCGATGAACGATAGGAACGAATCAAGGTTTCTCAATTTTGAATCCAAAATGAGAAATCTAATTTTTTGTTTTTTTTTTTTTTGAAAAGAGAAAAAATGGAAATAAATTCAAAGAATTAGAAATTTCCAAAAAATCTCATCTCATTTTTTTTAGATGCGGAATCCAACATGGCCACCAATCAACAAGTAGTCAAAGAATCAAGAAAAGAAGTATAAGCATAGAGCAACAGATATGATATGCAAATATTTCATTTCTAGCATCGTGTTCTCAAATGAACGGGTCCCACCGGGTGTGCCAGCTTGATGGACCGTGCTCCTGGCGCCTGATCCTACCGAGGTCGGCGGACGTGGGAGTCCGTTGGGTCCGACCATTTCGTAACCAGGGCGCAAGGGCGTGCATCAACATTTCTTTTGTGTGGGTGTGCCAGATTTTCTATTTTTACTTGGAATTGCAAGTGGTGATCCGGAGATCAACCTTCGCAAGTAAAAAAGAAATCAACTTCTTTCAAGTTTTCCATTGCACATATATTTAAGAAAAGAGACATTTTCTTGATTTGCCGTGAAAGGCGTTTTTTTGGCATTTATAGCCGATTTTTGGCATTTATAACCGATTTTGGCGTTTATATCCGTTTTAAAATCCTTATCAATAATGAAAGACAAGAGTTGTGATTTTTGTCTCTTTTGAAAAAATACAAACTACAATGAAAAGCAAGAAAAGGAGGATCTAACTTCTCAGGAGATTGTGGGGGATCCGTTCAGATTGACGGTTGCAAGCCATATGTGGACTTCGCCATCATCCATGCAGATGAGAACAGAGGATGCTATTGATTCGCTTGGCTTGGCTATAACCTCAGGTTTTTAGAGAACAAAGACCAAAAGGAGGTCCTATGTCCAATAAAAAGCCGAGTAGACGGGTTGAAAAGCCACGTCTAAGCCATTTGAAGGCAGAAGGAGAAGGCAAGGACCCTCCCCCCCCCAAAGGACTTTTGTCACCTTGTAACGGTGGTCGGTGTAGAACTTCCGCAGAGTTTTCTCTCTTAGATTTCTGATGCCTTTTTCTGTCTGAGTTTTCAGATTTTCTGCAGTATGTTGTCTGTTTGTCATAAAGCTACATAAAGGGAGGAGTTACAAGATTGAATTCTTTATTTTGTAACTCCTTTTTCTTGGCTTCTGATTGGCCGGAGGAGATTGAGGGCATTTAATCGCCTTTAATCGCCTTGATGGGAGGAGTTTCATGGGTTAAATGCCATGAATCTCTTGACTTGTAACTCCGGGATGCTTGCTTCTGATTGGTCCGTCCAAAGAAATGGATTAATGACTGTAATAAAGCTAGTCAATTAACCGCATTAAGTGGTCGCCGAGCAGTTGAAGAGTCGCGGGCCGTGCCGCGTCTTTTGGGATTCTTCTAGTGATGATCATCGATGGATCTTCATGTAGATCGACATCGGATGACCATGTAACTTCAAGTGTTTGTTGCCAACAGTGGGTCGGTACCATCTGTCCTATCGATTTCTCGATCGATCGGGTAGAAAGCACACTTTTTTTGGTTGACGGGGTGGCGTTCAATGTTGTTTTCGATACTCTTGATGATTAACCCATGTTTTTTATGGATGTCAGAGGATTTGGTGTCTCAAAAGTATGAATTTTGGAAAATACCAAAGGCCGGACGCTTCGAATCGCGAAAAAAGGGCGAGAAACGGGGTTTCCGAGGCCCACCGGGCGATCCCGGGCCCCAGGGTCGCCGGCGACCCTGGGGTTTTTTTTTCCCCTTTTGTCCCGTTTTGTGTCCGTTTTTGCTCTTTTTTTATTCTTTTTTCTTCTGTATTTTTCCTTGACATTTTTGATCATTTATTGGCCTAATTTCCCTGTAGAAAACCTGATGAGAATCCTTGCATTTTATTTTGCAAAGTTTCCAATTTCCGGAGAAAGCCGAAGACTTTGTTGCGCAGAGCTGTCGATTTTCCGTCAGAAGCTGAAACTGGGTCAAACGATGTCGGAATGACCTGAAATTTGAGGTGAAGCCTCCTGAGCAATAAATAAGACCAACCATAGGCTTCTGTTTGAGTTTTGAAGCCGTTTAGGGTCCTATCACCAGTAGACTTGATTTTGTCGCGATGAAGATGTCACGGTTTGATGTGCGGTCAACCAATGTCCGATTGACTTGAAATTTGACAGGGAACCTATTGGAGTCATTTTAAGATGATCCATAGGCTCTGTCTTGGAAACCATGGTCCCGGGGAGCTTTGCTGCCGAGAGGCCTGATTTGGCTTCTGAGCGTCAAACTATGGTCAAATGTTGTCGAAATGACATGAAATTTGACGTGTAGCCCTTTGCAAGCACTTTGAAGCCGTCCATGTGCTCTATCTGATGAGTGATGGCCTCGGTGGTTCTCACCGCCGAGAGGCTTGATTTAGCTGTTCGAGGGTTGATGTAGGGTCAAACATTGTCGGTTTGACTCGGAACTCGACGTGGAGCCTTTTGGATGTATTTTGAGACCATCCATCGGCTCTGATCGAAGATTTGGTGTCTCCAATGCTTTCGTCGTCAGGAGCTCCTTTTCGGCTGCCGGAGAAGCGAAGTTAGGCCAAATGATTTTGAAATGGCCCGAAACTTCTTGTATACTCCTCTTTTGGCTGTCTTGAAGGATCTTGCAGTTTTTGTTTGATTCTGACAAGATTTGATTTCTGGAAGTAGCATTGCCTATTTATGGCAGGTTGCGACTTCATGTAGCTCTTTGGATCTTTGAAGAGGCAAAGTGACATTTTTGGTGTCAACAGAGGGGAATGAAAAAATAGGCTAAAAGTTGGAGAAATTTATAAGTTTTTGCCATCCCCATCAAAAGCACGTTCACATCTTGGTTTGTACGGAGCAAAAGGGGGCAGCAAGTTTGAGTTACTTACAGGTATTGCCATCCCTTTTTTATTTAAAAGAAAAGCAAGAGTGGTTACTTTCTTATTGTTTTGCCATTGATAAAAAAGGTATCAAAAGAAAAAAAAACTTCTTTTGCAAGGGAGCCCGATTTTTTATTTCCCCATATTTTGGACCCTTGGATTTATGTACATAAATCCTAAGGCTGAGATTAAGAGGAAAGGGGTTGAGTGGTTTAAGGGGGCTTGAGAGTCCAGAGATCTGGGACACTACTTCCCCAGATCCCTGGACTTTTTCTCCCTTATCCGGGCGATGGGTCAAGGAGTCTGGGCCAAGTCTGTGGTTAGGTTCAGGTTAGATGGGTTTGAGTTGGATTTGGGTTCGGACTAATTTGGGCTAGAGTTTGATGGGTTGGATTGGGTCAGGTTCAGGTTAGATATGACGGCTTTAGTTAAGGGCCCAATCTGGGTCTGGGTCAGAGGTTTGGGGCCCAAAAGGTGGGCTACAGTGGGGTCCGGTCTGACAAAAAATCACTAGGACCAAGGTTTCGTAGATTTTGATCCGCCCGTCGGATTTCAAAGTTCTATATATTGATGGAAAGCCCTCAATGAGTAGATCGCGATGAGCCAATTTTCGTGGCGATCAGGATTTTAGAAATGATAGGCTATTTTTCAGGTGTTGATCCGCCCGTCGGATCTCGAAGTTCTATATATGGACGGAAAGTCCTCGACAAACAGATAGCAATGAGCCAATTCCTATGGCAATCGGAGGTCCATGAATAATAGGTGATCTTTGACTCAGGACCTAATTAGGACATCGTTAAATAGGGTGGACTGAATTACCCCTCATAGGGTGCCAAAATTCAGGTTAGTTGTTAGTGAAAGAAACTGCGATTCAGATCTGAACATCACTAGGGGAAAACGTTCATAGCTGATTTGTAACATGACAGATTTTAAAAAATCTGATCTTGGCAGCATAAATCAGCCATAGTGATCGCAAAAGAACTCCATGAATTCATGACCAACAAGTATATAATTAAAGGAGAATCAAGAAGACTATTACCTTGAAGATTTGTAGATTTCAAATCTCTGAAAAATTCGATCCAAGGGCTGAACTCAGACTTGCAATTAGCAAACAACTTGCTGGAATTTTCTGCAGTAGAATTGCCTTTGATCTTCTTCTCTATCTCACTTCCAAATCTGATTGGCTAAGATGGTGGGATCTTAATCTTGGTTTCTAGATAGATTTTGAGAACCTTTTTCTATGGAAAAATCTCAGACCTTAAACTTTCTTCAATGAAGAAGAAAGAACCAAAGGGTTGGACATGTGGAACTCTCTCTTGCATAGGGATGGACGTCCAAGGGGGAAGGCTTCCTCTTTTATAGAAACTTTTTGGATTGCTTTCCTAAAAAGTTATCTCTTCTAATTCTCATAGATGTCCTAAAAGGAAAGTATAATTTAAAGATTTATTTCCTTTTAGAAACACTCCAATTAGAAAAGGAAACTAAAGGAACTTCCCACAAACTTTGGCAATTAGTAATCCTAGTACTAATTTAAGTTTCTAATTCAAAAAGGAAACTTTTTTATAGGAATACTAATCCAAAGAGGAGTCCAACCTTCCAAGTAGAGAGACCTACTCAAAATTGGAAACCTTACCCATGGAATTCCCATTATGGACGTCCCACATACTAATGCACACCATGGCCCACAAATAATTTATCTAGAATTAAATTCATGTATGCCATCAAAGGCCTATTTGAATTTAAACTCAAAATTATTTTTCCACTAAAATAATTCATCCAAATGTCATCTAAACAACTTAGGAAACCATGCCAATCTTGGAAAGTGACTAGAGAAGGGACCAAAAGACATATTTGTCATTGGCTCCTAAAATGACCAAAATGTCCATGCTAAACCCATAGCAACATAAAGACCATTTTAACCTTAACTCATTCCACTAAAGAGTTATGGTTGAACTCCAGGGACAAATATATAATATAATAAGCTCGTCATAAAATGACAGTTGTCTTCGACCTACAAAGTGTAATGACCTGAATGCCCCTCTATGTAACATCCATAATCAAGTCAGGTTATCACATGTACTATCAACCTTCTCGATTACATCTAAACCTTAGAACTTCATATCCTTAACATAATCATCATCCGGATATCATTCTCTTGGTCCAGGGAGCGACCCACAAGTTCAATATCCATATGAAACATCCATATACTAAGATCTTAGATTTTGATGATTAATCGGATAATTCTAAGGGGACGATCATTCCATCATTAGATGGCATAGATTCTTTATTGCATCTGCACGTCCCAACTGATCAAGTCCGAGTACCCAAAAGACAGAGCTGTTGACCCATGAAAAGAATCTCACCCATAGTGAATTAAAGCACAAGAACTTGACTTCGTCAGTTCATCCACAAATGCTCAAGATTAAGAGCACTGGTCACTCAGTAGCATGAGGTGACTTGATCTCTCTCAGTGATAGTACTATTTTAGAGATCACACCTACCATGGTCTTGTTCAATGCATTGCATATGCACTAATGAGATAAATCCGGAAAAGTCCTCCAATGACTTAGGTAAGTCACCCTGAATACAGGAGAGTCTCTCACTATAACTTATACTAAGATGAAGTGCCCAGCTCCATCTCTTAGTTATGAATAAATATGTTGTTTCCAGTGTCCATGAATCAGACCTATCTGTGTGTAGACACTACACACCTAATTCATTTACTAGAAACAATGGGCCTTACACAACCATACATATATACATGTTTAAGCAGAAAAGAGTCATTCCATTAAATAACCAGTAAATATCCAGTAACAAAAGATGAGAGTGCAGCTAGTGGGCTTTAGGGCATACACCAATCCCAACAGTTAGGTGGTCAAAAGAAGATTAATTAGATTTAGTTGTGCTGAGAACGTGGTGCGTAGTGCCTTCAGGTATGGGTAGCCACTAGTTATTTTATATAGGCTATCATATGCTTTAAATTTGCAACCATTTTTCATATCGGTCGAACCACTAAAAACAAAATTTACCATGCTCCCAGTTATTACACGCCCCCAATAGCCATCAAAAGGTCATATAAGGGGTATTTTGTGTTTTTTTGAATTTTATAAAGTCTATAAATAGTCTAACCCTTCCATTCTTTTTTGTCACTAAAGCACTCAACTCTTTCACTCTCTATATACTTACTCTCTGGCTCTCTTACAAAGCATTCAACTCTTTCACTCTCCCTTGTTTGTTTATTTTAATGATGTTTTTAATTCTTTTTTCCATTCATTCATTATAAATCTAAAGAAGCAATATTGTATGTTGTCATGTTTTCATTTTTTTTCTTTTCTTTTTATTGCATATAAATGGTTGAATGTTTTCTTTGAGATTTCTAAAAATTGAGGATTTTAATTTTTTGATTGTATTGAATGGCTGAGATTTGGAGCTTTCAAAGTTTTTTTTTTTATTTTTTTGAACTCCTGCAGCTCACTGCCATCACTGCTTTCCCTCTCTTTTTGAGTTTTTAGGGAATGGCTAAAACTAGAAACCTTGATTTTGTGGATTTAACCAATTAATCTAGGTCATCTAAGTCATGGGCCATTTAGTTGACGGGTCACTTCTATCCTGTCGCTACAGTAAATGCAATAGGTAGGCATTGGGACCAAGGTATCAGCTCCTGAGATTTGGGAACTTAATGGCCGCACCAAGACCTTATAAAAGGATTTGATCAGCTATGTAACCATATATCAAATGCATCGGATATTACCAAGCATTTCATATAGGATCCCGTTTGTTGCGTGGAATTGAAACCCTTTGGAATTTTGTGAAATGTATTATTCGAAGTGGCCAAGAACTACTCATTTTACCATGACCCACCTGATGTATGCATGAGTATGATCTATTTTTTAGGCCCAGCTGGGCCATGAATGGATATCCGTTTGCATAATAAAAAAAAGAAGAAGAACAAACAAGAAAAACTAGGAATGAGCCTTTTTTTTCTTGAAAATCGGATTATGAATTGGATCCATAGTTACGAATCAAATTAATCAAAATTTGACCGAACCACTTAAATATCTTTATCATTCTATGTACTTGTTTTAAAACCAAAAAGATAAATTAATCGAAAAAAAAATTAAAAGGCACGTCGAGCACGGCAGGCACTGTGCCAGAGATTTTTTCTCGTGGGCCGACCTGGCCCGGCCCGCTTCATTTGAGGGGCCGTGGCTCATTCCGGTCGAGATTTGGGCGGGCCGGCCCGTTTGACATCTCTATATGCATGCTAGCAGCTATTACATGCTTCCAGTAATCCCTTGTAGCATGTGTCCAAAACTCCATTGTGGCCCACATAAAATAAATCCGAACCGCCCAAATGATTGTTATTCCCTCTTATGAGGGAGGCGATCTTTTTGGATCTTTATTTTTTTTTTTTCATTTTTTCAATTGGTAAGGACTAGCTGTAAATTTGTGCTCAGTTTAGATAATCCTTTTTTTTTTTTATCAATTTGTGATAGATTGGAAATTTGAAGAAAATAGATTGTGTGGGCTACCAAGAAAGTCAAAATGATATCAGCAGATTTTCATTTCAAATTAATTTAAAAGTCTTCGCCAGCTGTAAACTTTCCGCGTCCAATGGAAAGTTCGAGTAGAATGGTGGTGTGCTATTTACCAAAAAAAAAAAAGTTTCTGCGTCCAAAGGTATTTACGTACCTAGTGATGAAAATAAGTTCCGAAAAGCCTAAAGGATCCAACTTGATAGTGCATATTTAAGGGCTAACCTAGGCTAAGGATGAAGGTAAGTCCTTAAAAATTAACCTAGAGGACCTAACTTGATAATGCATGCTCAAGGGCTAACCTAGGAATAAATCCTGGAAAACCTAGGGGATCCAACTTGATAGTGCATATTTAAGGGCTAACATAGGCTAAGGATGAAAGTAAAGTCCTTAAAAACCTAGAGGACCTAACTTGATAGTGCATGCTCAAGGACTAACCTAGGAATAAATCCTGGAAACCTAGAGGATCCAACTTGATAGTGCATATTTAAGGGCTAACCTAGGCTAAGGATGAAAGTAAAGTCCTAGAGGACCTAACTTGATAGTGCATGCTCAAGGGCTAACCTAGGAATAAATCCTGGAAAACCTAGAGGATCCAACTTGATAGTGCATATTTAAGGGCTAACCTAGGCTAAGGATGAAAGTAAGTCCTTAAAAACCTAGAGGACCTAACTTGATAGTGCATGCTCAAGGGCTAACCTAGGAATAAATCATGGAAAACCTAGAGGATCCAACTTGATAGTGCATAAACCTAGGCTAAGGATGAAAGTAAGTCCTTAAAAACCTAGAGGACCTAACTTGACAGTGCATGCTAAAGGGCTAACCTAGGAATAAATCCTGGAAAACCTAGAGGACCCAACTTAGTCCACTTTCAGGTTCAGGCCCATCTCAGGTAATTCGGTCTCTAAATGAAATCTCAGATGCTAATGGATACTGTATTTGGTGCTCCAAAAGTTACAAGCATCATTGATAACATTTAAAGGTCGAATCAACTTAGATTACATAACCTAGACCCTAATTAGTAGACCCCACGAGTCAAGGTTGAGCCACACCACTGACTCGGGCTTGGCACAGTGATGGAAGTCTATTTTGATGGTCAATGGGCCCCACACATGATCACAATAATAGAAATTAGAATCTGAGAAGTGTCACTGTACACAGTGTGCTCAGCCGACCTCCTGGCCTGGGCGGTCAGCTCGGCACACTGAGATCAGAAGTAAACACCCTGTAGGCAAGGCCTGATCGTCCAAAAGTTCCTGTGAGCTCGGCTAACCCCCTGGCCCGGGCAGTTGGCCGTTCACACTGAAAGTTCTGGCCAAAGGGTATGTCCCAAGTTCTAGTCTCCCTTGTTGGAAATCCTGTCTTTTCGAAATCAAACCCGGAGTTCGGCTAAGCACTTGAGCTCGATCGAACACTCAGCTCGGTCACCCAGCTCAGTTCGGCAAAGCACCTAGCTCAGCTCGGTCACCCAGTTCAGTTCGGCAAAGCACCTAGCTCAGCTCGGTCACCCAGCTCAGTTCGGCAAAGCATTGAGCTCGGTCAGGCACTGAGGTTGATCAAGCGCTGAGCTCGCTCAAGCACGGAGTCCGGTCAGGCACTGAGCTCGGTAAACACTGAGCTCGGCCTAAACGCTAATCTCGGCCTGAGCAATGTGCTCGGCAGAACACCTGGTCTCGGCCAACATCTGATCTCGGCCAACATCTGGTCTCGGATCCAAAGGAAGAACTCGGTCTTGGTCATTTTCTTGAATTGTTGTGTGCTTGACCAACCTAAAGTCAAGCTCGGTTGGTCGATCACACAGGGCTATGAGCCTAAGGAGAGATGACTGAGACTCGATCTTTCCTAGGTTCCATTCTCCAACAATCCAAGTCCATCCAAAACTAGCTGACCTCTGCCAATCTGGCTGAGAGAGTTGATCTCGGCCAATAGGGCGCAGAGAGCTCACCTCGGCCAGCAAGGCACAGAGACGCTCTGCAACTCAAGAATTCTGATTTTTTTCTTCTTCAACCAGAACTCAACCAATTTCATCCAAACTCCTCAGAAACATCCAGAAATAAGAAAAGTACTCCAATATACACCCATCCATCAATGGCCGATTATCCATGAAAACATGCTCAAAGGTAAATCTAATAGTCCTAACATCATCTAAATAGAAATACAAAAAATCAAAAATAGTAAAAACCCATTCCATATTAAATAAACATATTGCACTTGCCTTTGATCAATTACAAAAAGGAAAGAGAGAGAAATAGAGATCCAAGCCAAATAAAAGAAATCACAGCTCCTATGGTATTCTCTGTCTAGAACCCGCCCAGAACTCGGATCTAGAAGAGATCTCCACTCCTATACCTATATCCACAAGAGAATTGCTACAAGGAAGGAGATCTAGAGAGGGAAAGAGAACTTTCTAATGAAATGGAACTAGAAGAAGGCACATTCCTTGACTAAAAGGGGAAGAAGAGATGATCGAGATAGAGAGAAATCCAAGTAATAGGTTACAGCTGAGGTCTTCTTCTTTATCTCCTTAGAGCTCTTAGAGAGGGAGATGGGGGAATTGGAGGGAAAAGAGAGAATTGGAGGGAAATGGAAGAGGAAGAAAGAAAAGAGGGGGAAATGAGAGAGAAGAACAGTAGCCATCATATGGCATGGGAGGGTTTGCTTATATAGGTTGGGGTTTGGGCTAGGGACTAAAGTACCCTTTTAGTTTGAATAGGATTAGGGTTAGGGTTATGGGCATTTTGGTATTTGGGTAGGTTCTAGAAGATTCTCTAGTGGATACCCCTATAGTAAATACTAACTCTAAGCTAGGGCCTCTAACAAACTAACTAACTCTAGAAATAACAAAGGACACCCTATTAACTCTACTAATTACACAACTAGACTAAACTCACTAAAACCAAGGAAAATACCTTTCTACCCATAACTAAATTCTATAATTAGCATAAATAATATACTTAGACTAAAATATAGTATTCAAATTCAAATTGAGGGCCCACAAGGGGTGGGGCCTCACAAAGCCAATAAGGTACGGTGCAAGATTTAGACCATTTTTAATTTTGGATCTAGGTATTCTTTGTGGCATGAAACCAAAGGGTTAAAATTATTTATGTTGAACATTTTGATATGCATTGTTACGTCATTTTCCAACAACTTGAGCTTTTAGAGTAAGTGGTTGTCAAGATGGAATCCGAATAGCAGGTTGAGTTTTCGAGTCATGGTTTAAAATTCTAGTCGGCAACACCCGCTACGGCCATGTCTGAAACGAGTCAAGTTCCGGCACAAATAAAATGTTGTGCCAGAACAAAATAATTGATTTATATAATATATCACACCCATTTACAGATGATGCACTATAACTCACTGAGAGGTAGGGGTGTACATCGGGTCGGGTCCTGGGTTATCGGACCGAGTTTGACCCGACCCGGTAATTTTATAAACACAAGAAACCCGACCGAATGCCCTGTAAACTATATCCGGGTTATCCGGGTTCGGGTTACCGGGTCAACCGGGTCGGGTTACCGGGTCACCGGTTAATTATAAAGTTTACAATATTTTTTTTTAGAACAACTAAAAGTTCCAATAATTGAGATAAAAAAAATACTGTAAATATATATATACAGTAAACATATAGTAAATATATATATTTTAATGTTTATTTGTATATATATACAAATAAATATAAAGAAAATGTATAACCAGGTTATCGGGTCACCCGATTAACCACACTTTCTTAACTCGGGACCCGGTCCGGATAAGGACTTATCGGCCCGGGTGAGACCCGACCCGTTAAAAGAGCCTATGTCACCTGCCCGATTAGGTCCGGGTCGGATCGGATTTTAAAATCCGGTGTACACCCCTCAGTGAGAGGTCTCAGAACATGTTGTTAATATATTTCTACACGAGTTTGAAACCCACCATGCACTCACCAGGCACTGAATGTTTACTTTGTTGTCACAAAAGGGTGGTGATTGCTCTTGTTGTACATCATTTCAAAACTCACCTTTGATTGATTTTTTTTTAGTTTTTTACTTTTTAAGAGGTTTTTACATGTAGGTGGTACACGATTTCAAAACCCACCTTTCACTGGTTTTTATTTTTAACTTTCTAAGAGACTTTTTTTTTTACTTTTTAAGAGGTTTTTACATGTAGTTGGTACCCGATTTCAAAACCCACCTTTCACTAGTTTTTATTTTTAACTTTCTAAGAGATTTTTACATATTGGTGCTGGTGTATTTTCTGCTTTTATTAAAATCATCCTTAACTCATAGTCACATTCCTAGAGATAAAAAGATAAATTTTAAAAAATAAATTTTCCCCTTAAAAACTTTGAACATTAAAAATCAAATTAAGACTATGATCATTTGAATATTCCTACTCCACATCTAAGCCTTCAAATTGATATACTACTTTTGTCTTTATACATCCAGGTGGGGGGCTCATTGAAACTAACTTGAGCTAGTGAACATTGTAAGCTTAAAGTTGTTTTTCTCCTTTAAAGTTTTTTTTTTTATCAATCTAACTTTAATCTATAAGTTCAAAGAATAAAAAAAAGACGATTTTGCCTTTTAAAAGGATAATTTTTCACTAACTCAGTACTAAACATCGCTATATTTGGATTTGGTATTTATTATGAATAGCTCGTTTTTTTTATATTTTTACTAGTTTTTTTATTTGTTAAGATTTTTAAAAAAATTTTAAACACTTTTTAAGACAGGTGCGGCCATACTGGCCTGGCACGGTCGGCACGGATTCGTCCCGGTCCCAATTGGTATGAAGAGCGGCACTGAGATTTAAAACTTATATTAGATAAGTTTTATCTTTTTTCAGACCAAATCTTAAATGCATATTTTCCGATGCTGATTATAGGGCTGAATTTCTCCTTTTGACTATTATTCTTCCTCAGTAAAGCTAGCGCTAATATTCATTTATGAAATATAGATTATTAGTTTTATGGACTCAATCCATTAGATTGATTAAATAAATTGATTAAGTTCTTTATTTATCAATATATTCATGCTATCTTTTCATGAGATGAATGGTGTTTTAATTATATACTTGCACATAACCAATACGAATGACATAATGGTTCATGAGATGAACCAGAGTCCATAAGTATATTAGATGCAATACATGTGTATGGATGAGATCCACATACGGGAGACACGTGTGGCAAATCTTATACTTAAATATCTTCACAGCCAGTGATGAGACTGGACATCTCATACTGAAAAGGTTGCAGTACTTTGATCACTATGAGATAGTGTGATTTGTCTTAATCATCAAAATGTAAGATTCTGTATCATAATGCTAGTACATTGGATGTATTGAAGGACCATGAGAAACACCTTATGAACATTGTCTTTACTTTAAGGTTTGCTCTCATAATTTCCTAGCAGTAAGCTCTCGATCCTGAGACATTAATGAACTCAAGTTTTTATCTAATCATTTACTTTGAGTCACCAATGAGTGAGACCAATTGTAGGTCAACACCTCGGTGACTTGGGTACATGGTAATAGAGCTGTGGGAACATTCAATGGTCAAGATGAAATCTATCTATAACATCCCATTGTGCCAATTAATGAATTTATCATTGATAAGTGTACACCCATTCCGATTAAGAGTTAATTGGAAAGGTACCATTAATCATTATAATTAATTGAGGCTCAAGGATAATAAGATATGGATCTAGTTTGGAAGACAGGTCCAATTGATTCATGGATATTGATGGAGGGGGCTATTTGTTGTAAGTCCAAGGGATCCTAACCCTAGAGGGGGGGTGAATAGGGTGAGCTACTAATTAGTGACCAATTATGACCAATTTTAATTTCTTTATAATAACTAGTCACAAGTGATGATTGACAACCAAGATGCGGAAGCTTACATAAACACAATCACCACATAGCATGCACCATCACACAATTATTTATAGTGGTTCGGCCTCAATGCCTACATCCACTACCGGCTTGTGTTCCTCACACCCCACCGGATTTCCACTATGTATGCTTTTCAATAGGCTAAGCAATAACCTTTACAACTATGCTTTTCTAGGCTAAGCAATAACCTCTTACAATATGCTTTTCAAGGCTAAGCAATAACCTCTTCAACCAAAAGATTGGTCATCTCTCTAAGTAGTGTCTATAATACACTTGATGGAGATTACAATTTTGGCTTAATACATTGCCTCTTAAATAGGCGGATATAAAAGTGAAAATCTAATTCATACAAACACTATATGAATGCAAAGATGTATGCTCAAAGTGTATGCATGATGTCCTCAATCAATTTGACAATAAAAGCTCATAAATGTATGCCAAAGGCTTTAGAAAGTTTTAGCTCAAAACATTTATGATTGAGGAAATGCTAATCACATGTTAAAAGTAACTTGTAAAAGACATACCTATGTATTCTAAACAAGTTGTGAAAATCAAAAAACAAAACATGTGATGCATATGGATTTCAATCAAATTAACAATGAAGCTTAATGTATGTTTAAAGCATTTTGAAAGAGTAAAATATACAAATAGATTTGATTGAAATAAAGGGTCAAATCTCATGTATTTAAAAATACAACTTGAAGATGATATACCAATCAAAGCTAAACAAGTTGTGAAACTTTAAAACAAAATACATGTGATTTGTAAAGTTGTTGAATCCAAAACATAAGATAGATTTGAAAGAGATTTTCTTATGATGAAAAACAACAACCAAAGATTCAACCAAGTATAGGAATCATGTTACATATAATTTCAAAGATGATTCCAAAACATGATTTACTTAGATATACCAATTTAAGTACTACTTGGTTTGAATCAAGGTGGTGCATCCAAAACAATGAATCAATTCAAAACATAAACATGTTAAGGACACAACAAATCATAGTTTAGCATGCTAACAAAGATTTACCAATAATTAAAACAAAGCATGAAAACATATGATTAGGAAAGTAAAGCCTACTTGTTGATTTAACTCAATGGATCCAAGCTTTAGCTTCCCTTAATGACCCTCTAGCCTCCCTTAGCTTATCCCCCTTTCTTTGGCCTCAAAACACCTCAAGAAGGGCCACTTAGTTCCTCAAATTTGGCTAAGGAATGAGCTTCTTTTTATACAAAAAAATGCCCAACGGCTAGTCCTCGGTCGACCCCATTCAGGGCTCGGTCGACCTGCCCTTCAACGGGCAAAAATATGACCGTTTGAAAAATCGGCAACAGTCACATTCTCGGTCAAACTGTAGTGTCTTCGGTCGACCTACCCATGGGCTCGGTCGACCTACTACACTGCAGGTCAACCGGGACCAAAAATCCCATTTTTGCATATTTCAAAGATTTTTCTTTTGGGGACTTTTGGGCCATAAAATCAAGCATGGAATCATGATTTTAAAACAAACTAAGAGGTTTAAAAAACATGAAACATAAAAAGCCTAAAAAATAATTTGAAACTTTAAAACCAAAGGCTTGCTTGATTCTTTAAAACGTCTTTTCAAAATCAATGCATCCAATGTTTAAAATCAAAACATGCATGAAACATGAAATTTAAAAGACTTAAATCAATGCATGTGTAAATATAGATTTCAAGTTTTTTTCTAAATCAAAGCTCTTGTGAAAAATCAAATGATGATTAAAATATTAATGCATCCATCAAATTGCAAATACAAAATCCCTAACATTTGTGGTAAAGTTGAAGTTTAGGGTCTTCTATGTAATATTCCTAAGACTGGAGTTCAATTGCAGTTATATAGTGGAGTTATTTGCAATTAACTGTGGGCCCGGATTGCACACGAGATGTGGGGTCGCGAGTCCCAGTTGGAGCCAGCTTTCTAAGGAATCCCTAGTGGTCCCCACGCTTGCCCAATTATTAAAAATATACTAATTCTAGTTGAACTCTAAAAGGAAAGTTACTATTTCTATTTGAAGTAAGACTTCTAATAGTGATAATAGTAAACTTACTAATTTTAGTAGAAGTGAGACTTCTATTTTAATTAGAAATGAATTAGAAAGTTACTAATCATATTTGAAGTGAGACTTCTAATTATGATATAGTAAGTTACTAAAGTGAGACTTCTATTTCAATTAGAAAGAAGAGAGAATTACTAATTCTTATGGAAGTAAGACTTCTAATAGAAATTAGTAAGTGAGGCTTGCAAAAGCTATAAAAGGAGAAGATGAGGTGTTGCACGCCCATGCATAATCCCATAGGGATTCATGCCCAAGGTTTTGAGGTCCAAGTGTTAGACGTCCCACACTTTTGTGCAAGAGTTGCACATGGTCTTTCTTCTCTTCCCTCTTCTAGTTCTCCTTCTAGTTCCTCCTTTGAGTTCCTAGTAGTTTTCTCTTGGAGATCCCACCATCTTCTTGAGAAAAAGAGAATCCGATACGGGTCATAGCGTGGAAGATCAAGAGGTCTTGGAGATCCCTATTTGATAAGTGAAAGAGTTTCATCATCAAAGAAAGACGCAGCTTCCATTAGAGCACAACCGATCTCCAAAGGTATAATCTACTTCCTTGTATGTTATACATTTATTTGTTGCTTGTTAGTTGCTATTTCTATCTTCTAGATAGAGTTATTTACTGACCATGATGGCTGAGATTGAGGGTACGCATCTTGGATTGGTTTTAGTAGCCTTCTGGATAGTTGATCACTGCATCAAGTGGGTCAAAAGTTTTTTGAAACCTATCCTAAAGGCCCACCAATTTCCAACAATAGATATGAGATATTTGAGGCATTTGTCCCTCCATGTATCTACTACCTGTAGAAAGACAACCTCGAGTTTGCAAACAAAGCATCAATGTTAAAAAAAATTATTGTTGCATGAAGCAATATATGTAAACCCGGGTCTAATTTTATATGCCAAATTCAGTTATTGGTCTCGGTCTTGTACCTTAAACTTGGTTGTGGGTCCCCCTTTAGAAATTAGGGTCCGTGTCTCATGTACTATGGGCACAACTCTAATCTAGCTTGTTGCAACCCCTAACCTAGGCCCAATGTGGAGATCTCAAACTTGCACATGCCTGTCTATTGATTGCCAATGGAGTATGATCATTGCAGATATAAGCACCAGTCTATATGTTACCAATTGTGATTCAAAAATGTAACCTAGCACTTCAGGCCTTGGAAATATCCCATTCACCGCCAAAGCAGTATAAACTAGGAACACTAGTGGAATACACGACAAACATTTTAAAGACATGTAGAAAACTGAATCATCCTAGATGCATGTAATGCTGACCTAAATTCTAAGGTTTTTTTTTTTTTGGTAACCAAGCCAAGGGGGCTGGGACCCAATTACAAGCCCGCACATACATAGGAAAATAGCCCACTCAAGTGGGAAATGATCTCGCACATAAGGGAAGAAAGCACACACAAGTGGGATGGAAGCCCGCACATACGAGAAGAGATGGTGCGTACCAAGAGTTCGAACCCTGGATAGCTAGGTGAAAAATATCACTCCTTACCACTAGGGTAAAGAGCCATTCCAAATCCTAAGTTAATCTTGTTCAAACTGAGAGCAGTATTGATTTGAAACATCCAACAGCACTCACGATGTTGGGCGAGGGCCCTAGGTCGTGGCATGGCATGGCACTACCGAGCAGTGCCGGCCCTGGGGACAGCCGACACAGGCAGCCGGCTGGGGCCCCAAAATTTGGCATTTAATCGGGGGCCCCCAAATCAATAAAAAAATCACCGAAACCCACCTATGCCTCGTCGAAATCCTGGCCCAAAATCACCAAAAAATTCGTCAAAATCTTGAATGACGCTGGATCGGGCAGTCAGGCCGGAAAATCCGGTTTGAATATATTTTTTTTCCTCCTAAAATCACCGCCACACCCAAACCCCAGCCGCCCTTGTCCAACCTTTGTCAAAACCCCTTCGTCCCTCCAGCCTCCTCCAAATCCCACCCAGCAGAAGATAAAAAAAAAAAGAAACAGAAGGAAGAAATAGAAGACGACAGAAGGAGAACAGAAGAATAGAGTGTTGGCCTTGCCATGTTGGGCCAAGGTGCCTAAGCCGCGGCATGACCTGAAGCACAGCTATATGATATAATGTATTAGAATGACCACCTCGAAAACCCTAAATCCTGAACCTGAAACCCGAAACCTGAAACCCCGAACCCCAAACCCTAAACCCTAACCCCTAACCCCTAACCCCTAGACCCTAAGCCTTCAGCCCTGAACCCTAAACCCTGAAATATCGTATTTTGAAATTTCATGGATTTAAAAGTGACTATTATAAAAGCTAGAAACTCATTAAGGCAAGACCTACCAACAAGCAAAACCAAGATCCACAACTAAACGTCTGAAACAACCGGTTTTTGCATCCTACCCTAGCCAACCAGGATAATTATACATTTATACATCTAGTGAACTGTGAATCACAAACTCCAACTTGTGATTCAAAGACCAAGATAACCCTATTTGTACTGTTTGATAACCTTAACCTCCAATACTGCTTCATTTAAGTCATGCAACATATGATAATTCCTTAAATAACGCATCATTCCGCAGATAAAAGAAAAATATAAATAAGTAAATAAACATATTGTTCTAGTCTAGTTTCTTAATTCTTCTCGCAGAGCTTAATTTAGGGAGACAACTCTATATAGCTTTATTTTTGTGTCTCTGACTCTCTACTGTCAATGCATATTGCACTGCTGTAGATAATTATCCAATGCTAATTAAGCTGCATTTTCCCAAGGTATGGATATGGTTGAGATTCTTGCAATGAGGTTCGTAGTTAGCGGTGGGTCCCCAGGCAGTATAGACTGTATAGTACGTAAATATCTTTTGTCTTTGGGGAAATATTTTATGTTGCTTTCGGTTTTGTTTTTAAATGTTTTTTAGGGTTGGTCATGAATATCCTTTTATGTTGGCTATGATTTGATGGGCATTATCCAAACCAGTTTTTTTTTTTTTTTTTGTGATATGAAATCTGATAGTATATAAATCTGTTGATATTACGTTCTATGTTAATCCAAACATCCCCTAATAAGTGACGTTAGGCATCATATGCGGTACTCGGCATATCTACCGTGCATTCCAAGGGCATGAGGAAGTTGTATATGTTGAATGGGGATATGAAAATGAGACATGCTACATGGCCTGATGCCAAGCCCGAAAAGTGGCCTGACATCAGGCCTGGACCGTAGGATCCCATTTCAAAATGGGATCCTACGGTCCAGGCCTGATGTCAGGCCACTTTTCGGGGCCTGGCATCAGGCCATTTAGAATTTTTCTATGAAAATGAGACATGCTACATGGCCTGATGCCAGGCCCGAAAAGTGGCCTGACATCAGGCCTGGACCGTAGGATCCCATTTTGCATGGCCTGATGCCAGGCCCGAAAAGTGGCCTGACATCAGGCCTGGACCGTAGGATCCCATTTTGAAATGGGATCCTATGGTCCAGGCCTGATATCAGGCCACTTTTCGGGCCTAGCATCAGGCCATTTAGAATTTTTCTATGAAAATGAGACATGCTACAATTGAGTTGTTTTTCCTCGGCACAATTAGGTTGGATTTGGGAAAAGGGTAAATGGCAGAGAACGACAACTTAAGTACGTACCATACGTATTTTCCCTGAAGTTTGAAGTGACCACTAATTTATCCACCTCTGATGACCACCATTAGCTTTTCCCTACCTCTAAGAGCCTGTCTGGATGTAGTTGGGTCCCATGGCCCATTTGACAATTCGCTTGTAAAGCGAATTCAAAGTGAATGATCATTTTTAAGATACAATATATAAAAGAAGAAAAGTCTCATAAGAAAGTACGAAGCTTCAAAAATCACTCAATTTTTTTTTAGAATGTCAAAAGGTCAATCTCCCGTTCCACTGAAAGATAAAAAAGCTTTTTATTCTTATCCAAAAAATCAAAAAAGTTCTTTCACTTACCAAAAAATGGTTAAAAGCCAATAAGGTGAATCTTTTCTTGTCTCTTAAAAGTGATCATTTACTTTGATTTTACTTTACAATTGAATTGTCATACGGCGGAATCTTCCTTGCCCTCCCTCTTTGGAAAGCATATTTCATCATATGTGGGGGAAATTCATCTTTGGTCTCACTTCTTTTTCCTTTGTTATGCTCCAAATACCACTTCCGACCCTTCTCAATCCCCACCTCACTTCTCTCTAATAGAACGTCAAATCCCCACCTCCGACCCTTCTCTATTATTCTTTTTTTGTCTCTTAAAAGTGATCATTTACTTTTATTTTACTTTACAAGTACTGAATTGCCAGACGGCCCGAATCTTCCTTGCCCTCCCTCTTTGGAAAGCATATTTCATCATATGTGGGGAAAGTTCTGTTGGAAAGAGGTAGGCGTCTAAGATAGGTTTCAAAAACTTTTGACCCACTTGATGCAGGGATCAACTATCCAGAAGGTTACAAAAACCCAATCCAAGAAGCAAACCCTCAATCTCACATATCAAGATCAGTAAATCAATCTATCTAAAAGATAGAACCAGCAACATATAAGCTACAAATAAATCTACAACATGTAAGGAAGTAGATTACACATTTGGAGCTCTGTTGTGCTCTAATGGAGAATTTACTACTTTCTTTGATGACGAACTCTTTCGCGAATCAAATAGGTTTCTCCAAGACCCAATGATCTTCCACGCTATGACCCGTATCAGATTCTCTTTTTCTCAAGAAGATGGTGGGATCTCCAAGAGAAAGCTACTAAGAACTCAAAGGATGAACTAGAAAGAGAACTAGAAGAGGGAGAGAAGAAGTGCATGTGCAACTCTTGCACAATCAAGGCTTGGGCGTGAATCCCTATCAAGGAATATGAATGGGACGTCCAGCCATTAATTCATCCTCTATTTATAGTCATAAAGCCACCTCCTCTTTCTAATTGAAATAGAAGTCTCACTTCTGTAACAATTAGTAAGTCTCTTCTTTTACTAATTAAAATAAAAGTCTTACTTCCACAATAATTAGTAACTTACTATATCATAATTAGAAGTCTCACTTGAAATATGATTAGTAACTTTCTAACTCCTTTCTAATTAAAATAGAAGTCTCACTTCTACTAAAATTAGTAAGTTTACTATTACCACTATTAGAAGTCCCACTTCAAATAGAAATAGTAACTTTCCTTTAAGAGTTCAACTAGAATTAGTATCTTTCTAATAATTGGGCTAGCGTGGGGACCACTACGGATTCCTTAGAAAAATGGCTCCAAGTGGGACTCGCCGCCACATCTCATGTGCAATCCGGGCCTACAGTTAATTGCAAATAACTCCACTATATAAATGCAATTGAACTCCAGTCTTAGGAATATTACATAGCAGACCATAAACTTCCACATTACCACAAGTAGGCCCCTCTATCCAGTGGCGGACCCAGGATTTTCGTTTGAGGGGTGCGATACGATGGCAATTGAAAAGTCCAAAAATATTATTTTGTGATACTTTCTTCACATTAATAATGACAAAAAGAGAAAATATATTGCATTTAAATGATTCTCATAGAATTATAAACATTTGTACATCAAATTGCCAGTATAGAGTTAAAAGCATAAAGATCTACATCAAATCCACAATTTATTTAATTTGACTATGATATACAAATTAAAAAAGATCGAGGGAGAGGGAGAATGCATGCACTACGCTGCCAAAGAGAGGGCCCACCAAAGTTGCAGAACTATTAGATGATGCACCTCCAATCAATAGCTAGATATCTTTCCTGTGTATAATGAAAAAAGAAATCCATCTAAATAAATAAATAAATAAGCTTGAAGTTTATTGATTTCTAATCCCATTTTTTTATTAGAGTCTCTTGCAATAAAATTAGATATGGAGTTAGATGATTGAGGGATAAGACTGTAAAAGGAGCTGCAATGATCAAAGTCAAAAGGTAAATCCAACTATCCAAGTGGACCCCAAAAAACTGAATTGCACATACAGTGCTCATGTATGTAGTTGACCACAATACAATTTCTGGACCATTAAAATCAAGGGTGTCATGCAGAGCTGAGAAAAGTCCACTTTGATGCATGCTAATAATGGAAAGGATGAAAAGGTATTGAGATGGCCCAATGATCAGAAAAAAAAGAAGAGATATATATATATCATCTTGACCTTCAGGCATCTCAAAGTTAGACAATAATCTTCATTAGATAAAGCTATCATTTTGTATATTTCGCAAGATCAATCCAGAAGTGGAGTAGAAGTTAGAAGAGTGCCAAATCATGGTGAATGTCAGATTCATGGGGATAATGAATGTTAAGGGTGAGATTCATCATGAATGGGCTAAGTGTCCACATGACAGTAACTATTTGCACAATAACGGCCCACCTGTCCTAGATTATTTTAGATAATTTGGTTTATAAGCAAAAAAGATAAAAGGGTTAAATTCAATAACTGGCCATTGAATTAACAGCAGTAATGGAAATATTTATCCACATTTCAACTATAATAAGCCATTAAATTAACAACAGGAATGGGAATTTTTATGCACATTTCAACAATGACAACAAAAACCAGTAATTGGACAAGTAGGATCATACAATAATTTTTTCAGCCAGAGGCTGGATCCCATCAACAGGGATCCAAGGTTCTTATACTTGCACTTGCACTGATGTTCTAAGATGGGGAAAAACGAAAATAAGAGATTATCTAAGAAGAAGCAATACATGGGGGAGGACAGGACACTATGTAGAAAATGAAATTTCAAGGGAAAATGTCTCCATACAAACACCCCCACCATCCCAATTCCCAACCAAACTCCTAAAAGAAAACAACTGAAACTATACATGATCATGTAACAAAACTCGAAACCCTAAAAAAAACACATGTTGATTAAAGGAAGCAAGAACATATCCAAAAACATTAACTCTGCCAAAACCCTTAGGCCTTAACCATGCCATGCGTCCATGGCTCCATGCCTCCATGCCTCACTGAACTAAACATGTGTAAGCCCAAAATCCAAAAGCAGATGAGTTCAATCATGCATTTACTGTTTCCCATAGCTTGTTAAGAGACTTACACCGAGATCAAGATGGAATATCAGAAGAAGAACATCATCTGAATTAGAGGAATAATAAAAAGAGGAGAAGTGGAAAGGAAAGGATACCTCGTCTTCAATGTCTTTGAGTTTCTGCATGACGGTCGCCATCGCTATGGCTGGACGGACCTCTAGGTATCGGTGCGGTGTGGAGGGAGAAGGGTTGGAGAGATACTCATACAAGGGATTTCGATTGATTTGGGGGAACTGAGGGAGTTCTCGATTTGATGGGGTGCATTTTAACGATGGGCTTTAAATTAGGGGTGCAAGATACATTTTGAAGTGGGGCAGGGTGCATGGCCCATATCCCTCTAAAGGGATTTTCAAAATTTACCGGGGGCACCTGCACCTAGGTGAACATACATGGGTCCGCCCCTGCCTCTATCAATATCCATGGATCAATTGGACCTGTCTTCCAAACTAGATCCATATCTCATTATCCTTGAGCCTCAATTAATTATAATAATCATAGGTACCTTTCCAATTAACTCTTAATCGGAATGGGTGCGCACTTACTAATGATAAATCCATTAATTGGCACAAGGGGATATTAGAGATAGATTTCATCTTGACCATTGAATGTTCCCACAGCTCTACCACCACGTACACAAATCACTGAGGTGTTGACCTACAGTTGGCCTCACTCATTGGTGACTCAAAGCGAATGAAAAGATAGAAACTTGAGTTCATTAATGTCTCAGGATTGAGAGCTTACCGCTAGGGAATTATGAGAGCAAACCTTAAAGTAAAGACAGTGTTTATAAGGTGCTTCTCATGGTCCTTCAATACATCCAATGTACCAGCACTATGATCCAGAATCTTCCATTCTAATGATCGAGACAAATCACACTATCTCATAGTGATCAAAGTACTGTAACATTTTCAGTATGAGATGTCTAGTCTCATCACTGGTTGTGAAGATATTTAAGTATAAGATTTGCCACACATGTCTCCCGTATGTGGATCTCATCCATTCACATGTGTTACATCAAATATACTTGTGGACTCCGGTTCATCTCATGAACCATCATGTCATTCGTATTGGTTATGTGCAAGTATATAATAAATCACCATTCATCTCATGAAAGGAAGGAATGAATATACTGATAAATAAAGAAATTAATCAATTTATTATATCATCTACTGGATTGAGTCCATAAAACTAACAATCTCCTACTTAGGCTCAATGTCAGCTAGGGTTGCATCTCATGCACATCCCTTTTACATACCGCTCAAAGACTTTGGTAGTCAAAGGCTTAGTATAGGGATCTACCAAATTATCTGCAGAGGTTACCATGATGATCGTACAACACCTCTCTGCTCAATCTATCTGACCATGTATAACTTCCTCTATATATACTTTTTGGCTCCTGAGTTCTTTGGACTTAGTGACTGCCCTGCTTGTTATCACAGTAAACTGTGAGCGGCTGTCCTGCCAAAAGTACCACTCCAAGTTCCATACGAAATCTTTTAAGTCAATTTGTTTCTTTAGCTACTTCTCAAGCGTCTATAGCATAAACACATACCCAGAAGTTGATATCTTGGAATCCTCATCTGACTAGAAGTCAGTATATATGTAACCGACTAGAATCAACTCATCGCTGATGTAAACCAACATGTGATCTCTAATCCTTCTCAAGTATTTGAGAACACATCTTACAGCAGTGCAATGATAAGGACCTGGGTTAGACTGATATCTGCTGACTAGGCCTACTGCGTGACAAATATCCGGTCTAGTACAAATCATAGCTTACCGTACTAGCACCTTATCTATGTACGCATCTTAGGATAAGCCTATCATCCTATTATTCCGGTCTCAATGGAAATTGATCCCTAAGATGTAGCTGGCTTCTCCCAAAGTCCTTTATATCAAAAATCTTAGCCAACCAAAACTTTTACTGTTGACGATATCCCTAACATACTGTACCAGAAAAAAACTACCCTTCCTCCTTAACTTTTCATGTACACTCATGACTCATCCGGATTTTGACAAAATCAAATGACTTGATTGCCTAGTCAAAACGGACGTTCCAAGTTCAAGATGTTTGCTTTAGTCCATAAATGTGTCACTAACTGCTTCATCATAGTTACAGGGATCTTGTTTCGGTTCTTCCGGGATTGCCTCGTAGGACTCTCCCAAAACCGAGAACCTCACAGGGGGTCTGATAATTCTCCCACTATGACAAGACACTGATGTAACAACTGGGTCAGGTGTGGGTGAATTCTCTTCAAGTTTGGTTATATTTGGATTTGGAATTGATCGCTCTTGAATTTCTTCCAAGATAACCATTTCTAAAGATTTCCAGTTAATTATATAATCTTCCTCCAGAAGACCGCATTGGTGCTGACAAGCACTTTCTGCTTTCTGGGATTATAGAATAACCATTCTTTAGTCCCTTTTGGGATATTCTATAAAAGTGTATACTTCCGACTTCGATTCCAACTAATCCATTTTAACCTTTAGCACGTGTGCCGGACAACCCTAAAACGTTGTAGACTAGGCTTTCGCCTGGTCCATTACTCCCGGGGAGTCTTAGGTATAGACTTAGATGGAATGAGGTCTAGTATATACATTGTTGTTTCCTAAACATATCCCAAAAAATATAGGTAATCCGTAGAAACTCAACATAGACCTAATCATATCTAAAAGAGTTTGTTTCCTTCTTTCTGCTACTCCGTTCTGTTGAAGCAAACCAGGAGCAGACTACTGGGATCCAATCTCATTTTCTGATAAGTATCCCATAAAATTAGCGGAGAGATATTCGCCTCATCGATCTCATCGAAGAGTATTTATACTTTTACCTAATTGCTTTTCCGCTTCCGCTCGAAACTCTTTGAACTATTCAAAAATCTCGGACTTGCAGTGCATAAGGTATATGTATCCATATCTTGAGTAATCATCGGTGAAAGTGATGAAATACTCGTATCAATCTCTTGCTCTATTATGGGTCCATACACATCAGTATACACTAACTCCAATAAATCTTTGGCCCTACTGCCCTTAGATGAATAAGGGTCTTTTGGTCATTTTGCCTTCCAGACAAGACTTGCAGACAGGCATTGGTTCTATAGCCAATGAAGGCAAGATACCATCTTTCACTAGCTTGTCAATCCTATTTTAGGTTTAAATGACCTAGCCTCTGGTGCCAAAGGTTTGTTGGATTAGATGAAGGTGACTACCTCTTTAATGATAGTCTATTAATATCAGTGTCATGTATCTCATACATTGTGGGAGTTAAACAAATAAAGGCCATTGATTACCTTGTCAGACTATATAAGAGTACCATTCCTCTTTAAGACAATTTCATTACCAAAAGTAATAGAATAACTCTTATTCATCATACTAGAAATTAAAACTCCGTCTTAAAACGGTACATATAATGTATATGACAAAATCAACTTAATATCTGAAAGCAACTAAGTTACTACTCACGTTGACACTGCTTCTGCCTTGGCTTCCGATCTCAGGTTGACAATGATTTCCCCCGCCACTAAACCTCCTGGTTACCTGTAACTCCTACAACATATTACATATGTAATTAGATGCACCGAAGTCAATACACCAGGATTCTGAAGTACCAGTTGCAAAACTATCTTCAAAAACAAGTGACTCAATCATACCTGAGGTCCTATCCTTTGACATAAAGTTTGGACAATTCCTCTTCCAATGTCCTGTCATACCATAGTGGAAACACTTTCCCTTTGCTCCCCTATCCTTGACCTTGGTCACACCACTAGTGGAAACATTCTCCATCTTAGGACCTTTGATGACTGATTTCTTCTTGCTATCCTAGTCTTTGTCTTTCGGCTTGGACCTAGCAAATGACTTTTCTGTCATGAGGGCAGTTGGTCTTTTCTTCATGATTTCCTCAAACACTACCAGCTGGCGAGACAGCTCAGCTATGGTCATTTCCAATTTATTATAATTGATCTCAAAATGTTTGAATGAATCCGGTAGTGATTGAAGGATCATGTCGATCTGTGATTCTGTATCAATCGTAGCCCCCAGTACATCTAACTCATTCAATGCCAACATCATTTTTAACAAATGTTTTTATACTGGGGTTCGATCCCTCAGTCATCTTAGTCTTTATCAGCACTTTCATAGCAGCCTGCCTAGCAGGCCTGACCTGTTCTGCAAACATCTCCTTTAAGTTCGATATAATATCGTATGCTGACTTATAGGATTGATGTTGATCTTGCAAAACACTAGACATGGAGGCCTGAATAAAACATCTAGCCATCTCATTGTCTTTGGTCCACTTGGTGTAAAGGTCTTTCACATCCTGTGGTGCATCATGCTCAGGCTCAGGAAGGGAGGGTATTGTAAGGACATATCTGCATCCTGAAGATGTCAGGATAATATCTAGGTTCCTTTTCCAGTCTAAATAGTTGGATCCCATCAACTTATTCTGGTTGAGGATGGTCACAAGTGGATTGAAAGTATTTGAATTCATGCTAAATAAATAAAGCACATAACCATACATTCAATTAAACGAATATAAATGACATTGGGTTTTAGTATTCTACCAAATTCATGTGGGAATCCTCATAACCACTAAATTTAGAATACATTGGAATCTCAATCCCTTAGGGCATGCCTCCTAGGGGAGTGTGAATGTCCTTGGATTGGTGTGGATCAAAGTTTGTCAAGATTAGAATTAAGACTAACTATCCATGATCCTCATTATTCATTATCATCTAGGTATCTCATACCAAATAACGTATGACTCCCGATTAGCTTTGGTTTCTAAAATAAATGAGGAAAATCCTAGGGGATACTACATCATTATTTTAGTTAAGTGTGACCCACCAACTAGCATTGCATGACAACCGTTGTGAGCAGCTCCTCCTAGGGGAGTAAGCCCCCACCCGGTCTCACCAACACTATCCATAGGAGATCCATATCTAGTAACCAGACAAGTAAAAGCCCTCCAAAGGAACGGCCACACTCTTGGTGGCGCGAGGCTAATACTTTCCTTGCAATGGACCTATGGTGGAAAACTATGGGGATTTCTCAATTTAAGGGGGTGTTTGGATAAGTGCATAATATAATATCAATAATTTTAAATATTATAAGATTTCATTATCATAGAATAAAATAGTGTCATATTATTATATTGTGTCACTTATGGTGTTTGACAATCTTCACAGATTTTAATATACCTTTGAAGCGTTTGACAATTTATAAAAAAAACTCACAAGATGATGTATCAAATAAGAAATGAAGAGAATATAATCAATTAACCCAATATAGGACCCACTAATTAGTAATCACATGTGTTAATAATCATGGTAGGACCCATCTATTGGAAAAAGAGATATAAGATTAAATTAAATCGTGAGATAAATCATGAGATCCAAGCAATGTTGTTTAATTAAGGTGGGTCCACCTAACGTTGGTAGCTATACTATATACATCTAATGGTGATTATCACAAATGGCCATATCGAGATTTTTTATGAGAAATCATTGTAGGACCCATTTGATGTTGTGGTCATATTAACGGTAGGAGAGCAACCCATTTAATGATGGCAAACTGATAATTACAATCACACAATTCAATCTTGGTAATCATGGGATCTGGCTGATTTTGACAGTATGGGACCCACCTAATTGTTGGTAATCACAATGAAAGCCCCGAGCGTGACATTTGTAGAACCAACCTAATATTGATAATTAATAAGGGTTATGTAGTCGTGATATGGCTATAGGACCGCACATTACATTTGTAAGCACTATGGGGCCAATCTAATAGTGGGACCCATAAATGTTAAAACTTATAGTGGGCCATTATAATTAATGGTTGCTCATGATCTATCATATGGTTTTTACTCAAACTCCCCATTTGTAGTTAAAAAAGATTTTCTAAAGATTGTTTTATACAGCATATCCTTGAATAATATAATATGAAGGTTTTTGGAAGAAAGTGAGATATTGTAAGATACTTTCTAAGTGATCCAAACACCTCCTTTTTAGGTTAGTAGATTACATTCTAAACTAGTAGATAATATGACAAAATATCTTAAAATATCTTGTTTCCAAACACCCCCTAAATGCCCCGCTCCCACTTAATATTTTGAATTGAGGATTTTCTTTTAAAGTATTATGGCCCACATATATAAATATGAACTAATCATCACATGATATGATCTAAGAATATTGGTTACAAGTCAAGTCATTTTAAGGAAAGTCCAGTTTCTTAAATTAGTGTTACCAATGTGTACATCTCATGGGTTATCAACACTAATTAGAACTCTTTCCAAAAATTAATTTGATTTGACCAATTTTAGTAACTTGCTATTTTTGGATCAGATTTGGAAACTTTCTAAATCAAGCATTCAACTATAAATAGAAAATGCTAAAATTAGAAACTAGTCCTCTCCTCCACATGGCCCAAGCGGAATAGACTTCTTGGACTTTTAGACTTTCCAAAAATTTGGAATTCCTCAAACACTTTGGGAAACTCCAAAACACATTTGGTAATCTTCAAACTCTTTGATTATGAGTCCAGCTTCACTTTCCTTCTTCGTCTAGACATCGTCAGAATTTACAAATTTAGAAAATTACATAAATTCCTATGTCTCTAAAATGAAACTTATATGGTAATCTATTAATGGAAATAAAATGCTCATAGGGAATTTCACCATGCCTTTCCCTAAACAGGGAAACCAAGGAAACCATGATGCCCTTTACAACTTACCAAAAATAAATATTCATCCATAAAAGAAAATAATAAGACTTGTGAGCCACATGGAGAGGACAAGAACACCTGCAAGTTAACATCTTATACACAATAGGGACTTAGGTTAAGAATTCATCCATCATCTATGAACAAACCCGGATAGCCACATAAAAAAGGAAACTGCCTATAGCGGGGGCCGAAGCCGCCGGTAAAAGTCCTCTTTGGCCGCCGAAACAAATATGGCCGCCGGTAAAAGTGTTTTATGGCCGCCGGTAAAAGTCCAGAACCAAACTCGGGGTTTTTTTGTAGAAAATCGCAATTTTGCCCGAACTTTTCCCTTCTTGTGCATTCAGAAAACATAATAAATGCACTCTTTTGTGCATTGTTTGTTTCTTTTTTCCCATTTCTCTTCCATATGAGTTTTCTTTACAATTTAGGTCTCTTGAAGCCCCGTTAAACTCCACTGAATCATCACACTAATCCATTCAATTTCTCAAAACAAATCAAATCTAAACAAAACCCTTCCATTCATCAAATAATGAGAACTTTTAACATAAACACAATTTATCCAAAATCTTGACAATGTTGAAAAACAATGACTCAAAATAGATAGATAAGACCACTTCATAACACATCAAAGTGAACAATCCATTAATCAAAGAGAATAAGTAACAATAAAGAAAGGATACATAGGAAAATCCAAAACTTGCTATAAGGGAATTCAATCCATCTCATTATCTGAAAATTTACTTGCCTTGGTCAAGAGATTCACAAAATCACTCCAAACACAACTCTCTAAGGTCCAAGGTCTTCCATCTACAAAAGCCCCAAAATAAACCAAGAGAAACCCTAAAAATCAATCATTCTCCAATCTCCATGAAAACTCTTTGCATATATGAGAAAATACTCCAAATGGTTTGAAAAACAAGGATCTCAAGGTAGCTCAAACAAGGAAGAAAGGCTTGGAAAATGGATCTTCTCTAGCTCAAATCTCTTGAAAATGGCATCTTTGGAAAGCCAAGAGAGAGGAGAAGAGGATTAGGAGCTCAATCCTCCATTTAGCACTCAAGAAGAGAGGTTTCAAAGAGGAGAGAGAAAGTGTTGGGAGAAGGGTTTTCTCTTGAGCCTAGGGTTGCAAGAAGAACAAATGGGGAAGAAGAAGAGCCCAATGCTTTTTATAAAGAGTAAGTGGGCTGGGTCTCATGGGCCCCAAATCTTCAAGTGGCTAAAACTGACATTTGTGTGTCCCGAATGAGATCGACGAAGAAGACAAAATCGAACATCGAAATATTTACTTTCCAAAAAGTATATTTTCCCCAAATTCTGAGATTTTTGAAATTCAAGTACAGATTTAGTGTGAAAGGTCAATTTTGCCCTTTTTCTCGAAAAACGTATTTTTTGATCATCAAATCAAAATGGTCAAAACATGAAAGTTGATAAACTTCATGAAATGAGTCAAAAGGAGTAAAAATTGTAATTTTCTAAAATAAGAATAATTTTTCACAATAATACAAATCATATGGACCGGGTCAAACCAAAGTCAACGGTCCTCAAATCTCCAAGGCTATGAGAAATCTAGTCAAACTCAAAGACAAAGTCAAACCAACTCTAATCTTGCTTTAAACGCTAAACCATGATTAAAACAATACTAAACAAAAGAACTGGGGGTCGGGGTCTTACATCCTCCCCCCTTAGAACCCATTCGGTCCTCCAAATGGTCTAAACCAAATAAAAATCAAAAACCCAAAGGACTAAAGACAACACTGACACCCTCGCTGAACCTCGGCAACTGAGATGGCCCCTGATCAAACCTGACATTGAGGTGCGCCTGCAAACAACATTCTGATTCGGTTGAAGGCTTCACACTGTTCCACACATCTGCTCAAAAACGTACTCCTCTGACCAAACTAGTGTCAACAATTCCTCTACTCATCCTTGGTGTCATATGTCGTTCCTGTACCGGATCATTTATTTTACTTACCTCGTCAGTCACTGTCGGTCCAAGAAACTGCAAGTTCTATCACTTTGGAATTCTGTGCCTTAAGCCCTACAAAACTGTACACGGTGCTCCTGACGCTTGTGCGAAGATGTGATCGTAAACATGCTTTCTCTGAAATAATCTCTACTTCAAAAATTTCTAGAATTCCATATACCTACTTTTACTGTACCATTCAGATTCTGACTTAAAACTCTTCTATCTGGTCTTACCTTCAAGGAATTAGTGTAATTGAAATCCTACCAAGTGCTAGTCTCTTCATCCACTGTGATTCGGAATCCTGAAACAATCCATCATCTCCATCAGAGCTATCAACGCAAGCGTCTCATGTCAGTACGTTAACTTCGAAGTGAGTGACTTAGAAATTTGTTGGCTCCTCGAATGCATCATAAGTTTCTGGCCTCCAAGTATATCGTCAATCCTTCTTCGTTTTGAAATCACAAACTCCAAATTCTATAGGTCTCCCGTCTCTGACTTGGTCTGCTACAACCCAGATGTCACACTGCTATAAACTAGATGTTAGACTGCCATAACCTGCTTAGCTGTTCTGTGTCGAAACTTCGCATGGCTTGCCTCTTCAGATTTCACTCTTCAAGTCTTCTACTTCTGACAAGCATAACCGATCTTAGAAGCCCAACATGGGTGTGTTTAAAATCGTAAAGTTCAAGTCTTTCTCCACTGTACTCAGAAGTCCATGCTCACTCTGATTCTATCTGCTTGTTGTTCTTGATCTTCTGCTTGATACTATGTCATCAACAAAATAAACCTACCAAGCTGGTATCATTCCCTGATAAGCTGAAACTTTCAATCCAAGTCTCGAAGTAATTCCACCACTTTTAGTTTTGTTAGAATATTATTTTAGCGGGCCAAAAGTTGATGTTGACAAGATGACAGGGAAAATAAATCGGATGGCCAACACAGTACGAGACAGTATGATGTCTCGCTATAGCGAGCTTGGACGGGAAAGAAGAGTCTGATCCGGACTCTATGATAGTGTTTGAAAAGGGACTTCTCTTCTGAATGGTTTATAACTAGGAGTCTTATGCACGAATTTGGGCCTATAAATTGGGTGTTTCTCTCAACCCAAAGGAGACACACAAGATACACAAGAAGTTAATTCTCTCTTGATCTGAGATTAGAGATATCCTAAGAGAGATTCCTTGTTTCTCTAGAGCCATTGAGAGATTGTTCTGAAGAGTTGCTCTAGAAGGTTTTGTTGCTTCTACTCTCTTGTAGAAGATTGATCATCTTGGTGGACAAGGTGCGAGGAGATCAAGTAAGGAGAACGGTGCACGGTGGAAGTCGTGTTAGTGGATTTTGTGCAAGAACAACTACAGTCCTGAGGTCAAGGTACAGACTGAGGTACAGGAGCTTGTGAGTATATCTTGTAAACTGTTCGTGAACTCTTGATTTCTAGTTCGTGGTTTTTCTCCCGGAAAGGGTTTCCACGATAAAATTTGTGTCTGCCTTCTTGTGGTGTGTGATTGGTAGATAGCTAGTTCTATATTATTTGATTAGTTTATTTCCGCTGCATTGATTGGTTAAATTAGAACTAGTAATTCATTCTAGTGGGTCCTAAAAAAACCTTCACTTGGTATCAGAGCGGGTTACACTATTTTATTGTGTTGATCCATAATTGCTAGAATGGATATCTACCGCGAAGGCACTTCAACCAATAAGCCTCCTCTGTTGGATGGTAGCAATTATGCTTATTGGAAAGCCAGGATGATTGCCTTTTTGAGAGCCATAGATCTGAAAGTTTGAAAATCTGTTGAGAATGGCTATTCCTTGCCCACTATTACTGCTGATGGGGTAACTGGTCCCAAACCTGAAGATAAATGGACTAACGAAGAAGAGTTGGCTGCCACTTGTAACTCTAGGGCGTTGAATGCTATTTATAATGGAGTTAATATGTTTGGGTTTCATAGAATTTCTACATGCACTACTACAAAAGATGCTTGGGATATTCTACAGACTGTACATGAAGGGACTGACACTGTCAAACAGTCGAAACTTCAGAAATTGTATACAGCCTTCGAAACCATAAAGATGGAAGATGATGAAACTTTTGATGATTTAATTCAAAGCTGAATGCAATTGTGAATGATACCTTTACTTTGGGAGAACCAATTCCTGAAAACAGAATTGTTAAAAAGATTTTGAGGTCTCTCCCAGAAAGATCTGATGGAAAGGTTGTGGCCATAGAGGAAAATAAAAATTTGAATACGCTCTAAGTTGATGAGTTGGTTGGCAACCTACAAACTTTTGAAGCAAACCTTAGGTCTAATGGGACGACAAAATCTCAAGGTATTGCTTTGAAAGCATTTAAGGAATCATTCAAGAAAGCGTCCGATGAATCATATAAGAAAGCTGCAAGTGATTCAAATTCCGATTCAGAGGAAATTGATCCCCAAGTTGCTGTACAGTTCATGAAGCAATTTAATCTTTTTATGAAGGGACAGAAAACCAATGTGAAGATCCCTAAAAATTCTGGAAAGAAGAAATCTTTTAAAGGGATTCAATGTTATGAGTGTCAAGGCTATGGACACATTGCTAATGACTGTGGAAATAAAAAATCTCAAAAGAAGGCCTTGAATACTACTTGGGAAGATAACACTTCTGATGAGAATGATAAATATCCTGAGTCTGACAAGTCTGACACTGGCAAGGGGAAGTTTATTGCTTTTATGGCAACTTGTAGTTCTGTTGCTTCCCATGTTTCTTCTGAAGCTGAGACTGATCAAGATAGTGAGTCAGAGGCAGAACCAGATTGGAAAGCTGAATATGAAACACTTTTCAAGAAAACCATGAAGATGGTTAAAGTGAATGAAAAAGTCGTTATTAATTGGCAAATGTCTTAAGAGCAAAATTCCTCCTTAAAAGCTGAACTTGCAGATTCGCTTGCACAAGCACAAAAATTGGAGGATGAAAATAACAAGTTGGCTGACAGATTGACCGCAGAATCACAAAAGTATGACTTACTTGATTCTGATATGAAGACTTTGAAAGCAGAGAATTCTGATCTGAATGGAAAACTCAAGATGGTTCTATCTGAGTTAGACACTGCTAAAGCTTCGTTGAATAGGATGAACACTGGATCGAGAAAATTAGATGACATCCTGTGCAGTCAAAAGGCAAACACTGATAAGCATGGTATTGGCTACGCTGATGGAGCATCCACTTCAAATGCCAAAGGTAAAAATTATTTTGTTAAAAATTCAGTTATTACTAATCCGGTTGTTAGTGTTGCAAAGAAAGCTCCAAAGAAGCAGAATGTGTTACGTCCTGAACGAATCCTCACTTGTCATCATTGTGGAATTAAAGGACACATTCGACCCTATTGCAACAAGCTGCGAAGTTTACCGAATCAAAAGCAATGGAAAACGCAAAAGGCTGAGCTGAAAAAGAAGAATACCAAAGCTGTCTGGGTCAAGAAAGAAGACCTCAAACTTCTGTATTGGTACACACTTTGCTGAAATATATAAATTTACAAGTGTGTGTGCCTAAGCTTCATCACCCCTGATCTGCAAGATCAAGCCCCCACCCCAGTGCTGATACGAAGATCTTTCTGAGGGGGAGTCAATATTGAGGGGGAGCTACTGCATCCAGGTTGACAGAAGCTGCATGATAATATTTGTTTGTCAATTATGGACAAAAATAGGGGGAGAAGAATGGAGTTAGGGGGAGCTTTACAAGCCAAGGCAATTCAAGATCTGAACGTTCAAGCAAGCAAAGGCAATACAAGATCTATAGTGCTGAATTTTTTTTATTTTAAGATTCAATGTATTTTGGGTTTTACTTTTGGGTAGATCGAATTGTATTTTTTCTAGGGATTTTGTCCAAGAATTGCCAAAAGGGGGAGATTGTTAGAATATTATTTTAACAGGCCAAAAGTTGATGTTGACAAGATGGCAGGCAAAATAAATTGGATGGCCAACACAGTACGAGACAGTATGATGTCTCGCTATAGCGAGACTCATGCTCGCTATAGCGAGCTTGGACGGGAAAGAAGAGTCTGATCCGGACTCTATGATAGTGTTTGAAAAGGGACTTCTCTTCTGAATGGTTTATAACTAGGAGTCTTATGCACGAATTTGGGCCTATAAATTAGGTGTTTCTCTCAACCCAAAGGAGACACACAAGATACACAAGAAGTTAATTCTCTCTTGATCTGAGATTAGAGATATCCTAAGAGAGATTCCTTGTTTCTCTAGAGCCATTGAGAGATTGTTCTGAAGAGTTGCTCTAGAAGGTTTTGTTGCTTCTACTCTCTTGTAGAAGATTGATCATCTTGGTGGACAAGGTGCGAGGAGATCAAGTAAGGAGAACGGTGCACGGTGGAAGTCGTGTTAGTGGATTCTGTGCAAGAACAACTACAGTCCTGAGGTCGAGGTATAGACTGAGGTACAGGAGCTTGTGAGTATATCTTGTAAACTGTTCGTGAACTCTTGATTTCTGGTTCGTGGTTTTTCTCCCGAAAAGGGTTTCCACGATAAAATTTGTGTCTGCCTTCTTGTGGTGTGTGATTGGTAGATAGCTAGTTCTATATTGTTTGATTAGTTTATTTCTGCTACATTGATTGGTTAAATTAGAACTAGTAATTCATTCTAGTTGGTGCTAAAAAAAACCTTCAAGTTTGTCCTCTAAGGTTCACCAATTAACTAAATCCTTGCAACAGTGTGGGTAGAGTCATTTTCTTGAATGGTGCTTGACTGAAATTCTTCACAATCTGGAGTCTGCTCAATCTTCTGTTTTTGCCTTATACCTTACCTTTCCTGTAAGAACAATTGTCTCATCAACTTCCAAATGTCACGTCTCGAATGATGTTTACTCTCTCATAAATCCAACTTTGTCTCCAACTGAACCAGTACAACTCCTGACATCCATCAACCCTTCAATTCATACACTTCCAAACTCCACCCATAAGCCATTACAACTCATTACATTCAATGCGAAACAAATCTTAAAATTTTAAACATAATGACTAAGCAGTCACTTAGTTGAATTTCATCATTTTAAAACATAGTAGAAACTGAACCTCCAAATTATCAAATAAAGCTTAAATAAAGTTTAAGTATGAAATAACATTATCCATTTTGAAATTCATATTTTCATAACCAAACAAATCGTTGAAACACTCAACAATTTCAAATCAGGATTTCAAAAATAAAATAGATTCATATAGTATGACTATACATTAAACTTTGTTGAAATCTGAGTGTTTAATTAAACACTAAACCTTGTTGAAATCTGAACTCATTTGTTCATGAAAATCCTGCGGAAATCTAAACACAGCTGAACGTTAAAACAAATGTAGGAAATCTGCATATAATTTGAACACAAAAACCCTTAGGTAATTCATCTTGCATAGCCAAAGAAAACAAATCAATGAAATAGAAATTTCACACTACGCTTTGAAAAAGAAACACAATTTTAGTTATTTGCTTTGAAATATCAGTTTATTCACTAGTCTCTACAATCCATCATTAAAAACATCCATCCATTTCTAACCGAACAGATATAAAATTTTGAAATCATTAAGGTTTTGGAATGTAGATGTCAACATTTAAGAAAATTAAAACAAGAGCAAAATTCCAAGATCATTGTAAAACAATATCTTAAGAAGATTAAACATAATCCATTATTTGGACACTGCAAGGATAAATCATAGACGTTAAGAAAAACATAACAAAAGGTCGAAATATCATGAAAATCATTCTCATCAAGAAATGGACATCACATTAACTGAGGTATTCACTTGCATCTACACGTTGTCCAATCCAATACCCTGTAAGTTGGTAAAATACACAAGGTTTCCTTTGCTGCCGAAAATTATCTTGACTACAACTAACCACCCACTTGGTATTACCTCTGAATCAACTACACTGGCTAAGCTGCAAGTCACGAAAATTCTCAGCCAAAACTATGACAAGGCTCATTGAATCCGAAAAATCCCTGAGTTTCTGGCACTAACTTCTAGTCTTACTAACCAAGAATCACTTCTCCCTTCATAAAATCAGCAGCTAATATGCCTTTTGCAGTCCTTCATCTTGGAAAGGTGGTCTGAGTTCACCCACAATCCACATTTACTTACCTTGGTACGCTGCATGATGATCTTCGATTAGCTGAGAGGGGATCTTCAAATACTGCTCAAGTTCTACTTTGGCGGGCAAATGTACATGTCTTCTCTCATTAACCACGTTAGTGATGTTGAAAGGCTGAAAGTCTGCCGACGTTCTCTGAAAACAACATACTAATTTCCCAATGTTCTCGGTCTCCAACACAAACACAGACAAAAGACACCGAATGTGGGTATGGAGATTTTAAATTCTCCCCCACGAAAGAGAAGATTTGGTTGTCCAAGTTCCCTAACAACAAGAATAACAGAAAAGACAAGAAAAGTCTCCCGAACTAAAAGAAAAGCAGACTCTAAATTCAAAGAAATAAAGACAAGAGAAAACAAATCGATACAATCTAACGAATCCTCACCACACGTCTAAATGTCTCTAGAGTGTTTTATTTCCTAGAAACTAACCAGCTCTGATACCAAACCTCTCACACCCCGAGACCGGGCCCTGCAGTGATCTGACCTCGGGATGCGAAATTTTGGGATTAATTAAAGTTTTTGCTGTATTTCCCAAGGTCTGCATGTGTGAAGGTAATAAAATTCCATCACGATCAGAATATATTTTCGCGGAAGCTAATCATGGCGTTGCGACCCGGAGTCCGTGGCCATCGGATTCCGTGTCGCACTCAACCAATATCAGAAAGCCATCACATAAGCAGACTGGTGCAGATCATAAATCATAGAATACAGAGCTGGCAGTAACAGGATATTTTATTTCCCATATATGTTAAAGTTACAAAACACAAGTGTCATAATTACAACTCCCATGAAAAAGGCTAACCAAGCCATACAAAATAATATCCAACTAAATAGAAATACTACCCCCAATATATAGATACGAACTCCGGTGCCAAGCTTGACATCTAGATGATATCAATGGCAGCCTTTCACGTCAGACCGGCGGCTCAACTGCCTCCTCCGATCAAAAACCTAAAAGCAGTAGGAGAGGAAACTGACACCAAACAAACAAGGTCAGACACGATGGTCTGGCAAGCAAATAAACATGTAATATAGAAAAAGGGCATTTATAAATCCTTATGGAATAATTGTAAATCCATTTAAAGAGTCTAAACAATAATAGTAATAAAACATGATAAAACGGTTGAAAGACGGAACATAATTATCAAAGCAGATAAATGAAACGCATCTGAAACATAAATATCTAAAAAAATATAACATATTACGTAAAACATTTAATAATTGGTAATACATTTAAAATCCTGAATAATGAAGACAATAAGATAAAAGATCGATGTCTTGAACATTAACAATCCAAAGACTATAATAAGCTGAAATAGACAAGGATCATAAAACAAAATATCAAGCGGATAAAATATTGGCAAACCACATATAGTTATATTCTCCTATTACCGAAGTAACAAGAGCAGACAGAACCGTAGCCACTACTCGTGGGACCAGAATGAACAAAGTCATTATCAAACAGAACCGTAGCCACTACACGTGGGACGGAAACAGAACCGTTGCCATGGTCGGTACAGACAGAATCCAAGCTGCAGCTGGCAGACAAATTAAAGATCCCAAGCCAGGTGATCAGCCCGACAAGGTGACCTAAGCCTAGTGGTGCCTTTAGTTTTCAAAACCCGAACCGATACAAATCAAATCATAATAACTCATTTCTGAAATCGATGAAAGGACTACTCCTGAACAAATATATGCTGAGTATACTGACAAATCTGATGAGTAGCCTTATCGATGTATTTCCGAATGTGGAGAATCACTCAAATCTATTTCCAAGTCAATTTGTAGAAAATATACGAATTTATGTGGTAACCGGCTCCAATACATATCAAGGCAAATTGTATAAAAATCATACAATCGATTCTTGCGAACATGGAAAACCACTTGATTCTATTTTAAATCACCGATGCTTTCAAATTAGTTTACCGAAGAGTACATATACATTTTCTAACTTGGAATGGAATGGAGTAGACTAGTGTAGAAGGACTTAATGACTTACCAAGGGACTATCTCAATACACACTTAACTTTTAAACATTGATTAATAAAAGGACATGTTTGATGCCAATGAAAATTCAAAAAATTTAAAATGATAAAGTGTGCATTGAGATTTGAAAGATCCCAGGGCAAATTCCCCATTAAGTCTTTCTCTCATGTTCCCCATTCAATTCACAATTTCTCAAGTATCACAATTTATCCAAATCTTACATGGGCTTTTATGCATTAAAAGGAGGTTAATGGGCCACAAAACAAGGAGGAGAAATGGGCTGAAATGTGCCTGAAACAGGCCTGAAAAAAACCCGAAGACAGCCCGCAAAACAGCCCAAAAGATGGGCCCGGACAGACCTGGGCTCGCTCGAGCGACCCAGGGTCCGCTCGAACGAAGCCCAGACAGAACCCGGTCCGCTCGAGTGGCCCACTGGGTCGCTCGAGCGGACTGGGCTATGTCCCAGTCTGGGTCGAGTGTAGAAATGCACTTTTTTGTGCATTGTTTGCTTCTTTTTCCCCATTTCTCTTCCATATGAGTTTTTTTTACAATTTAGGTCTCTTGAAGCCCCGTTAAACTCCACTGAATCATCACACTAATCCATTCAATTTCTCAAAACAAATCAAATCTAAACAAAACCCTTCCATTCATCAAATAATGAGAACTTTTAACATAAACACAATTTATCCAAAATCTTGACAATGTTGAAAAACAATGACTCAAAATAGATAGATAAGACCATTTCATAACACATCAAAGTAAATAATCCATTAATCAAAGAGAAGAAGTAACAATAAAGAATGGATGCATAGGAAAATCCAAAACTTGCTATAAGGGAATTCAATCCATCTCATTATCTGAAAATTTACTTGCCTTGGTCAAGAGATTCACAAAATCACTCCAAACACAACTCTCTAAGGTCCAAGGCCTTCCATCTACAAAAGCCCCAAAATAAACCAAGAGAAACCCTAAAAATCAATCATTCTCCAATCTCCATGAAAACTCTTTGCATATATGAGAAAATACTCCAAATGGTTTGAAAAACAAGGATCTCAAGTAAGAAATGCCATTGCTAACCTTTGGTAGCTCAAACAAGGAAGAAAGGCTTGGAAAATGGATCTTCTCTAGCTCAAATCTCTTGAAAATGGCATCTTTGGAAAGCCAAGAGAGAGGAGAAGAGGATTAGGAGCTCAATCCTCCATTTAGCACTCAAGAAGAGAGGTTTCAAAGAGGAGAGTGAAAGTGCTGGGAGAAGGGTTTTCTCTTGAGCCTAGGGTTGCAAGAAGAACAAATGGGGAAGAAGAAGAGCCCAATGCTTTTTATAAAGAGTAAGTGGGCTGGGTCCCATGGGCCCCAAATCTTCAAGTGGCTAAAACTGACATTTGTGTGTCCCGAATGAGATCGACGAAGAAGACAAAATCGAACATCGAAATATTTACTTTCCAAAAAGTATATTTTCCCCAAATTCTGAAATTTTCGAAATTCAAGTACAGATTTAGTGTGAAAGGTCAATTTTGCCCTTTTTCTCGAAAAACGTATTTTCTGATCATCAAATCAAAATGGTCAAAACATGAAAGTTGATAAACTTCATAAAATGAGTCAAAAGGAGTAAAAATTGTAATTTTCCAAAATAAGAATAATTTCTCACAAAAATACAAATCATATGGACCGGGTCAAACCAAAGTCAACGGTCCTCAAATCTCCAAGGCTATGAAAAATCTAGTCAAACTCAAAGACAAAGTCAAACCAACTCTAATCTTGCTTTAAAAGCTAACCCATGATTAAAACAATACTAAACAAAAGAACTGGGGGTCGGGGTCTTACAATAAATCACCATTCATCTCATGAAAGAAACCATGAATATACTGATAAATAAAGAAATTAATCAATTTATTATATCATTTACTGGATTGAGTCCATAAAACTAACAAATTCATCATTGGACTCACTTCTTTGTCCTTTGTTATGCTCCACCATCTCCGACCCTTCTCAATCCCCACCTCACTTCTCTCTAATAGAACGTCAAATCTTCCCATTGTCAAACATGGCACCGACGGCGTCTTGTCAGTTTCCCTGGATGAAGGGTCTGGTAGAGTAAGCCGGGAAAAAAAACCAAACGAACTCTTCTTATTCTCCAGAAAAGTTTTAAAAAAAGGGCTTAAATGTCCCAGGGACATTATTCATTTGGACCAGGCCAAATCCAAGGCAATCGATGCACTTACATTCACACATTTAACTCTGAAGACTTTAGTTTATGGAAAAAAGAAAGCTGGGCATTGACAGCTCTTGGGCGGGTAGATTGTCTCATATGGGTTCTACCAATACTCCACTCCAACCACAAAAAAAAAAACCCCTCAAGTGAGCATCCTCCTTATTTTGGTATGTGGGACGCCTCCTCGCACTCACTGCCCTTTAAAAAAATTGGTAGAAAAATAAAAAAATCGATGTCTTATAAAATCATTAAACTAAAAGGGTCATAACTTGAAGGAATATGATAGGATGATCTAATGGGGTTGATTATTTATTTGTTTAACATCCTTAGACCTCATTTAAGTCGTTCATATGACAGCTCCATGATAGTGACCCCCTAAAGGAAGGCGATTAGAAGGGTTCGCATAGGGACTGAGTTTGCAATGTGAGGAATACATGAGTCCCATACTGAAAATGAGCTGTCCAAATCCCTGGGCTTATAAGTCAAACTCCGTCTTAAGTCAATATGAGGCCTTCTAAAACCAAGGGACCCCAAAAATCGTAAAAACTATGGAGTTAAACGTGCTCGGGCATTTGCTATGTGAGGAATACATGTGTTGGGCCAGTGACGCATGGCCTTCTCTCATTTGAAACCATCCATAGAATAGGATAGCGTGTATGAAGGTCTCGACCCGTAAAAAAATATGGTTTGGAACATATTTTAAGTTTTGTTTCATAAACAGGCCCATGTTCGAATCCAAGACCCATCCATAGAATAGGATAGCGTGTCTGAAGGTTTCAACTCGTAAAAAATCTGGTTTGAAACATATTTTAAGTTCTATTTCATAAACAGGCTCGGGTTCGGATCCAAGACCCAATTTAGATTTCGGTTAATAACTGAGTCTGGTTCTTGACTCATACAAGTTTCAACCTGTGGACCTAAGACCCAACATATAAGTCTTTAGTGTTGGAAACTATTGCTCAAAATCAAATTTGGTTGGTCATTTTTATGTTTAATAATCGTGAAGGTAGTAGACATAATGCATTGTTACGGCTGAATGATATTCTTATTTTAACCAAAAAATAAAAATAAAGAAAATGTAAAAGAAGTATGAGTCGGTTTTGGAACCGAATCTCGGTTCTCTGGTCGAAACTGGTTTCAGGATTGGATCCGAGCCCTTAAGTCAAAACTGAAATCGTAATTTAGAAATGGTTCCAGCTTCAAGAGAATTATGGTTTCGGCCCTTCCATCCCTGGATCACAGCTCAGACAATCACAACCTTTTACCTCAAGAGAAGATGCAAGAATAAGGTCCTGATTGGTTGACTCTTTCCTTTTCAGCAAGGGTTAAGGGTTAGAGGCTTGTTCACTCACTGTTTCAGAAGTTGCATGGAGAAACGGAAATGCCTAGGCGAGCATGTGATTCTTCCGGCCTTGTACATGTGAGGTAGGGCCCATTAGCTGATCGGATTATGATCTTGCCACAAATACAATACAATATCAGCCATCATGGAAGAACACGAAATGGGTGATGCCTCTAAAATCTAATTTGTTAGTACATTTTACTGTTTTACTGGCCGAAATAGACTTTCGATGCCCTTAAAAACCATCAAGGTGAACAAAAAGGTCCAAAGACCTCCAGGAATGGATGATGCCCTACCTCTACCATCAATTACTATCGTAAGCGCATAAAAATGTCACTCACAAAGAGAGGGTGTATGGAGACGAGGCTCTTGAGAAGAACACCGCTGCCTGCCTGAAACCTGAGAAGGGGAGGAGAAATAGTAGGACAGAAGACCCTGGCTTGGGCAGCGCAGGGCTCTCTGATGCCCAGGTCAGTGTGAGAACTGGACAATAGGATGGAGATGGAGATGGAGAAGAAGAAGAAGGTGATACCAGCGTGTGGTTCTCTAGGAAAGGAGAGAGAGTCTTTATTGTTCTAGTTTAGCTCCTTTTATAGAGGAGGAGAGGAGACAATGAGGTGACTCTGTCAGGGAGTTGTCCCATCGTAGCACATCGTGTCGCATCGGGCCATACCCGGGCGTCTGCGGACGCCGTTCTGTCAGTGGACGTGGGTAGCAGGGATGGCTCTGTTAGAGGATATGAGCGGTGCCTTTGTCCTATCGCACGTGCTGTAACGTGCTTGAGTGTCCATGGGAGGACAGCTGTCAGCCCCTACCATGGATAGCTTCCTAGTGCTATAGTCGAGGTGTGAACGATTTGGGGTGCTTGGTGCCGAGGTCGGGAGCGACCTTGACTTGGCTAGACCTCGCAGGGATGCCGAGGTGGAGTCTGGACCGAGCTTAAGTTCCTAAACGATCTGGGGATGCCCTGGCCGAGGTGGAGCTTATGAGCGTATGGCCGAAATGGAATCACTTGGCCGAGCTGGAGGCTGGCACTGTTGCCAAGACTGAGCCCTGCCGAGATGGACTAGCTGGTGCGGGAGCCCGAGATGGAGCATCTGGCCGAGACTCCGATGAGTTCGGAAACATCCCCACACAATAGCCCCCCCCCCCCCCCCCCCCCATTTCTGAGCTCATTGGACTTCTTTTTGAGGTTAGTAGCTAAGTGTCATGGAGGACAACACTTGTGCCTTTGAGTTGTTCGCCGCTTGAGATTGGTGGTCTTCATTCGAGTGGTTCGCGACCAACTAAAGGACCAAGAGACGATGGAGAAGACCCACTGGCTCGTCGCCAGGGCACGCCGGCAATCTGGCATGAGAGCCGAGATGCTCACAAAGCACGAAATGGAGAAGACCCACTGGCTCGTCGCCAGGGACGCGCCGACAATCTGGCGTGAGAGCCGAGATGCCCACAAAGCATGAAATGGAGATGTCCCTCTGCACAAGGCCCAACCTGCATGACGAGGAGGCCAGCATGAGGGCGATACCATCGTGAGGCCGTAGCCAGCACGAGGCCGAACCTACATGACGTGGAGGCTAGCATGAGGGCGACACCAGCGTGAGGTAGGGGTGCATAGCCTGAGACCCTCATGAGGCCGAACCTGCGTGAGGCGCGTAGCCAGTACGAGGGCGACACCAGCATGAGGCCGAGACCGTCATAAGGCCGAACATGTGTGAAGCGCGTAGTTAGCACGAGGGCGACACCAGCATGAGGTCAAGAATCTGGCGCTACTGCTGCGATGCACGAAGTCGAGATCTGGCACGTAGCCGAGACGCAAGAGATCGAGATCTGGCGCGTGGCTGAGATGTAGGAGCATGGGGCTCTGGATGATTGATGGCGGTAGAGGACCGTGCGATCAAGGCTGACAGCAGAGGACCGTGCCCTCGAAATGACGGTAGAGGGTCGTACGATCGAAGCCGACAGTAGAGGGTCGTGCCGGTGTCATCGAAGCTGACGGCACCATCGAAGCTGACAGTAGAGGACCGTGCCGCCAGAAATGACGGTAGAGGGTCGTGCGATCGAAGATGACGGGCGGTGAAGCTAAGTGATGATAAGAAACATCTAGCTGCCTCCTGAGCTGGAGGAGACTTCTGGCGAGCTAGAGACATCTACCGAGCTGGAGATATCAGCCCAGCTAGAGACATCTGTCAAGCTGGAGACATCAACCGAGCTAGAGATCGCCAGGTTGCTTTCGTAGAGGTCAAAGTGTTCCAGAACTCGGGCTTCGTCAGCTTCTTTCATGACGAACCGGTTCACCCTGGCCATCAATGCTTTCATCGTGACCACAGGGTGCAAGGCCAAGTCTCTCCGAAGCTCGTTGCCTAGCAGAAGAGCTTGCTGGAAGGAGATGACTGCTATTGTATCTGAGGCGCTTTCGATTCGGCTGTAGATAGTCAAGAACCTCTTGGCGAATTGTGTGATGTTCTCGGTCTGCTTCATTCTGAGGGCCATCAGGTCGGCGGCCGACCTGGAGACGACCCTATGAGCTTGGAACTTCTCCATGAAGGAATTTCGGAGCTACTGCCAACTTGTAATTGATCATTGTGGGAGTGCGCAAAACCATCTTAGGGGGAGGTCCCCGAGACTGGAGGAGAAGACTCTGCAGTTTAGGTGGTCTGCGTCGCCCCACACCGACATCCTCTGAGTGAAGTGCCGGAGGTGTGCTGCTGGGTCCGAAGTCCCATCGTAAACGACTAACCTTGGGACGCCGAAATCTTCAGGAAGGGGGGAGTTTTTGATCTCTAGAGAGAAGGGGGATGTGCCGAAATCGTCAGAGTTCAGCCGAACTCAAGCGAAACCGGCCATCTCCATGTTCTGCTGTACTGCTTGCTTGATGTGTCGATCAAACCATTCTCCGAAGTTGTGTTTTTTACCTGAGCTTTCGTCATGAGCTCGGTCGCTTCTGTTGTTCTTCAGGGTGTGCCTTTCGGAAGGTGGAGTCGAGGTCGACCCCTTAGAGGATGATCCCGATTGAGTATCCTACTGTTGGACACTCGCTTTACCAGACCTTGCTCCGGACCTTTCCTGGCGGGGGACCGTCCGTAGCTGTGTTGACAATGTCAATGGCCGCTTTCCCTTTCTGGTTCTTCGAGGCATGGTGTTAGGGAAGATGGTTTTTTGCTCAGTTTCCCACAGACGGCGCCAATTGTAAGCGCATAAAAATATCACTCACAAAGAGAGGGTGTATGGAGATGAGGCTCTTGAGAAGAACACCGCTGCTTGCCTGAAACCTGAGAAGAGGAGGAAGAACAGTAGGTCAGAGGACCCTGGCTTGGGCAGCGCAAGGCTCTCCGATGCGTAACTCAGTGTGAGAACTGGACAATATGATGGAGATGGAGATGGAGAAGAAGGTGATACCAACGTGTGGTTCTCTGGGAAAGGAGAGAGAGTCTTTACTGTTCTGGTTTGGCTCCTTTTATAGAGGAGGAGAGGAGGCAATGAGGTGACTCTGTCAAGGAGCTGTCCCATCGTAGCACATCGTGTCGCATCGGGCCATAGCCTGGCGTTTGCGGACGCCGTTCTGTCAGTGGACGTGGGCGGCAGTGGACCGAGCTGAAGTTCCTGAACGATCTGGGGATGCCCTGGCCAAGGTGGAGCTTATGAGCGTATGGCCGAAATGGAATCACTTGGCCGAGCTGGAGGCTGGCACTATTGCCGTGACTGAGCCCTGCTGAGATGGACTAGCTGGTGCGGGATCTAACCGGGACTCCGATGAGTTCGGAAGAATCCCCACACAACTATACAGAGTATATGTCAGACGGATGGTTAAAAGAATATAAGTCCGCCAGTAATTGCTCATTGGTTGAGATCACGGATTTATCATCGCTGACCACCACCATCTAATCATTTCATGTGTGCCAAAGCCACTTTCACTTGACTGCGAGTAGTGAATGAATGTCCAACGGACATAGGTTTTTTTGTTTGAGGCTGTGGACCATGGAGAGGTGGGTGGGAGGAGCGGGCGTGGGCATTCGCCAATGATCCCATCGGCTGGCTGTCACACAAATAAAAGTGCGTATAAAAGCGGGCGAGGCAAAGCAAAAAGAAGGAAGAGCCGCTAAAGCTGCGTAGAGACGGAGGGAGGGAAAGAGGCGAAAAGGGCAAAAAGTGCTCTACTTTCGAACCACGCGGTCACGGGACTTAAATGACAGCGTTTAATCCCTCAATCCATCCTCCTCTCGCTGCAATCTAATCCAAGCCATGCCATTCGTTGCCCGAGAGAATCCCACGACACAATAGCTAACTATCACAATTCATTACGTACATTAAACTCTTCTGAATCAATCCCAAAAGTCCAAACGAAAAAGATTATTTTTTTCTTATTCAAATATATATATATATATATATATAAATTGCTCTCTCTCTATCAGTTGTTTTCTCTTTCCTTTCTTCCCATGACTTCAATTCGCATTCTCATCCCATTTGAATGACTGTTCAGCCCAGAAATAGAAAATCTTCCGTGAGTATTTTGTATGAAAACTTCTCTCTCTCTTTTCTTTCTCCCCCTATTTCTCTGTCTGCGTATGGATTCATGAACTTTCGTCTCTGGTTTCTTCACCTCTCTGAAAACCAATGAGAACCCATCTCCCTCTCGCCTCCTTCCTCACTACACATGTCTCTAAATTCAAAATCTTCCTCTCCACGGACTCCAACTTTCACCACCTTTGATACCAGAACATGATCATCTTTCCAATCCTCTCTGCTGATGCTGCAGTGCAGTAGTCCATTTGGCGAATGCTTAGAATGGCGTCCTGCTTCCAGGCGGTGAGGCCTTGGAAGAAGAGTAGTAGGAACGATTCCCTTCCCCTGCCTTCTTCGTCGACAGCCCCTCCTGCTGCTGCTCCTCCTCCCGAGACACAGGATTTTGAAAAGATGAGATGGAATAGCATGGAGTCGTGGTCGATGTTACTGGAATCAGATAATTTGGATAATCCGGCAGGAAAGGACGCGGCGGCAGAATCAGAAGAATGGGTGGCGGATCTCTCGCAGCTGTTCATTGGGAACAAGTTCGCATCGGGAGCTCACAGCAGGATTTATCGAGGGATCTACAAGCAGAGGGCAGTGGCAGTGAAGGTGGTGAGGATCCCTGATCGTGATGAGGAGACCCGGGCCCGCCTGGAGAAGCAGTTCTCATCTGAAGTCGCCCTGCTTTCGCGCCTTTATCACCCCAACATAGTGCAGGTTAGTGTTAAGTTTTCTAAGAAAACGAAAACGAGCACATGCCTTCTGTTTCTGTTGATGTTTTTCATGGCTGGATGAGGACCTGTCGATAATGTTTTATATTATAGCATCTGATGATTTGTCCTTTATTTATTTTTATCTTATTTTTTAATAAAATGGTGTCTTTGGCTGTTTATGTGCTAATTGGATTGTTTGAATACTCTCTCTCTCTTCTTTTTCTCGTCTAATGTTTTGGATTTTAAAACCCAAAGTCCTAACTACGAGTGAAGAACAGGGTTCAAGCAATCGTGTCGAGAGTATGTTCAGTTAATTTCTTTTGGAGATATCAACATGTATCTGTTTCTATGACCATTCACCTTCACGAAATGCTTTAATTTTGTTAATTGGAGTTGACAATCAATTTTTTACAATCGATTTTTTCTCTTCATCTTATGTTTTCGTGTTTAGTTTACTGGTTTTTAATTTTTTATTGACATGTTCTTTCTGTTGTTGTTTAACCATTATCATTATCCTACCGCCACATTTACCAGAATGGCACATTTGTACCACATCCAGGCCACCAATGTGTTGATATCCTCTCCCAAAATTTGGCAGGTCCATTCATATAGTGGGTAGCATGCACTAAATAGATGGGGGTTCGAAAAAATTATTCAACAGTCCAGATGAAATGTATGCACCTATATCGATCAATTGTATTGTGTTTTTTTGCCTGGGTCATCTACCTGGCGGTTCAAATGTCACATGGATGGATGTGGTTGACACGAGCCACATCGAGTCCTGGACACATGCTGCAGTTTAGGATGCCCACACCTGAAGGGCTGCAAGGAATCTAGCAGAACCCGTTCAACAATGCTTTCATCTTGTCAATTTCATCCTTATCATCAAAATCCATAAATAATAATCTTATCTTGGGTTATGGTGAATCCCTGAATTGCGTTGAAAATGCTACATTCTCTGCGTTTCTTTGTTACAATATTGTATGCTTTGTGGAGTTTATTCACTGTTCTTGAAAGTGATTTGTTTATTTATAGATGCTATAAAATGAATAACAATGCAAACAATCACTATAACTTGACAACTCCCAACTTTATTTTTCAAACTTCTGTTTCAATCTTGAGTTTAAATTTGTTCCCTGCTCAGGGCTTTGACTACAATTATTCTCATTCAATCCATGTTCTATTGTTTAATAAACATTGTTATTAAAAAAAAGAACACTGTCTAATTCCTGCCTGGTTAAACACTTTGATAAAGGGTGAGAAGGGTGATGATCCACGTGGATCTGATCTCATTTTCATAGGGGTCTGCAGAAAATGGACCGTCCACTCGTGATTTAACCTAGCCATGGCTAAACTAATGTCGAAATCAACATCTCATCCTATCCTTTCTGCAAAAAACAGATGGAATGGAAACACATGAAAATGTCTGAGGCTATGATACCAAGGTATGGATGTGCATAAAGGCAAGGTACTGGGAGCTGGGATTTTACACTTGCATTTCTTGAAATCTAGGACACAGATACGACTATCCTATCTGATACCTGTATACCTTAAGCGCATTGGGGGTAGCTAAGAAAATATTCTCTATTTATTTTTGGATACTGCTTAACAGCATCTTACAAGTGCCCATGCTGTATATGGTACCCATGCTATTGTGTATCCTATACGATACCTTTATACCATAAGAACATTGGGGTAGTTGAGAAAACATTGTCTCCCTTTATGGTAGGATACTGCCTAACAGCATGTTACAAGTATCCATGCTGTATGTGTTACCCATGCTATATGATATCCCCATGGCATATAGAAGTATCTAAATATTTGTTGCTGAAGTCACTAAAGCTTTTTATCCACCTAAAGTGTTGGTGCATTCGAAAAATCTTCTTGATTCTTCTTAGCGTGAAAGCTGAACTTGATTCCTTGATTAATAATGGGCCTCTATCACAGTTCATTGCAGCCTGCAAAAAGCCTCCCTTGTACTGTATTATTATGGAGTACATGTCTCAAGGTACTTTAAGGATGTATCTCCACAAGAAAGAACCTTATTCATTGTCAACTGAAACTATTTTGAGGCTAGCCCTTGACATTTCTCGAGGAATGCTGTATCTTCATTCGCAAGGAGTGATCCACAGAGATCTCAAATCTCATAACTTGCTCCTGAATGATGAGATGCGGGTTAAGGTAGCGGATTTTGGCACCTCTTGTCTGGAGACTCAGTCTCGAGCATCCAAAGGCAATGCAGGAACGTATCGCTGGATGGCCCCAGAAATGATTAAGGAAAGACCTTACACTAGGAAAGTCGACGTGTACAGTTTTGGCATTGTGTTGTGGGAACTGACAACAGCTCTGGTACCATTTCAAGGAATGACTCCTGTGCAGGCTGCATTTGCGGTGTCGGAGAAGGTAATTGCTTTAATAAAAAAAAAAAAAGTCAATTACTTGCTACAGTTTGGGCTGAGTTTTGCTATGAATTTGCAATTTTGAATATTAAATTTGGTTTTGATGTTCAATACATGATTAGCAGAGCATTACTACTGGTAGCTGGTTCTGTTTGGCAGTTCAACAGTAGCTTGGCACCCTAGGAATAAGTAACATTGTTTGTAGCTATTGGGTATCACCGATGTTGCATATGAAGTTATGGACATTCTGTCATCTACATTTTTATACATTCATCTTGTTATGTTGGCGTGCATCATGATTTTTATTTTTACATGAACTGTGATGAGGACTCTGCATGTTTTCTTTCCTGTTGACTATAATGTCTGGAACTCTGGTTAAGCCTAGGAAATTTCACCTCTACCTCGATGAGATAAAGGAATTGGCTTCTTCAATTGGGTAGTTTTTTCTCATGTTATTAGTTCAGCTAATGGTTTGGCAGGCGCCTCTAGCAAAACAGGGAGTCATTAGGTCTTCTATTTGGGAGGTTTTTCTCATGTAATCCTTTTTGGGGCATAGATCTTTTCTACCCTTTCCCCTTGAGTGTAATTCTGGTTTATCAATAAAAATTTCTGTAACTCTTTCAAAAAAAATCTGGAACTCTAATTATTCCAATAGCTTGCTGTCATAGTTGTTTTGGTTTCTTGAATGTATTAGTTCGTTGCCTTTCTTTCTTTCTTTCTTTTTTTTTTGTTTAAAGGGTGTCATTTGTTCCATGATTTAGATATTGGTTTCTTGTGAAAGCAGTGTCATTATACCATATATACTTCAGGTGTGGAACTGAACAGTCCACTAACTCAGGCCTTACAATCATTCTAAATCTTGTATTAGAAAGAAAGAAGATTTTCTAGGTCCCATCCATGACAATTGACACATCAATCAGATATCTCATGTTGTCGGTAGGGTTTTCCCTCCAAAATGCAAGTATTTTATTGTCCAAAGTTAATGTCTTGTAGGATAACCCAGATAATGGCAATTGTGATTGTGACGTGGATTACGGATCCCACAGAATACTGTTTTTGGGAAGGACAGGAATTTCTGGTTAAGCAATTCGAACAGAGTTTAATTCTATATTATGGACTAATAGAATCTGAGCGTGTTATTCTGCTGAAGTTTAAGCCATGATCTGGTTCACATTCTTCGGTTGCACAATTTCCACATGTGTTTCTAACACAGTATCAGTTATGCTTTGACTTGAACTGAGATGCACAGATTTATGGTTTCATCCAAAGGTTGTTTCTTCTGGTATCATCTTTGCTTGTCAGGTATAATTTCTATTTATTTTGAAAGATTTCCACCTCCTTTGAATTTTTCAGTTGTGTTCATAGAATGTAAAATAGATGTTTGAAGAAGATTATTTTTCTTATTGGACAAGAACCAGCAGTACAGTTGGAAGGTGCTCACTGTAGCAACCGCGAGGTTACAGGTTCGAGCTATCTTACAATTTTAGAAAGGAAGAGGGATACTTTTCTTATTGGTAAAATATTATTGGAACAGTAGCTGTGCTTATAGCAATGCTTTATGATTTTAAATATTTAATTTATCACTTCTGAAAAATATGAGTTGAATGCTACTAGAAACAACAAATTCTGATCCCTCACACAATGATATTAGATGACAGGGCTGACATTAGTTATGTATTAAAGAGAAAAACAAAATGAAAAGAATCCTCAAGTGATATTCAAATACAAGCAGATGACAGAGGTAGGTCCATAAGTACCATATGAGCAGTCGAAGCAGAAATAGATGAGGCTATCTGTCTTTGAACATTTACAGGTTTCAAAGTTACTGAAGTATCTTACAATGTGCACGAACCATGGTTCGTGAAAAGAGAATTCACCTTAAGAAAAGAGAAGTTCAATCCATCCGGCCCTGACGCCTTATCTCCCCCACATTCAAATAATGGTGGGGGGTTGGGTCCGCAGATGAAGAGATTCGGACTTTAGCATCAAAGCTTAACTACAAATCTGGTAAATTGCCTTTGCTATATATGGGTCTGCCTATTGGGGGCAAAGTGAGATCTCAAGAGGCGTGGAATCCAGTGGTAGAAAATTTCAAGAGGAAATTGTCTATGTGGAAAAGAAATTATATTTCCTTAGGAGGAAGAATCACCTTAATCAAAGCTTCACTTTCTAATTTGCCGGTCTATTATATGTCCTTGTTGCGTATGCCGGTGGCGGTCAAGGAGAAGTTGGACCCCTTAAGAAGGGATTTTCTATGAGGAGGGAGGAGTGACAAAAGGAAGTTGCATCTTGTTAGGTGGGAGGAAGTGGTCAAGCCTACACTCGTTGGGGGATTGGGGTTGTGCAACTTGGAATTTAAAATTTGGGCTCTTTTGGCTACGTGTTGGTGCAGATTTGGGGATGAGAGGGAGGCTTTATGGAGGAGAGTTGTTAGGGCTAAATATGGAGAAGATGTTTGGGGTTGGGAGCCTAGTAGAGTTCCTAGGCATCGTTTGTCGGGTCTGTGGGGTAATATTTTGAGGTTTGGAGATCCGTCTTTTGTGTGGGGGAAGAGTTATTTAGGAGGGGGGTTGGTTTCAAAGTGGGGGAGGGAAGTCATGTTCGTTTTTGGGTTGATCATTGGGTGGGGTTAGGTCCTTTGTCCTTGTCTTTTCCTAGATTGTTTAGATTGGTGGTCAACAAGTGGGCCTTGGTCAAAGATTGTTATGGAGGTGAAGGGCGGCTTTGGGTCTTGGGATGTATCCTTCAGGAGGGCCTTGCGTTCATCTGAAGAGTATGAGTTTGGGTCTTTGAAGAATCTTCTTTCTAACATTTTCTTTTGCAGAGATATTGTCGATTCTCGCATTTGGATGCCTTGCTCCTCTGGTGCCTTTTCTTGTAAGTCCTTCTACAAGGAATTAGAGGGCTTTCCAAGTATCAAAGATTCAGTTTCATTGGCTTGGTTAGGCTTGGCTCCTCATAGGGTGGAGGCTTTCAAGTGGCTGGCTTTATCCGGAAAAGTTTGTACAGCAGACAACCTCAGAAGAAGAGGACTGGTAGCAGTGTCTATTTCAGACATATCCGTGTTGTGTGGGAAGGACAATGAGATGGTAGAATATTTATTTGTGCATTGCGGGTTCTCTTATTCTTTGTGGTGTAGGTTTTTAGCGCGATGTGGTGTTCTTTGGAGCTTCCCAAGGTCGTTGGTTGCGTTAGTCGAAGCATGGAGGTTTTCTTCTTTTTTGTATTGGTTTGATTCTCTGGAAGCTTATTCCTTTTGCATTTTGTGGTCCATGTGGAAAGAAAGGAGCAATAGAAATTTCAGAGAGTCTTAGTTGCCCGTGGAAGATTTAGAGCAATTGGTGGTGGTTCAAATTGCAAAATGGGCTTCCTTCAAGAAGGAGTTTGACACTTCAAAAGTTTATGGTGTGTTGCATAACTGGGAGGCTTCCTTATATTGTGAGGTAAAAAAGGTGGTGCATTGGGTTCCTCCCAATGTAGGGGTGTTGAAGCTTAATGTGGATGGGGCGGCTAAAGGAAAGCCCAGGCCGACAGGTATTGGTGGGGTGCTTCGCGATAGTGGAGGGCTTGTGTTGGTAATGTTTTTCAAGCATGTTAGGACTATGGAGTCTAATGAGGCGGAGGTGTTGGCTATCCTAGAAGTTGTTCGAATTATTTCCTTTTACTCATTTAATTCAAGGTTAAAGGTGGAAATCGATTCTTTCAATGCTATTTCATGGGTGTCCTCTTCGGCTGTTATTCCTTGGAGATTTCAATTTTACCTTAATGAGATTAGAGCTTTAACGTCTTCGATTCAAGTAAAGTCTCAACATATTGGGAGGTCGGCAAATGGTTTTGCTGATCCGTTAGCTAAGCAAGGGGTGGATAGGTCTTCTAATTTGGTGGCTTTCACTGTGTGAAGTTTCTTTGTTTTTTGCTTTTCCTTTTCGTGGTATAATTCTTTTATACCATTGTGCTCTTTTTTGTTTGTTTGGTGGGTTTCTTGTATTTGGCTTTCTTTTAATATAATTTATTATTACTGATAAAAAAAAACAGTATAAAAAAAACCTGGCCTGAGAGTAGGAGGTGCTTGAAATTATTTGTTGTGATCCGAACTTCATGACAAATGAAAATAATTGTAAAAGAATATGAAATGGCAATAAAACTAAAATAGTTTAGAGTTGCTTTCGCTGTCTTAATATATATTCATAAAAAATTATATAGTGTTCCCTCTATTGAAAACCTATAGTGCCCATCTGTTTGTATGGAATTAATTTCCTTGAAATTGATAGTAAAATGGGTTCCAATAAAAGAATATTAAAGAGATGATGGGTTAAAAAAGGAGATATAGATGGGACTCGACTTTCCTAGGATTTGATCTACTAGAATGATGGTTGAGTATTCGCTTTTCGCCATAAGGAAGATCATTTGATGGCCATTTGTGGATCTTCAGCTTTGTTTCTTCAATTTCGGCCACTTCAATAGGAATACATTTCCTAGATTTCCAAGGAATTCAATTCCATTCAAACAAATGAGCTCTTACGGGTGCTGTTTCCTATTTTTTGCTTCGTCATTTTTTCCTATTTTGCCTTTTGTACTCTAGAAACTATGATCTTGATGCAATGTGAAGCGGTACGAGATTAAAGGAAAATACTTACATTAAAGTCTTATTGGCGGGTTGAGAGATAAGTCAGAGGGATCATCATAACTCGCTTTATATGGGTAACACCAGTGGAGTACCTGATTTTGGCAAACCCCACAAATTGGGATCTACGTATTTAAATATATAATACACATGTTTCTGTGCATATATGGCACTGGTCATGAGCCATGGCTTCTACTGTTGGAAGTGGGTGAGCCTTCCGGACGGGATTTCAAAACTTTGATCCACTTGACACAGGGATCTGACATCCAAAAGGCCATGGAACCAACCCCAAGGTCTAAAACCATAATCTTAGTGTATTTAGATCCCATATCTATCAACAAGAATAACAGGTCTGATCCGACATCATCTAGATCTACAAAAATAACTTGGTACAGATCTATACTTGAGGAGCTCTGTTGTGCTCAAATCGAGTCTTTGATCTTTGTTTTTGCAAAACTCTTTCGTAAACACAATCTCCCAGACCTCGCAGTCTTCCACACTATGACCCAATAGGAGAAATCTTCTTAAAGAGAATGGTGGGATCTCTTGAGAAGGAAAAACCTCAAGGCACTCAAACAAGAAACCAGAGGAGAGAAGAGAGGGAAGGAGAGAGCCCAAGATTCGTCCAATACATGCCTGGATGTCCAGCCCTAGTAGGACTTTTATACTTTTTGGAAGCTCTTTCTCTCCTGGCTCTCGTATGAGTCCTAGTTCAAATATAATTCTCCACTTAGGGCTAGCATAGGGACCACTAGGGATTCCTTGGAATTGGCTCCAACTGATGTATTTGGACCCCACATCTCATGCAAGCTCCTGACCAATAATTAATTACAGATAACTCCACTATATAGATGCAATTGCACTCTAGTCCTATGAATTTTACAAGAATTCAAACTTTTCAATTACTACAAGTAGGCCCCTCTATCAATCATATCCATGGATCCATTGGAAATAAATTTCAACTATCTAACAAATGTGGACCCAACTCTTATTATCCTCGTAACACAATTAGTCACATCGATCATCGATGCCATCAATTAATCACATCTACTTAACTCTAATCAGAATGGGTGCGCACTTACCGATGATAAATTCCATTAATCATCACGAGGGGATATTTGTCTTATGATGTCAGATGTCATCTTGAGAATATATGTTCCTACAGTCCCACCACCTACCCAAGATACCGAGTTATTGACCTACAGTTGGCCTCACTCATTGGTAAGTTAAAGTAAATCATAGTAGACACTTGAGTCCATTACTTCCTCAGGAATGAAAGCCTATTTCTTGGAAATTATGAGAGCGTTCTTTAATTAAAGACAATGTTTTTTGTATAAGGTGTTTCTCATGGTCCTTCAATACATCCAATGCACCAATACAACAATCTAGAGTCTTCCACTTTGATGGTCGAGACAAACCACACTATCACATAATGATTACAGTGCTACAACCTTTTCAAATGAGATGCCCAATCTCATCACTGATTGTGAAACATTTAAGTATATGATTTGTGATCTATGTCTCCTGCATGTTAATCTCATCCACACACATAGATCACATCTAATATACTTAAGGGCTCTTGTTCATCTCATGAACAACCATATCATTTTGTATCAATTATGTACAACTATCAACATAATCACATTCATCTCATGAATAAAAAGCATGAAATTATATATCAATTAACATAATGAATAGAATTAGACACATCATCCATTGCATTGAGGACATACAATCTAACATCTACAACGATGACTACCACATATATTTAATGCCTCATTTTTGTAAAGAACTTTTTATTTGAATTGGTTGCAACATGGTACTCCCTAGTAGATCCAAATTTATACTATTTGAAATTGTGATAAAACCGAACAAAAGACATCCAGAAGTTGTATAGGAACCTGGAGGTGCCTGACATTGGTAGTTCACTTTTTCTTTTTCTTTTTTTTGCTAGATAGGTAAGTGGCACAGCTCACTTGTGACAATCTGGCCGCCCAGGTATCGATCATTGGTCAGTTGTGTGAGATGAGAGTGGGGCTTCTCATGTTTCTCGGTAGTTCACCCATTTGAACATCATAGGTTTCCTATTAGGTCTACAAACCTAACTTCCATACTTGTGTTGGTGTGGAGGAGATTGTCCCAGTATTTTTGGCCATTCACTATTGGCAGGGAGGAATGCCATGGTTCTTTGGAGTCGGAGTCCGCTGAATGTAACTTGGAATGTGTGCAGGAATAATTTCCACCCAACACCAATTGATGGTGTGGAGCTTGTATATAATCTTGTGTACCAACATCGGCATAGCAATGTTTTCTTGTCTATATTACGCTGTTTCATTTGTAGTTCGCATTCATTTCAATTTATGATCTTAAAAAAAATTTCATGTTGTTTGAATATTGTTTTCTTGCTCAGAATGCACGACCACATTTGGCAGACAACTGCTCACCCGTGCTTGCTAATCTTATAAAGCGTTGTTGGGACCAAAACCCTGCGAAGCGACCAGATTTCAGTTACATCGTCTCAGTTTTGGAGAAGTATGATCAGTGTCTGAGGGAAGGGAATCCTCACCTTCCACATGTAGGGCTATCAACCCGGGGTGTTCTTGACCACTTCATGAGCTGCATACCCATGACTTCATCCATACCGGTGCATGCTTGATACATGTAGAATAGAAAGCAGGTAACATTTTGTTTCTTGTATAGCAGGAAGTTGGTAGGTCAGGCTTTCTAACTGTACATATTTTGACAGAAATTCCTATGTATAATCTAGTTGTATTCTGACAGTGTATTGTATTATCTCTCTCTCTCTCTCTCTCTCTCTCTCTCTCTCTCTCTCTCTCTCTCTCTCTCTCTCTCTCGTGTTATTGCATGAAGTAGAAGGTTCTTCTCACGCTGAGAGCATGGGCTTTCATGAAAAAATTATGTAAATCTAGGGGGGTTTTCTCCAACAGTCCTGATGGTTGTCCTGTGCCTTGGAAGGTGGTGATTGAAAATCCTTTATCGCTCTTGTGCAAGACTTCTATAGATGAAAATTCCTCTGTAAATTTGTAGGTTCTCATGCAAATTGAAGATCTATTCTGTTCGAATTCAGCAAGAAGTGCAGAATCAGATCTCCCATTCTTTACAAGCACTCAAGCAGAGCCAATTATTTGGTAATCCAAATTGTTGATTTAGTGGGCTGTACTGCGAATGGGGTATATCCTGACCCATGGATTTAGACATCCTAGCCCTCAAATGCCCAGCCTAGGTGTTGATAAAAAAAATAAAAAAATACAACCTCCTTCTGTGCATGTACCAATCCAGTCTAGAAAGTGCACAGTTCACTGAGAGGATCACACTGCCCTCGCATGATTGCATCCAAAAAGTGGGTATCACAATGGACTCAAAAAGTTTTACCCCTCACACACGTGAGAGGTGATTTTTCTGCCACCACATGAGACTCTCTGGTGGGCAGACCGAAGGATCAAATCACACTTGCAGCTTGCCCTAACATCTATGTTGCATGGATTCTTTTGAATGAGCAGCGTAAATAGGGTGTACGCCACTGGGATATGACGCTATGTTGGATTCTCTATTACCAATTAAGAGATCGTTTTGTAGCTGATAAAAGATTATATTTTTTTTTTTATTGATGCCATTTTTTGCTTACTGTTCTTCTCATTTAAAAGTGCAGTGAATTTTATATGTGGGACAAATTGTACGTGGGTTTGTGGGACAAATAACAAGTTGACACTTGTCAAAACTAGTTAGGCCAATTTTAATTATGGTTGGTTAGACCAATTTGTCCCACATAATTGTCCAATGAATTTTATATGTGGGACAAATTGTATGTGGGTTTGTGGGACAAATAGCAAGTTGACACTTGTCAAAACTAGTTAGGCCAATTTTAACTATGATTAGTTATACCAATATGTCCAACATAATTCATTGTCTTAACCCAATTTTTTAGGTAAATCGGTACCCCTGCTGCTGGCTATTCCTAGTTTTTCTTGATTTGGATTGGATCTCTCTGTTCTTCTATTTTAGTTTGGAAAAGGAAAAGTAGATCTTTGCCTTGAGAATTTTACTTTTTTCCCGTCTTGAATATATCTACGATCAGGTGGGCCCCTGGGTCCCACAAAACCCAAACAGATTTGCTCAATTGCTCAATTGCTCAATTTAAGGGACGAAGGATCATTAAGAAAGCAATCGTCTCACTGATTTGACGAACAAAAATAATGTTTCACATCCATATTTAGCAATCCCTTCATGTACAGAACCTATCAAGAAGTTCCCCACTCAAACTCAAACTCTCCCAGTCCTAGCTAGGATTCCCACTCAGACACAAACTCATAAGTTATATATAATTTCTCCTCTTGTCCTTGTCGCCAAGAACCCTTCTCTGCTCCCTTTCATCGCTGAAAGAAGCCTCCCAACTCTCTTCTTCGTTTCATCACTGCAAAGTGCAAGAAGCCTCCAAATCCTCCATTAGGTATGTCCACACATTCTCACGCATATCACATTGAGCATTTCTTTATGGTCCGATCGATGTTATGTAAGTTTGTAAGAGGATATGATAATGGTGCTGGCCGGTAGTGGATACGATCTTCTGGAAGTGTCAGTGTTATTATTACTATTTATTTTGATGTAGTTCTTTTGTGGTGAGTTTAAATATTATCTGTTTCGAGCCATGTAATATCTGTTTATTTTCTTAGGTTATACAACTACCCATTAAAGAAATACATGGGATTTCTCATAGACATGTGGCTTAAATTAATTTGTAAATTCATGTGATGGACGAGCAATGTGAAGACTCTGGAAATAAGTTATTGTTGAAGCAAAGTGATGTTTGGCTTGATTCGGTTGATGCACCCATACTTGGAATGGAGTTTAAATCAGAAGATGAGGCGTATGAGTTCTATATCGCATACGCTAGATCGATCGGATTCAGTATTCAAAGGCATTGGCAGTATAAAACTAAAAAAGAAAAAAAAAACTCTTGTGGAGAATATTTTGTTGCTCATGTCAAGGAGAACGTGAAAAAACATTCAACTGAGACACCTAACAAAGCAAGAGCACAGACAAGGTTCAACTGTGAAGCTCAAATGAAGATTGAATTGAAAAATGATTCACAAAAATACGTCGTTGCAAAATTCGTAGAATTTAAATTCGTAGAAAAGCACAGCCATGAACTTGCAAAACCAAGTAGTGCATACATGTTAAGGTCACACAGGGGTATTCGTCCTGCACAAGAAAGCATTATTAATAGTATGACATCTGCAGGTATCGGTTCTTCTAGTATCTTTGATTTTCTTTGCAATGAAGCAGGTGGGTTTGAGAATCTTAACATTCTACAAGTAGATTGTGATAATTTTGTGCAAAGAAGGCGTACAAATTTTTTAAAGCAAGGTGATGGTCAACTTCTTTTAGATTATTTCAAAAAACGACAAAAGGAGAATAGCTCATTTTATTTTGAAATAGAAATGGATAGTAATAATCAGATTGGCAATTGTTTTTGGTGTCATGCGAAGTCGAGAGTAGACTATCAATGTTTTGGCGACGTGGTATGTTTTGATACCACTTATAGAACAAACGAATATGATATGCCGTTTGCGCCAATTGTAGGTGTGAATAATCATAGACGAACAGTCATTTTTGGTGGCGCGCTTCTAAAAGATGAGACCAGTGAGACATTTGAGTGGTTGTTTAAATATTTTCTTGATGCAATGGGAGGCAAAAAAATGCAAACAATTTTCACAGACCAGGCATTGGGAATTGTTAAAGCTATTAAAAAAGTACTGCCAGAAGTACATCATCGTTTGTGTACATGGCATATTTATCAAAATGCCTTGAGGAACTTATCGCATGTGTTCAAAGAATTTTCAGCATTTAATGATGACTTTAAGAAATGCATATATGTAGCTGAAACAGAAGATGAATTTTTGTCACACTGGGAAGCGTTAATTAAAAAGTATCAGCTAAAGGAGAATAAATGGGTTTCTGGTTTATTTTTATTGCGTACGAAATGGGCACATGTATATGCTAGGGATAATTTTTGTGCAGGTATGGCGAGTACTCAACGAAGTGAAAGTATGAACAATTTATTCAAAAAGTATTTTAAGAGAAATCTTATTCTGCGACAGTTCATTGAACAGTTTGAAAAAGCCGTGTCTCGTAGACGTCAAAAGGAAACAAATGCAGATTTAAAGTCAAGAACTTCAGCACCAATCCGTATTTCAAAGTGGTCAGTAGAACTTCATGCTTCCGAGATATATACTAGAAAAATGTTCAATTATTTCCAGGAGGAAGTGAAGAAAACTTTGGATTTGGATGCAAAGCTAGTTGATGCAAATGATACAATATGTATATATGAAGTATTATCGTTTAATGATGCAAGACCTCGCATGGTTGAGTTTGTGAATTTGGATAGCACAATAACTTGTACGTGCAAAAAATTTGAATTCATTGGTGTTCTTTGTGCACACGCACTAAAAGTTTTGCGACTGAGAAATGTGATGAATCTCCCTTCTCGATACTTTTTTACTAGGTGGAGTAAAAATGCCCACAAGTGGTGTTGTCGTCGATACTCAGGATAATATCTTGGAGGTTGTTTTATCTGAGCGTCATAGTGCGCTAGCAGGAATGTCTCAACTTGTAGTTATAGAGGGTTCCATGACTGAAAGACGATGGCAAGTTGCTTTGTGTGGGTTGAAAAAAGTGCTAGATGAATTAAGATCTCTTCCAACAATTGATCAAGAAATTGATATTCAAGTGGAGGAAACAACACGTGTAGATCATTCTAGTGAACATGTTATTGTGCGTGCTCCTTCACGTAAGAAGAAAGTAAGAGGCCAAACTACTGGTAGAATTAAAGGTATTTATGACAAAATGAAAAAGAGTACGAAGAGAAAGAATGGTAGAAAGACTCAACCACAACAATCCTCTCCAACAATACCTTCAACTACTGATAGTATTCCACAGGTTTGACACTTCACTTACTGTATTCCACATATCATAAGTCATTTGTATTTGTATTTGTACTTGTATTTTAATATCATGTTTTCAGATATCAGTTGAACAAGTCAACACCACTTCATTTGAGTTGGCATTATTGGGGTTGAATGGATGGCCTGAACTTAAATCACTTTGCAATAGTTTTCAAGATCTCCTTAACGGGAAAGCTGATTCACCGTCTATTAACTTATATTCCCAGGTTTGAAATACATTATCAAGATTTTATATTAATATCATTTTTCTAGATGCATCTGATATGTAGTGGGTGAACTATTTAAAACTATTGTGTTTTTCTAACACTAATACACAGGCTTCTGAGTTTGATGACTATCGATTGTCACCGTGTAAAAAGCTTGATTTCAGTTCCAATGATGACACAAAAGGAGCAAAAAAGAAAATGAAGACAAGCAGGAAGAAAAAAAATGCGAAGTTTCAGATCAATCTAAAAGATATAGACCTCGAACATAAGTGGAAAGATGGTCTGGGCAAAATAAATCCTTTGATTTGCAACTTTATTGTGGAATGGAATGAAGTAGCACCGGATGCGCATTGTGGCTATAGATCTATAGCTGAACTACTAGGATATAGCGATGACTTAGCGTGGAAGACAATCAGGGGTCTTATGCTGGAAGAGTTGTTGAAACATACAGAATACTATACAGAGTTGTATGGGCCTGGTAGGTTTGAGGACAACAAGAGGAACTTAGAGTGTACCAAGCCTTTCACAATGGATAAGAATGAATGGCTTGATCTCCCCGAAATGGGTTCTTTAATTGCCAGTGCTTTTAACTGTGTCTTTGTCTGCATTGCGCCAAGCGTATGCCTTTCATACTTTCCGTTGAGGACAGCACCTTTAAAAGATATGTTTCGGATAATCGTCATTGCCCATATAAACGAAGGAACGCATTTTGTGCCAGTTGTGTTTCGTGATGATGCTCCTATACCTCAAGTTTGGCCAGGATGGAAGTCAGTTAAATTGCCTGAAGCAGCAGCGTGGGAGACTCTTTTTAAAGAAAAATTGGAAAAGTGGCCTAAGTCGGTCCCACGCAATATGATGAATCTAGAACATGTTTACATAGATTAGTTTTGGTCTGTGGTTATATTTTATATCATTTATGTTGGATCTCAATGTTTGTCTCGTAATTAAATTAAATGAGATAATTTATGTTTTTCTAAATTAATTTATGGCTCCACCTTGTCAATGGTTGGAATCTTAGTTTCAAACCCAACTCTACTTATAAATTAGAAAGAATTGCTTACCTAAAATAGGGATGACCTTTTTGCGTCATCCAGTTGTTATTTTCTCAAGCCTTTTTGCTCTTTCTACTTGTTTCTTTCTTTAGCCGGAGCAAAAAATGATAGAGACATATTCTTAGTTGAATTTTCCATCCACCTATAATGCATTATTCTTTGGATATTTTAGTGTGGGGTATTTTTTTATTATTTTAATAACACTTCACAGATCTGCTATCTTTTTTTTACTATTTTTTAATAGTACACACATGAATGATTAAACATAGAGTTTTAGAACAAGGCATTGGATCATGTAATTGACTAGGCCAAAACTATAATGTAAACCATAGTTAAAATTGGCCTAACTAGTTTTGACAAGTGTCAACTTGTTATTTGTCCCACAAACCCACATACAATTTGTCCCACATATAAAATTCATTGGACAATGAATTATGTGGGACAAATTGGTCTAACTAACTATAGTTAAAATTGGCCTTACTAGTTTTGACAAGTGTCAATTTGTCATTTGTCCCACAAACCCACATACAATTTGTCCCACATATAAAATTCATTGATGCCATTTTTTTTATTGATGCCATTTTTTGCTTACTGTTCTTCTCATTTAAAAGTGCACATTTGATTCTGATTTTTGCCGTTGGTTAGGGTTTCATTGCTTTAGAGTTTTTTATTTATGTTTCTCTCTGTTACATTACTTAGATTTTGGGTTTTGTGGTCCTTGTGTTCTTGTTTGATTGATTAATGTGTAAGATTTGCCGGTTAATGGTTTTATTATTGTTGTTGAATCTTTTGGGATTCTTTCATTTTATCTATGTTATCTGCAGTTTTATATGAAATCTGAAGTATGTTTAGGATTTTTCTATATTTCGTTGAGGTAATACCTTCCCGTGAGCTTTGATAAAACTACAATTTCATAACCTAGTTATTCGCATCTTTGTTTTAATTATTTCAATATGTGAGACTTGGATTGAAATCTTTTATTTTTATTTTATTCTTTTGGTGTTCTATGTTTTTTTGAAAGGAAGAACTTTCACTTATGAAAATCACTTAATGGATGATATCTTAGTGCTTCATTGGCCGACCTAATGAAAGTGGTGTCTTGTTTTCAATTTACTAGGGTGTTCTCAAATGTGTTAAATGGTTTGAGTTGTGGAGTTATGAAAGAGATAGAGGACATTAAAGAGGTTGAATAAAGTAATGAGAATAGAAGTGAAGAAGACATTTTGATTTTGGTTTTTGACCCATGATCTTTTCACCCAATCTCCCTGATGGCCATTGATCGACGCTAAGATGTGCAACACTTAATCGCAAGACTACGGTGTCGTCAAGTAATAAAAAACTAAATAGTTCAAATTATCGATCATACAGAGAGATGATGGAACAAGCAATGAATCCAATTAAAGTAGAATTGAACTAAGATATAGCTAATATAGACAATTAAAGTAAACAATTAAAACTACTAAACAATGCAATGTAAACAATCAAGTGATTAAGTTAGATTAACAAACTAGTGGGCTAATTAATGTGCAAACTAAATGGAAATGATGTAAAAAAATAGAATTAAACCAAATGGAATGTAAAATAAAACTAACATAGCAATTAAACTACTCTAATTAACAATTTAAAATATGAAATTAATAAGATCTAAACTAATCTAATAAATTTCTATACTAAACTAGTGGATGAATGGTGGTGAAAATGAAAGATTTAAGGTGAAGATGTGGTGAAAAATATGTAGGATTTTAAAACAAGTGATGTGAAATGTAGATCTAACAATTTAGAAGTGAAAATAATAAATCAAACAAAGATTCAAATTAACAACAATCAAAATAAGAGATTAGGCAATCCAAAATCTACTAAGTATGTAATTAATTCAATCAATGCATGTTCTAATTCAACTCTCAAATCTACCATCAAACTAGCAATCTCTTACCTAATTGGATTGGATGATATTGAAATAAATATCAAAGTAAAGAAAATAAGAAACCAAGATCCTAAATCATCATCTACCCACCCTAACAATCAATCATAAAAATAATTGAAATTATCCATCCAAAATCTAATAATCAATTAAGGCACAATTAGATCCAAAATTTAATAATCAATTAAGGCACAATTAGGGATAATTACAACATCATGGATTGCTTCAATTTGATTGGTTGCAATTTAGTATGCAATTGTTGGGGTTTGAACCCATAACATATTGCATACCCACCCAAACTCTAACCAATACACCAAACACTCATTTGTGTTAGAAAATGACTTCTTTTATTCTTATATTATTCTCCTCTTATTTTGAAGTTCTTAAACTTTTCCTTATATATCTTCACTAAGATTTCTTCATAAACCCTTTAAATGAAATCTCTTCTTGATGCCTTGGGACACTAGCCGAAGGGTGGGGGTAGTCATGGGGTCCACTTATACAAGAGAAATTATATAAAATGCGCTATAAAAAATTATTGGATTTATGCATGAAAACCTTTCCGCTTCTTATCTTCCTCGTACGAGCCGATTTTGCTCAAAATTACGCGTCCAATGCAATGATGCAAAGAAACGACGTCATTTTACTAGTTAAAATGAAGTTATAGGCGATAATAATCTTATAATTCGTATATTTGATATAAGGATAAAATCTCCGTGCAAGGCAAATGATATACACATGATATGCTAATAAAAACCTGACTAATGAGGGGTAAAATATACAATATTTAACACTCATCAGCCGTGGCTGATAACACTCCTTGAGAGTTTATTAAAGATATGTTTTATAGAGAGATCGATAAAAAGAGTCTTGTGTCTGGGCTGGCCTCTGTTGTTTTTGGAGAAGTTGAAAAACAAATATATAGAAAGAGATGAAATGGGAATTGGGTGTAAGATGTTATTTTATAAAGAGAATGGATAATATATAAAGAGATGGGTATTAGGGGATTGGAAAAAAGGAGAGAATAAAGTGATTTGTAGATTATTAAACTGTCATATTGTTTTCTTTGTATGTGTCATGTGTGAGGTTTATGATTCTTTGATTTGGTGAGATTGGGTGAGTATTAGTTTTGCCCCACCCAAACAAAAATCTTGGGTAGAGGTGGCAAAATATGACCCGACCCGACCCACGTATTACCCGCTTAACCCAACCCGTTTAATAGGCGGGTCGGTCACGGGTCAAGTATTCATGACCCACCATTAAGCGGGTCGGGTTAGGGTTGACCCGCTTGACCCGCATAACCCGCTTATTTAAGCAAAAATTGAATTTGATTGTTTTAATGCTTAGGCTAAAAAAGAATAAATGGACCTTAACAAATTCAACCCCACGCTTTTTATTAATGGCAAGCAAGGTAATGCGCATCAAATGATTGTTGAAATGAGATTAAACCAAATTTGAACTTAAAAGTCAGTTTTGGTCAAGCAGGGAACCATGGTTGAGTCGATTTATTTACTAGATGGATGCGGGTTATGCGAGATGTGGGTTATGCAGGTCGACCTGACCCGTATAACCCGCAATGGTTATGCGGGTTTAAGCGGGTCGGTTCGGGTTGACCCGTGGTGGGTGCGGGTTAGGGGTTTCCGATCCGTTTAATAAACGGGTCAGATACGGGTTAGACTTGTATAACCTGTTTAATAAACGGGTTCAACCCGTTTAGCACAACTCGACCCGATTGCCACCTCTATTCTTGGGTCAGCTACTGCTATCAAGTTTGTTGCAGAAGCTGAATGTAGAGATCAAATATGTAGTGTGCCTTATGGAAAAAGGTTCTGTTTTGTTGCAGACATGCTGCATGCTGCCACGGATCGGAGAAGAAGAGAGGATCAGTTGCAACAGGATCGGAATTCTAGTTTCGATCGAATCTGGGTGCTGGCAGTAACCAGAACAGAGGATCCGATATCATTTTGTAGAGGGCTCTGCTACATCTCATTGTCACCGAAGAAAGGGACTTCCGCCGCCGTTGTCGTTCCATTGCCAGGGAAGAAGAAGACTCCTTCTCCCTCTCCCTCCTTGTCTCACTCTCTTACTCCCTCCCCCTCCGACGGAGCCGCCGAACCATTGGGGCGGTGGTGGCTTGGGATGGGGTGGGTGTAGAAAGAAGTTGGGAAGGGATAGATTTCGTTTTAAGTAATTTAACACAAGGAGTATATTGGTCATAAAAATTACAGTTAGTGGAGAGTAAAAATAAGTGTGCATTAAGCTGCTCTTTTTTATTTTTTAATCTTTTAGGTAGTAGTGAAAAGGCTATTGTCCGCAAAGTACCTTGTTTCACAATATAGTATCTATCCTACCTGTGCACCAAGCCACCAACCATTCCACACCTAGAGTAAAAATTTTGATTGCTCCAAAAGTTTATAGAAGCAGAATGGCAGTTGTGAGAGAGAGAGAGAGAGAGAGAGAGAGAGAGAACCACTGTATCAGTATGTGCACCTTAATGTGTAGCCTACATGGGGCTCCTCCTGGGATCGGGGCCTAAGGGGTTCGAAAGATCCCCCAGGCTCTTCATCTCTGAAAAAAAAATAAAAAAAATCTCCCCTAACCTTAAATACTATCATATCCATTTGGAATCCATAAGTTCAACGGTATTAAGTCTATTTAGATAGGTGAGCAGCAGTAGATCCAACGGGTCGAATGTATTCGGATGGGTGTAAACCTTAAAAATGGGCTAAATTCGGAAGGGGAGTGGTGGTCCGGTTGGAATATTGACCATTAGGTGGATTTGACACCTGATGCACGCTGAGCGCACGTGATAACTGTTGATGGGTCGACGGAAAGTAGTTGGTACTTGGGAGGGAATCAGAGAAAGAGCGCAGGGTTCTACCCCCACCGACGTTTCGCGTACCTTTACCATTGATATTATCTTTAATGACGTTTCTCGTACCTTTACCATTGCTATTATCTTTAAATTTTTTATTTTTTATTTTTCCTTCAACCGCACTCAACTACTCTAGGCTCTAGTCCCTTCCTCCCTCGTTGTTACCTTTTCTTCACTCTGTCTGAAAAAAAAGGGCAAAAACTTAAAACGCCCAATATCTCTAATCGATTTTCTGGTGCTGGCAGGCAATGGTTGAAAAGATGATGAGAGGAGGCGTTATGGTCCTAATGGCTCTGGCCATGTCGATGGTCCATGGATGGTGGGCATGGACATGTGCTGATGCACAAGTTCATCATGTGGTTGGGGGCGATCGCGGATGGGACCCTTCTTCCGACATCCGATTGTGGTCCGGTGGCAAATCTTTCAGGGTCGGCGACCATATCTGTAAGAGTCTCTCTCCCTTTCTCTCTCGATTTCTCTAGGTATATAAGCACGCCTAAATATATGTATATATTCCTCTGCAAAAAGCTCTAATATTGGGTGGTGTAAGTGTAAGCATATGCCCACGCCACGCGTGGCACATCGGAGCCAACCAAGACATTAGACATGGAAACCAGTCCCAGTGTACTGAGGGGAGGGTCAGGTCAGGTCGGCCGTTCATCGAATGGCCGGTAGATTGATCAACAATCGACAGTAGGAAAGAAAAGAAAAGGAAAAACAGACCACCACCGGGTGTTCAGGTGTACAGTAAATGTGAAGGTTGATACACGTGCGCCACATTGTCCCGTGTGGATGAAGCAGAACCCTATAAAAGATAATAATGTTAGTACAGTGGACCACCCTAAACTCTATATTGATATGATATTGTCTACTTTGGGTTTAAGTCCTTATGGATTTGTTCTTGGGTTCTACCCGACCACCACAAACTCCATATTGATATGATATTGTCCACTTTGGGCTTAAGCCCTCGTGGATTTGTTCTTGGGTTCTACCCAAAAGGCCTCGTAGCAATGGAGTACTTAGTCCAACTTATATGTCCATGATCTTTCCCAATTCTAGCCCATGTGTGACTTGCAATTCTAGCGGATGTGGGACTTTGGTTGCACATCCCCAACAAATAATAATAAAAAAAAAAGAAGATGCTGGAAAAAGGGTAAAAAAAAATTACACCAGTGACCGACCTGACTCGGATCATCCGGTAAAGAGTAACTAAAAGAGTAAAGACCCTCGTTTTCCTATGACCCAATTCGTAATTAGGTCTGGATTGGATGTGTGTCCCATCGATGATTGAGTATCGATTATATCGGAGTCCAATCGTGTATGGACCGGACCCAAATACCTAAGTCAGTAATGAATTTAATTTAATACAGATGTATGTATGTATGTTATGTGTGAGGTATACTTGTTAAATTATATTAATAATACATTATAATTAATTTTTTATTAATATAGTTATATTATATTGGGGCCAATTTTGGCACCCCCATTTTTAGCATCGCCATTCACAGGACATCCAAGTCCTTTTCCAAGTCCTTTTTTTTCCTAAAAGGACAAGTCACAGTGGAAGTTGGTTGCGGACATCCCAAAAACACGTTGTCCCTTCTTCTTTTTTTTTCTTACAGGACACTTTGCCCATCCTTTTTTTTTTTCATTTGACCTGTCCAAGTTTAAGTACCCATGTTCGCTATATTCTCGCTATAGTGAGAATTCAAAAAGTCTATACTGCACTTGTTTTTTGTCCCGATCCCAGGCACGATCTCTCTTTCACGTTGCAGAACCTCCTCTCCCAACTCGGTCTCTCCATCTCCGCTACAGCACATCTCATCATCTCTCTACTCCATCCCAGTCTCACGCACAACATCCCACCTCTCATCATTTCTCCGTCTCCACCAACCTTTCCCTTTTTTTTTTCGTCCACCTGCGCAGAACCTTCATCTGGCCATCATCTTCATCCCATCATCCTCATCCATCTCATCGACCATCACCATCATCCTCTCATCCACTCCATCCCAGGCTACACATAGAACCCATCTCACGCACTCCATCCCTACCCATCGCGAATTCAACCACTCCAAATCCGAGATCAAATCGCACTTGCCTGATGGTCACCTCCTCCTCCTCCCCCCGCATCCATCATCGGGAAGCATGATTTCCCCAAATCCTGGCCCACCTTGGAAAGAAACGAAAGAAAGGAGAAGAGAGGGCAAGAAAGAAAAAAAAGATCAGATTCTCGCTATAGCGAGAACACATTCTCAATGTGTTCTCGCTATAGCGAGAAGAGGGGCTCGCTATCCGATGTTCTTTCGCACGTGTGGAAACTTTCAAGCACTCCACCCACCTTTGGTAGACAAGTGTCCCTGATCTATCATTATGGCTTATTGAAGTGTCATCAAGAGGGGTGCCCTTATTAAAAGTTGTGGTGCCAAAATGAGCGCCCATATTATATATCATCAAGAGTCTTAGGTCTTGTGTTGATGGTTTGGAGCCCAAAAGATTCCATTGGAGGTGGCCGGGCTATGGTCCCAGCTGCCCTACTTCCCAATTCTCAAATGCCGTGAGAACGGCCACTTATCACTGGTAAGTGCCCGCAATTTTTATCTGGCTGTCCAGGGTTGGAATCCTGATACAGCGCCTTTTCTCGTTTTTGCGGGCTTTTTTTCCACTTATGTGGGCCTTCTTTTCACTTTCGTGAGCTCTCTCATATCTCAAACCCCTTTGTTTGGTTTGAAAAAATATCATAAATCCCTTATACATGTACAACTCTCACTCTGAACCGGAATTTAGAACACTAAAATTAGGGCCCGGATCCGGCCAGTGGAAAATGGAAATGCCATGTGGATGTAGACAGTGGGAGTTTATTCGGATATATGCCCCTGCCTGCCAGAGGGTCCAACTCCAACTCACGAGTCCGTCCAACCACTCTTCATAAGTCTCTGGAGCTTCTGATCCATGATCTGGCCCGTACCAAAGCAATGAAGCCGCCGAGGAGTCCGGATTAGGCAAATTTAGGCCGGAGCTTTTAGAGAGCGCGGGACCTGAAATTTGCAGGCGAAACAATGCAATGCAATGTGTTAGTTACTTTGGTCATAGTTTAGGCTTCCCCATCGGTTACTATTGTTGTTTTATACGTGCTACTTTATATTCTTCAGTATATGTTAGCAGCCCATGTATTTTTTTTATTTTTTATTATAGGCTAACTTGGGTATCCAAGGCCTCTTAGAGCACCTGACTAAATCCCCCGGGGTGGTGGCCTCTCCCTGTTTTCACTCACCGGATTCGTCGGGCTAAGAAGCCTAGCCTGGGTCCCAACACTTGGGGCACGTTTGACAACCATCCTCACTGCGGATTTCGGACGGTTTTCTGCGATCCCGTGGAAAATCCACGTTTAGATCCGCGTGGAAAAGCTCTTCGAGGATGCGCAGAATGCCCGTTTTCAAATATTCTTCCGGTCGGACATGAGAGAAAGGCGGAGCTACAGTGATCGTAGACGGTAACATATGGCAGACCGATTTTTGCATTTTCTTCTGGTTCTTATGGACCCCACGATCAAGATCTGAACCGATGATTGTGTTAAGAATGTCCATAACGGCTATGTCCCAAAATTTGATCCGTTGATTCATCCTAGATCGTGAGATATTTGTAAAACCGTATGGACAGTGACGATGTGAGACTGCAACGGTAAGTTACAGTGAATTCAACGGTAATGTGGCCCTAATAAGCTTTTGCTTTGGAAATGTACCTTTTAGATTCCCTAGTCAAGATCCAAACCGTTAGTCACCTTTAAAAACTCCAAAACGGTCTCCTCACCAAATATCATCCGTTAATTAATCTTATAACTTGAGATATGTGCCAAAAGGACTTTACTGTTCATCCGTTTTTTCATCAGTTGTTTATGCAGTGCATAGACAGTCCTTTTTTTCTTTTTTTGGTTTGTGTGGGGTCCACAATTAAGATCGGAGCCGTTCATTATTTGGGGAATGTCAGACACGACAAGGTAATCAAATTTCAGCCGTTGATTCATCTTATATCTCGAGATATGTGCCAAAACGTAATTAATATTCAAAGAAAATGCATACCGGGTGCCAAAACAGTCCTTTTTTCAAATTTTTTGGTTTCTGTGGGGGTCCACAATCAAGATCGGAACCGTACATTATTTCATGAAGGTCAGGCATGGCAAAGTGATCAAATTTAAGCCGTTGATTCAACTTATATCTCGAGATATGTGCCAAAACGTCATTAATGTTCAAAGAAAATGCATACCAGTGCCAAAAAAGACCAAACATGGATCTCTTAGCCACGGAATTCGCCCTGATTCTTTGGAGATGGAGAGAATCCTCTAAACCGAGGATTTCTCTCCTAGCATGGACCGTTGTCAAACGTGCCCTTGGTGGATTTCGATGCTGAGACTTTCAGGTGGTTACGGAGTGCCCCAACCAACGGCGCTACCAAGCGTTGGTAGCAGCCCATGTATTTATTAGCCTTGTTTGGATGGCCCTCTCAAGGACGATCTCGGTGGCATCAATCAAAACGTTTGATGAAAATGAAAGGATCACCGGCTACATTCAAAGGGATAGATAGATCGATCATAGCTCCCACAGTCCCACCTCCCGGTGGTGTGCAATCGGTGTTGCTTTGGGAATATTTTTCTTTCGGCAATATTTGATTCTAGGCAGCTATCATGCCAAGTCTATTAATCAATCCATAAAAAGCTGAATCACCCAGAAATAAATATTCCTCAACTGGCTCAGGCTAAATTTCACTTTAGTTGGTTGAGATGAGCCCGTCATCGGAACAATCACATACAAAACACCACTTAGAGTAAAACTTATAGCCTACCATCACACCTAGAGGGACATGTATTTTGAGCTCTTCTGTCAGTTAAGAAGTGGGCCGCAATGATGTTTAATTTATTTTTATTTTTTAAGATTCGCCCATAGGATTTATCTTTCTAGGCCAGGGTTGAAGGATTTTTACTTTGGGCAGTTTGGATTTTACAATCATTGTCCTACCTATGGATTTATAGTCATGGACTCATGGCTAGGGGTGTATACGGATCGGATTGGTGAGGATTGGGCCAAATAATTTTGATATCAGAACCCTTATACCAGACAAAAGAAGAGAAAGAGTCATACTGGTATCAGAGCCACTCGAGCTTGGTTGACACCACTGGTTGGTGAGACCAACGACATTTAGACTCCAACATGGCTTGGAGAGACCGAGAAGAATCCTCTTCTACTACAGAAGTTCCAGAAAATAATACTGGAGCATCTAGCAGTGGTATTGTTGGAACTTCCAACATACAGAGAAGTAGTTCAAATACAGAGGATTGGGCCAAATCCGTCACCAATCCGTTACCTAAGGATTGACGGATTTGAAATCCGTCACCAATCCGTAGCTGTTAAAATCCGATCCGATCCGTGGAGGAACGGATCGGATCGGATTAATCCGTTCAATCCATAGCAACCAGAGGCAGAAATAGCAATCAAGCAAGAGAACAGACAACCCACTTGCAGAACGAGAACGAATTCGATTCGAAAACCAACACCAAATCACTAACCAGATATGCGATTCCCATCTCCCCGTCCTCATATAGAACAAGACTCCTTTGTATTGAGAGCTTCTCAACCGCGACCCTCGCCTGCTCTCCAGCATCAGCTCTGCAGAAACCATGAGCCGCCCAATGCGATCGCGATGAGGACTCCGTAGAACGGAAACCATCTCCAACTCCTCCCACCGGAAACAGGTCCCTCGTCACAACTTCTCTCGAAACCTCGTTATCTTCTTCTTCCTCCGCAACATCAAATATGGCTCTCTTCAAGTTATCGAAGCTGAACATCAAAACCTCGCCTGGGTTCGTTGAGCTAGAATCATCATCTCCTCCACCGTTGATAGAAGCATCTGCATTCACTATCGAGGAATTCGACGTTCCAGATTCATCCATCTGGCCTCCAAAAGCTTCCAGAAGCTTCTCTGTAGTGAGATTCAGATCTAACAACATCACTAAGGGCTTGTTTCTTTGTAAGAATTGTTGGAATTCATGTCTGTTGGAATTTGTAGAATTTGAGAAGCTAGAATTTTGAAATGCTACAAATTCTAGCATTCCTAAATTCTCCGTTTCTTTTTTACCTAGAATTCATGCCTGAGAATTTCATGCAACTTGAATTCTATAAATTTTCAATTTCATGAGTACTCAAATCTCTGTACATTGTAATGATCTTCATCCCATTCTCATCTTCCTTATCCAACATCTCCATCGTCATCATAGCTCGGAGCCGCTTGCCTCAAAGGAAATCGAGATCACAATGATGCCCCTACAAATCCTCTTGAATTGAATGCTGTATCACAGTTCTGTCCAAAGAGGTTGGATATGTGAATTCTGGGGTTTATTCGGTCTCGATGTAAAAGGAGATGGATTTCTTGTAGAGAAGGATGGTAGGGTTTTGAAAAATGTCAAATGAAAATGAAATTGAGATTAGATCAAAAGAAAGGTGTGGATTTGGGGGTTTTGGGTTTCATGGAACCACATATATGAAAGGAGTGGAAAGAAAGAAGATAACCAGATCTGATTTTTTTTTTAGAGATGCTGCGAAGAAGATGACCTTCCACTGTCAGAGAGAGCCGGAGTTCTAAGGAAGCCTCCCGGAATGCCAGAATTTGTAAATGCTGAAGCAAGGGCTAGCATTTGGGAATTCCACTTTTTTGGAATTCCAAAATGCTGCTTGCCTCAAATGCTGCGAGTTCTAGTAAATGAATATAGAATTTCTGACTAGAATTCAGGAATTCACAGACAGCCTGAATTCCTGTCAGAAATGCTTGGAAAGAAACAGGCCCTAAAGAGAACACCGATTTCTCCAATTTCTTTCTTCTAATCGAACCCTCGTTTTCTTTTGGTGGAATGAGTTGGTAGGATCGATGCAGCCCCCTTTAAAGATGTAAGATACCGTGTATGTAAGGAGGGTTTGTCCATTTGCAATCTGAAAAACATCAAAGCCACATCAAAACGCCAGACCCTAAAACAAAAGAGATGAAGAAAACATGGTTGGGTTCCTTCTTCTTCTTTGCGGCTGGGGTTCTTTTGGGAGATGCAGAAAACACGAGGAATAGAGAGAGAGAGAGAGATCTCGAAGAGATGGGAGAGGGAAGGGTCTCTCCGCTGGCGGCTAGGGTTCTTGTTTTTGGGAGATGAACGACCGATGGGAGAGGGAAGGCTTTTGCCTTTTCGGGATAAAGATTTGTTTACATTTGGACCCTTAAAGTTTTCTCTTTTTTTATATTTAGACATTTTAATTTATATCTAGGCCCCTTAAAAAAAATTTATTTATATTTAATATTAACGGATCGGATCGGATCGAATCTGCGGATTGAGAACGAAATCCGCCACCGATCCGTTGCTAACGGATTACAGGATTTTTAATCCGTCATCAATCCGTTAACCTTCGAATCGGATTAAAATCCGCGGATCGGATCAGATCGAATTCACGGTTTTTTTGTGCCCATAGGATTTCTCTAATTTCAGGTACTAGAGGATGCGGTTCCATCTAGCTAATCGACGTGATAGGACCCATCAGCCCATGTGCAACAACTCTGCAGACATCAACGTAGGTTTTTTTTTTTTTTTATAACAACAACGTACATAGTTGAAGAAGTACACACAAAAAAAAAATAAAGCTAGAACTAGAAACATGAAATACCCGGGTGGAGGGCGGGAAGGTTTTCACACGAGTATTAGGGCTTTTGAGATCAGTCTTGTAACCTATTCAAAGATCAGGTTTTAACATGTTCAAGCAATACCAAATTGTAGTTGTAATTGACAAGCAATAAAAATAGTATCACCTATCTTCAACTAACTTGACAAAATGACTCGACCCAACTTGGGGTGCATTTACCTTGGCCCAACTTAGACCCGACTCATTAAAACAGAGTTTGGACAGTCATCGTGCATACATTTAATTTTCGGGTCTGAATCTTGGTAATTTTTTCTCCTATGGGGGCCATCAAAATGTTTTCATTCTTGTAGGCCTCTAATTTCCGATTAGAATCTTTCATCTTATTTATATGGCTGAAAATGGCTTAAGTTGTCAGTTTTCTTGTCTTAAATCTTATATGGATTTTGAGAAAATTTTTAAAAACATTTTAAAAAATCTAAATACATCTAGTTCCATTGAACGGGACAATTTTCTCATGTGTACAGCGTATTACTGTTGTCATCATGTGGGACTTGGTGAAATTAAGGTGGTTCCTACCCTTGGCGACGGTTCGAATACTACGTGCCTAATAATTCTTCCCATTGGATTTACTGATTTACTCATGTGAAAAATGGTGATCTTGACGAATGTTGGAATGTGCTTTGTGTATCATTTGCATATGGAAAATGATTTGCATGTGTCGTTTAGAGTCAAGTAAGGTAAAGTCCCCAATTTTAAAATAAAAAAAAAGTTTCATCAAAAGCACTTTAATTCAAATTTCCCACCATATTTTTTTAAAAAAGAAGTCACAAAGTAACCTCATTTCTCCACTAAAAGACAAAAAAAAAAAACTCCACAATCAATACAAAAAGTCGAAAAGATTTCGTAATAAACAACTAAAAATAAAATATCATCATAACCCACTTATATTTTATTCTTTCTTCAAAATAATCTTTACTTCACTCAACTCCATTAGTAAAGCCTCCAAACAGGCCCGCACTTCACTAGCATAGTAAAAGTCAAGTAAAGCCTCCATTATTCAGACAAAATGTAACATCAAAAGCACTTTAATTCAAAACTCCCTCTATCTTTTTCAAAAAAGTAAAAAAGCAACCACCTTTATCCACTAAAATACAAAAAAAAAAAGACTCCACTTTCATATACAAAAAGTCAAAAAGATTTCATAATAAACAACTAAAAATAAAATATCATTATAATCCACTTATATTTTATTCTTTCTTCAAAATCAACTTGACTTCACTTAACTCTATTAATTAGTAGAGTTGCAAAGCGTTTCTAATGAGACAACACCTTGTGTGGCCCACTTGTACATGTCAATTTTGAGAAAATAGGGTGGTGGGAACTTTGGCTGTGGATTAGATTTTGAAGAGAGAGATCATGTCCATCTGTCTAGTTGTGTATTTTTTTTATACTATATCAGTACATTAGGGCCCGTTTGGATGCACAAGAAAACACAAGAAAATAATATTTTATAGAATATAATCTTTCATTTTCTAAAGAAGTGAATCTTGTGCGTTTGGTAACCCAAGAAAAACTTAAAGAAAATATCATTTTTTTTTTCAAAAAGCTCAATATTTTCTTCTACAGCTCCCCCCCCCAAGAAAACTTTCTAAAAAATAAGAATTTTTTAAAATGACGATTACAAAGTGATAGAGTAAAGTAAGGTCTTTCAAATCCATCATGATATTACATATATGGTAAAGTAAAGTAAAAGTAAATATCACAGCATGGTAAAGGTGGGGTAAAGTAAAGCTGGGATACAATATTTGGTAAAGTAAAGTGGGAAGGAATGGTAAAGTATTTTATTTTTATTCAACTTTACTTTATCACGTTTTATCGTAGTTTTATATGATAAGTAAAAGTGACTTGTTTACAGGTGTGGTAAAGTAAAAAAAGATTTATGTCATATCATTGTAAAGGTGAGGTAAAGTAAGGTGAGATGAAGTATGTGGTAAAACAAAGTGTGAGAAAGAGTTGTAAAGTAGTTGTTTTTTGTATTGACTTTACTTTACTATACTTTACCATGGTTTTATGTGATAAAAGAAAAGCAACTTAAGGTAAAAACATCGCAGTTGAACTTTACTATACCACACTACTTTTTTATTCAGATGTGGTAAATTATATTTAAATTAAAATATTTAATAAAAAAATATTTTAATAATGTAATTTACTTTAATCATAGCACCTCCCAAACAACTCAATTTAAAATCTGTAAGATTCTTCAAAAATCGCCGAACAGGAAAAATGTTGTAATATTATAATATTACATTATTCTATTATATACTATTTTATTCTTGTAATAATTAAATCAATAAATATTTTATTATGTATACATCCGAACAATTTTCTGTCTTTCCCTTTGTTTCTTTTTGATGAGATCTGAATTGGACGTGGACTTGAACTAATTAAAACCTGATGGCGTGATTAGTTTTGAACATAGTTCGTAGAATTGAGAATCAATTTAGACCCAAGGGATCTGGATTCTGGATAGCTGAAATATTGGATCATCGGCTATAATGCACAACACCACCTTCAAAACAGACCTCAGGTATGCTGTCCAATCAGATAAAAAGAAGTAGTCCTAGGCAACTTTTTTGACTTTTTTTTTTTGTGTAAAAGAAAATTTTTTTTTGTCATTTAGTAGGAAAAGAAATTTGCTTTTTGATAAAAAATTTTTTAAAAAGCAAGACGTACTTTTGAGATGGAATAGACCGTTCTCAATGAAAAGTAAGCTTGCCAGAAATTCCGGCGAAAAGGCCTCTGGTCTAGCCGCCCTATTGCGTGGAGCTTTATCCCAGGGTTTTGAACCAGGCAGGCACTGATGTGCATGTTTTATGACTGTGCTGTGGTAGGGTTCACGTATTCGGCTGCGCTGGAGAGTGTGGTAGAGCTGAGGAACATAGAGGAGTTCGAGTCTTGCGCCCTTAACAACCCAATCCGAATGTACACAGACGGCTTGGATAAGGTGAGCCTGGATGGCCAGGGTTCTCGCTACTTCGCAAGCGGCAGCCTCGACAGCTGCAAGAAGGGCCTTAAATTACACGTCCACGTGCTGCCTTCATCACCATCATCAGAAGATCCCACGGCCATCGCCGTCGAAGCTGCTGCTGCTGATGCTGCAGGCCCCACGCCCTCCATCTCAGCTCCTCTCCCAGTCTCAGCAGCTCTACTATGTGCTGTTGTCTTGGCTCTGCTCTGCTTCGTTACATTTTAAAATGCGAGACGCTCTTCATCACTTTAATTTTCTTCTTCTGTTTTTATAAAGTATCTTGGGCTGTTGTGTGACCTTCCAGTCCACCTCTAAGAACACGTGAAACGTTTCTTCATCGTATATTTTTCTTGTTTCAACTTTGTGGAGTATGGAATGAATCATGCATGCCTTCACTATTTTGGTGTTCAAAAAGTCTACATGAACTAATTCCATGGACAGAAAAACCATGGGTTCTGTCCATGGAGTTAGTCCATGTAGGACTCTTTGGTGTTGGCTTGATGGGTACATGGGCCGGGTTGGATTCATCATAGGCATAGCCATAGGGATGCCTCACATAGTGGATGGGTTCACTCAGGTATATATTACCAGCAACACTCAAATGATTCTGAAACTAATCAGTGTCCCAGGTATGTATTCGGCCCGTCTAAGCAGGATAGGGAGGTGACTATTCCAATAGCAGGTCGAGCTCAGATTGCCTGGGCAGCTAATTCGTTGTGATAAAGAGATGTTGGCGTGAACCACAAGCCAGCTGCCAAGCCAAGGGTGCAATGAATCAAGGGGTTTTGATATATTGGTTCCCCTTATTTTGAGATATTCCAATTTCATGACCAAACTTCAGGTAATATCACCAGAGTCGTTTGACTCTGGTCAACCTTAAAAAAAAAAAAACTTTTTTTTGCTCCGAATCCCATGATATCATAGCTTTTATGTAGCATCTTAGAGAGATTTTTTTTTCCAATGATAAAATCCAAGAAATGGTGATCAAATGTGTATTTTCTTTTCACAAAATGTCAGATTTCGTATTTTATAAAAAAATAAATTTATTCACCAGTTGCAAAAAATATATGATACAGAAATTGATAAATCTCATGATATCATGGGAGATGGTGAAAAAAGAACTAAAAAAAAAACAAACAATAGTGTTGACCCGAGTCAAACGACTCTGGTGACATTATGTAAATTTGAGTCATGAAATTAGAAAAATAAAATCTGAGGTGAATCAATATGTCAAAACCCCATAAATCAATCAAGTATATGATATTCAAATGAGAAAAAAAAAAAAAAAAAACAAACAAACGCAAAAGGGCTTATGGTGGGCTCTTGTGGCGGGCAGGCTCTCAGACAAACCTTACAACTATTTATGGGCGCTCATATTGGCACCCCCAAAATTGGTAGGGGCACCACATTCCTCTAATCACATCAGTCATATCAAACAATGAAAAGAGGGAAAGAGTGTGAAAAAATGGAAAAGACATCATCTTGGAATTAGGGACCAAAAAGAACGAGTGTGTCCCTATTTTTATATGATTAATTTTCAAATAGGGGCCTCTTTCTCTTTGCGGAATCTAAGCAGCTAGTGTCTATTTGTCTGGCAAGTCCGCAGAGTTTTTCATAATTTATTACACATTGTCATATTGGCAGCTCAGCTGAGTAAGGGGAGGGCCTCAAGTCATGGGGACCGTGCCGACAACTCTGCAATATGCATCTATCTCATCAAGTCCCTTCCGTCAAGTCCAAGGTAAGGGTAAGAATAGTGCTGTTGCTTGCATTTTTCTCGCCTCAGTGGTGTGCCAAATGTCAAAGCATCTGCTAACAGTAAATGTACCAATCATAGCTCAGCAACTAGTAACCCCTATTTCAGGCATAGAATGCTAGAACTTTGGGAATTGAGCCATATCTTCAATTCAAACTAAAGAACTCACATGGGATGGCCACGCGAGTGTCTATACCTCTATGGCCATAGGCATGATATATTACTATAGCTGATTTTACCACATCAACTGTCTGGTCATTGTAAACATCAAAGATAAAGGTGGCCCATGCTTCAATCCTTTTATTAAACCCAGACCTATGACCAACCCCAACTTCAGCCAAATTAAACCCAGAGAGAAGAAGAGATGGGAGGAGGAGTGGATTGCGGCAGCAAGGCGTCAACGAGGCGGCCACTAAGCAAAGTTACTCTCGCCTCTTCCTTTCTTTGTTTTTTTCCTAACAACTGAAGTATTGAATGCTCTCCATCTCCTTTTCTCCTCCTCGCTCTTTTTTTCTTTTTCTTTTTTCCTATCATTTTTTTTACTGCCAAGACTAGAGTTCTCTGTGAAAAAGTGAAACGAAAAACCAGATTTTAGATTCCGCATTAATATGGGTCATCGGAAACTTTGGGTTGAATATCTAAGATTGTCAAGTGATTCTGATATTATCTTAGATGAAATAAAATAAGAAGAGGAACTTCTGAATGCGAGCGAAGAGAATATTGAAGTTGATGTTACGAATGAATTTTCCACCGACATGGTAAGCTACATAACTAAATTCATATATGTTATATTTTTTAATTCATATTTAAATTATTATTTTCAGATATTCAATTCACGCCAATCGTTAATTTAATGGGTTTAAAATATTGGACACAATTTGAGATTTGTTATTGTTACGAGAAGGTCAGAGATTGGTGGATTTGGGAGGAGACCCAAATTATTGTTACAATGTAAACGTGGTGGCACCTACAAAAGTAAGAAAATCTCAACGCGGTTTATTGGCACAAGAAAAATAGAATGTTCATTCAGAGTGAAAGGGTTGAAATTGAACACAGATGATGAGTGGATGGTAAGTGTGGTATGTGGAACGCATAACCATTCTCAGGCATTATATATGGAGGGTCATGCATATGTGGGTAGGCTTTCTGCTACTGAAAATTATATATTGGTGGATTTGTCTAAGAATTTGGTTAATCCACGAAACATCTTATATACGTTGAAGAACAGGGATCCGAACAACATGTCAACTATTAACACTATACAATGCACGTCAGAAGTTTCGGACTGTAGAGAAAGCTGGTAAATCCCAATGCAACAACTCATGTCATTGCTACACCAGTACGGGTACGTTTTCTTTAATCGAAGCAATGCTCAGACTAATGAGCTTGAAAAATTATTCTTTGCACATCCAGGCTCGTTGGAACTATTGTGTGCATTCCCGCATGTGTTACTGATGGATGCTATCTATAAAACTAACAGATTCAGGATACCTCTATTTGAGATTGTCAGTGTGACTTCAACGAAGATGACATTTTGCATTGCATTTGTATTTCTGCAATCAGAAAAGGAGGACAATTATACTTGGGCACTGAATTGTTTGCGGTCAACAATGGATGAATGCACTACTCCAAGAGTTATTATCACCGATAGAGATTTGGCGTTGATGAGGTCGTGTGCCCAAGTGTTTCCCGATGCGATGAAACTACTGTGTACAGGGCACATCAACAGAGCTGTTATAGCCAACTGCAAAAAATCATTTCAAGACAAGCAATACTGGGATGCATTCTACTCCATGTGGCACGCGTTACTGGAATCAGAAACCGAGAATGCGTATCTGTACAATTTATCTTGTTTTGAGGTAAATTTACAAGGCTACTCCAAGGTCGTTAATTATATTAAAGATGTATGGTTGACGCCATATAAGGAGATGTTCATATCTGCCTGGAGGGATATGTATATGCATTTCGGAAATGTGACTACTAACAGAGCCGAGAGTCAGCATTCTAAGTTGAAACGATACTTGGGCACATCATAGTCGGACTTAGAGTCAGCAGTGCCATCTATTCATCAGCTCATTCAAGGTCAGTTCACATCAATAAAATTTAGTTTGGAAAAAAGTAAAAATCTTGTCCAACATCGATTCAAAACAGAGCAATTCCAAGAATTACGAGGTTTTGTTTCAATTGAAGCATTTAATCTGATTTGGTTGAAATTTTAGCGGTCTAAAGTTGTCGGAGAAGACGTCTATTCTTGCAGATGTAAACTTCGTACGAGTTGTAGACTGCCATGTGCGAATGAGCTTGCAATATACACAAATAAAGGTCGTCCTATACCACTTGGTTGCATTGATAAATTTTGGAAGAAACTTGACTTATTGCCATGTATTTCTCATGGAGATGATGATATCGATTATAGTGTCGATTTACAAATGTTCGCAGAACAGTTTCAGCATCAATCAATGCCTGGTAAAGTCAGTTGGTTAAGGAAGTTAAGGGAGATAATTAATCCATCAATAACTGCACTTCTTCAACCGGTTGGTAAGACAAACATTCGTGGACGCCCCTCATCAAAAAAGAAAGTAGATAGATCTACTCATGACAATCTATCTGCATCTGAGTTCGTTCATTCTCAAGAACCAGGTAGACACAGTTATTCATCTCTCTACAATACTCCACCACTCCCTACACAAAGGATTTCAAGATCGAGATCAGTTAACCATGAGCATGTATATCTTAGTCAGTTCCCATCTACATTGCATCCATACATTATGTTCGTAAAAGATGTAAGAGCTAATAGAAATTGTGGCTTTCGGGCTATTGCTGGGTTACTTGATTTTGGTGAGGATGCATAGATGCACGTCCGTCGGAACTTGATTGACGAGTTGAGAACATTCTGGGCAGAGTATGTTGAACTATTTGGTGGTCATGATCAAGCATGTTCCATTTACAACTCACTGAATTTTTGGGAATCAGATAGACCAGCACCGATTCAGAACTAGATGACAATGCCTGACATGGGTCACTTGATTGCTTCAAGTTACAATGTCATATTACATCTTCTTAGTTCTGAACAGTGCTTGACATTTTTGCCACTGCGATCAGTGCCTCTACCGTCGCATGAACCTATTACTATCACTATCGGGTTCGTTAATAATAATCACTTTGTCCAGGTTGCCTTGACAGAGGGTTACCCAATGCCTTCCATTATGATTCAACGGTTTAGGTACAGGTACGATTGCGCAGCTGCATGGGCTACACCTTACACAGAACAACTTGCATCATACATTCAGTGTACTCGTTCTGTATTTCCTTCTGAAATCATTGTATTAGATGAATCTTAATTTGTATTAGTAGTGAAAGATTTACAATAAATATTAAGCAAAGCCTCGTTTTCTTATTTTTCAAAATTAGGTTCATTGTTAGAGAGTAATTAAAAAATAAAAAATAAAGTACATCAAAATGTACATGCATGCATCATAAATTATTTTCATCCGAGATCTAGTGGTTTTTATTAATATTTTACCACTAACCAGAGATCACATGTCTCTTTTGTGCCTTTGGATTGTGCGCACATTCTTTTGATCAGATCCTCGACCCCTTGATCAACACATCAAATATTTAGTGGATCAATTATTATACCCCCACTGTATAAGGTAATGCCCAAATTATAGTGCAAACGGATCGTCCATCGGAGCGCAGATGATCCAAATATCACTCGACAAATTTCGAGTGTCAAAGATGACTGCAACTGGTCCAAAAAATATCTGACCATTGGATCCCAAATCTGTCAACGTTACTAGGTAGTGCTCGTCACCACGATTCCGCAGAACCAAACTACTCGTCGATCGGCGTCCGGATGAGCATGATATGGCGGTCAAAGCTTCTATTGATCGGGTTCACACTGATGTTGTCATCTGCGTTGTGCATGACGTCACGCTGACATCATCGGTGCACAGTGCACGTACCAGCGTCTTTGATCGACACTTAAATGTGCAACTTTTAACCGCAAGACTACGGTGTCGTCAAGTAGTAAATGACTAAAGAGTCCGGATTATCGATCCCACGAAGAGAGGATGGAACAAGCAATGAATCCAATTAAAGGAGAATTGAACTAAGATATAGCTAATATAGAAAATTGAAGTAAACAATTAAAACTACTAAACTATGCAATGTAAACTATTAATTAACAATCTAAAATATGAAATTAACAAGGTCTAATCTAATCTAACAAACTACACTAAACTAATGGATGAATGGTGGTGGAAATGGAAGACTTAAGGTGAAGATGTGGTGTGAAATGTGTATGATTTTAAAACAAGTGGTGTAAAGTGTAGATCTAAAAATCTAGAAATGAAAATAACAAATCAAATAAAGATTTAAATTAACAACAATAAAAATAATAGACTAAGCAATCCAAAATCCACTAAGTATGTAATTAATTCAAATAATGCATGTTCTAATTCAATTTCCAAATCTACAATCCAATTAACAATCTCTTGCCTAATTGGATTGGATGATATAACAATGAAAATCAAAGTAAAAGAAAATCAAAGGCTAAGATCATAGATCATCATCTATCTACCCTAACAATAAATCATCAAAATCAAGCTACAAAAGATCAAAAATAAGGGCTCTAGAGCATGCTATGTGAGAGAACTTAATCAAACTACAAAGCATCAATTGAGATTATCCGAGCATCAAGTGTAGAGATAGAGCATGAGAAATGAGAGAGATTAGCACAACTAGATCTAAAATCTACTAATCAATCAAGGCACAAGTAGGAAATTTAAACTAAAATATGCATGTAATTGAACTAATCACATTACTTAGCTTCAAAAGGAGAGCCTAATCCAAGAGCTTTAGCCACTAAACATCAAGAAAGAGCTCCAAATCTTCATTAATGAACTTCAATTACACACACTCTCTAGATTAGTTACAAAGAAGCTCCTAATTACAATCTAAAAGTATAGAGAAGGCAAAATAAAATTGCTAAAAGACTAACTTGCCAAAGGATCTCCCATTCTCTACAAAAACATTTCAATTTATAGAAACTTTGAAGACATTTGATTGGCTCATTTTCATTCACAAGGATTGCTTCCATTTGATTGGTTGCAACTTGAAGGCTTTTGATTGGCTCTTTTGCTTTCACATGGATTGCTTCAATTTGATTGGTTGCAACAAACTTTCCTTCCAAAAGCATGTGCTTTTTGCTTTTTGTGGTCCTTCATTTTGGAGGCTTTTGATTGGCTCATATCCTTTCACATGGATTGCTTCAATGTGATTGGTTGCAACAAACTTTCCTTCCAAAAGCATATGTGCTTTTTGCTTTTTGTGGTCCTTCATTTTGGAGGCTTTTGATTGGCTCATATCCTTTCACATGGATTTGTGCCATGGCAAGCTTTGATTGGTGGAGAGGTTAGAGTTGGATGAAATATCTTCTATGTAAAAAAATATGTAATTATTGAGATTTAAACCCATAATCTATTTCATACCAACCAAAACTCTAACCAATACACCAACCATTCCTTTGTGTTGGAAAATGACTTCTTCTCATCTTATTTTAGAATTCTTCAACACTAATGATGCCTTGGGACATTAGCCGGAGGGTTGGGGTAGTCGCGGGGTCCACCTACACAAGAGAAATTACATAAAAATGCGTTATAAATAATCGGATTTATACATGAAAATCCGATAATCCGTTTAATGTGATAGAATGATAAAATCTCTGTGTAAAGCAAATGATATGCATATGAGATGCTGATAAAATCCGAACTAATGAGGGGTAAAATATGTGAGACCCCACCCCTGGTGGGCCCTCAATGTGAATTTGAATACTATATATTAGCCTAAGTATTTTAGTTATACTAATTATGGGGCTTAGTGAGGGTAGTTATGTATTTTCCTAGGATTAGTCTAGTGGTGTAATTAGTAGAGTCAATAGGGGGTCTTTTGTTATTCTTAGAGTTAGTTAGTTTGTTAGAGGCCCTAGCTAGAGTTTTGTTTTTACTATAGGGGGGTTTGCACCAAGAATCTTCTAGAAGCCCACCTAAAGACCCAAATACCCTCTACCCTAACCCTAATCCCATTCTAACCCCAAGGGCAATCTTGTCCCTAACCCAAAAACCCAACCTATATAAACAAAACCCTCCCCTGCCCAAACGAGTACTGTTCATCTCCTTTTTCCTCTCTCAAGTTTCAATCTCTTCTCTCTTCTCCTTCCCCAATTCTCTCCAACGAACCCTCATCTTCCCCTCCAATCTCTCTTTTCTCTTCCTCGCCCCAGAAATCCCTTAACAGAAGGCCAGCCGAGATCGACCTGCACCATAAGAGCTACTGTCGAGACCTTTTCTCTTTTCTCTGTGGTTTTTCTCTCTTTTCCTTCTACCTTCAATTGATCAAGGCAAGTGCACTGTGCTGGTAGTCTAGATTGCATGTTCCTTCCTTTGATTTGCAGTAGAATTCCAATTTGTAATATATATGTTTAGATCGATCCTTGAGCATGTTTGTTTGGTTCCTTTGGCCATTGATGGATGGGATTATCTCATTTGGATGATCAATGGCCGGTTGATGATGGATGGATGATGTAGGAATGATTTAGTTTGCTTCTGTAATGGTCGATGGAGAATCCCAGAAGAATTGGGTCACGGGAATGAGTTTTCGGAGATGGAATGACAAGAACCCATCTCGCAGTATTGAGATCAGAATCGAAGTAGGACTACCCTTGGTAGATCAGGACCCTACGTCTATGTGAGGGGGCCTGTGCGACCATAGGGTGCTACTTGATCTGGATTCTGATCAGAGGTGGACCACCATTCCTGTGCTTAATGAAGAGAAGTTGTGTCCTGTCGCAGAACTGAGTTCTGTAACAGAACACAACACTGATAGGAGAGATGGACAGAGTCCAGCGATGGCCGAGCTCAGCACTTGCAGAGCCCAGCGGTTGCCGAGCTCAGCATTAGTGCAGCTCAGCAACTGCCAAACTCAGCACTTGCAGAGCCCAGCGGTTGCCGAGCTCAGCGTTAGCGCAGCTCAGCAACTGCCGAGCTCAGCACTGGCCGAACTCAGCGATGGCTGGATTCAACACTAGCCGAACTCAGAGTTCTGCCGAGCATAATGGTTAGGATGAGATTCGCGTTTAGCCGAGCTAAGTGTCTAGGCCGAGCTCAGTGCTCAAAACCGAGTTCAGTGTTACAGCCGAACTCAGTGTTGTGGCCGAACTCAGTGTTTTACTGAGCTCAGCGCCAGACCGGGTTCTGTGCCAGACCGGACTTCGAGCTTAGCCGAACTCAGTGCTTAACCAAGCTAAGAGCTTGACCAACCTCAATGCCTAGCCGGACTCAATGCATTTTTCTGAACTCAGTTGGGTGGCCGAACTGAGCTAGGCCTTTGCCGAGCTGAGTTGGGTGGCCGAACTGAGTATTCAATTGAGCTCCATTGCTTAGCCGAACTCCGAGATGGATTTCCAAAAAAGGCGGGATTTCAACAAAGGAGACTAGAACCTGGGACATTCCCTTCAGCCAGGATTCTTAGTGTGCACGGCCAACTACCCAGGCCAGGGAGTTAGCCGAACTCACAGGAAGTCCTGGACAAGCAGGCTTTGCCTGTAGGGTGTTTTTCCTTCTCTGGTCCCAGTGTGCCGAGCTGACCGCCCAGGCCAGGAGGTCGGTTGAGCACACTGTGTACAGTGACGATCCCCAGATTCTAATTTCTATTGTTGCAATCATATGTAGGGCCCATTGACCATTCAAATAGACTTCCATCACTGTGCCAGCCACGAGTCAATGGTACGGCTCAACCTTGACTCGTGGGGTCCACTAACTAAAGTCCAGGTTATGTAATCTAAGATGATTCGACCTTTATACGTTACCAAATGATGCACATAACTTCTAAGCACCAAACACAATATTCCTTAGCATCTGTGGTTTCACTTAAAGATCGAATTACCTGAGATGGACCTGTATCCGAAAGTGGACCATTTACCTAGGTTGGACTGTTGCTATCTCCCTTTGATCCTTGTACTTGGAGATTCATCTCCCTCATACTATGACTATCACTCTATTGTCCTTATTATTGCTTATACTTGTTAATTAAATGGAAAATGGAGGACCTAAACCTAGGAATACGTAGAGGTGACCCGGTAATCTGATTTGGTGGATCATTGACCCGTGTCTGTGGCTAGGCGGGCCCTTTTTTATGGCCTAAGTTGGATGTGAATTACCCTAGAATGGAGAGGTTAGATTGTATGGGCTTGTGACCCATTGTGGATGTAAATGGATCATATGTTATTGAACATGGACTTGTATATTATATGGACTGTTGTAGACCAGGCCATGTATTTGGTGGGCCTTGGTATGGACCCAATGATTGGATTTGGACTTGGACTATGATCCATAGGTCGCATTGAGTACTTGGACCTCTTAGGGACTTTTGTTAGGACCTTGTTCACGCAAGGCAAAGCCTAGACAGACACAGACCTTTATTGTTTCCGAGTCGGCATAAACATTCACTCAGTTGATTTAAGCTCAGCCAGTTGGACTGATCATCACTGGTAGGAGCTATTGAGATTTGTTGTGTGGCTATCATGATGAGCACTGTTGGGACGGACGGTGTGATGCCGGTTCCGGTCGTTGTGGATGATGTTGATGATATTCTGCAGGGTTAGTAATCCCTAGCATTAGCTTAGGATCCCTACCGCGACTGTGTTCAGTATGGGAGGGCCGCGGCATAATATCCCGCGGTGACCAGCTTATGTGGATGTGCCATATTGTGTAGGTTTATTACTGTTATGCTTATTATGATTCTACATGGTTATCTTGCACGACTGCATAGCATATGTACTAGGGTTGTAAATGGGTACCCGATTCTCCGATTACCCGAAGGTTCCGACCCGTTAGGTTCCGGGTCTGGGTCCTTATTTTGGTCCCGATAAGTAAATGGTTCCGGTTCCGGTTCCTTTTTTTGGAACCATTAGCTAAACGGTTCCGGTTCCGGATCCACGGTGGCTCAGACCCGTGGACCCGGGACCCGAACCGATATATACTCTAACTTAAAACACGGGAACGGGAACCCTCATTCTTATTCTACTTTCTAACCTAAATACATGTTGATGTAGTGCTGCCGCCCCCTCCTCATTCCATCTCCTCATTCTGTCTCCGGCTCTCTCCCTCGCTCCGGCTCCGGCTCCAGCCCTCTCTCCCGCTCCGGCTCCAGCCCCTTCTCCTCAATCTTGGTCTCGCTATTGTAGTGCTGTTACAGAAGAAGCATGTGAGTTCATTTCATTTCCTCTTTTGACTTTTTAGGGTTTATATTCTCTTAATAATTTGGGGTTTCATTCTTTTTGATGAAAATGAAGAGTAGTGATAGATAAAAGAGAAGGTGTGTGACGTGTGTCCATGGCCTCACCATTGAAGATGTTTTGGGTTGCCATTGTCGTTGGAATTTGGTATGGCCATTAGAGTGGCACTCTGCCCAAATTCAGATCAATCAATGTCCAGAAGACGTCTCTTTTCAGCACTGATTAGATAAATGGTGTATTTCACTCGTGGGAGTGAAAATTTGGACCAGCATAGTATCATATAGTCATCCCCTTTACATAGAATGTGGATTGTTGCTTTAGATCCTTGTTGCCTATCAATTTTAGGGCTTTTAATAGAAACGAGGACTAGGGTTTTACCCGTCTGCAGAAGTTTTGCTCGGTGAAAACCAGATCAATTACATTCCACAGAAGGTATTAAAGGTAGATTCCTGTCACTTTCACATAAAAAGGATATATTATGATTTTACTCTCTTGCTGGTCATCCATATATCCTAGTTGTTTTTGGCCTCCCACAATTTCCAAAATCTGAAACATCATAATTTATACAACAATAGCAGAGTGGATGGGTAAATCTTAATTTCTTTTCCAGTAGCCAAGCTGGAAACTATCAAACCTAAATAGAGTTCATGTTATCAAGCAAATCCAAGAGTGAACAGAACAGTTTCTTAAGCCAGGGTTTCTGATCTACCTAAATGGGCACCAAAAAGGAAAATATAAGATAGATATACCCAGCAATGTTCAAGAAATCTCCCTCTGTTTTTTCTTTTTTTTTTCTTTTTGTATACTCGTTCAAAAAATGAACTAAGTGACATCTCAATGGCTCTTTAATTGCATCAGTCACTTCCTAGTAAAGAATTTCAAAGATTTGAAAGACTACTGTTCCTCGTCTTGCCCAAATTTCTTCTTACAGTCAAGGTTGTGGTGATGGCGATGGGCGCCTCCCTGTTTTGCTAACGTAGGTTAAAAGTTAGTTTTTTTTTTTCCTTCCTGTTTTATGCATTCATAGTGATTTCTATCAAACATTCCAACCACCGGATACTATCTTTACACATGTAGAGAATTCTATATTTGGGTTTTATTATCACTTACTTTTTGTTGATGTTTCATCTTGTTTGTATTTGCTCAATACAAATTGAAAGGTAAAAGGGTTGTTTTTCCCCTTTATTTTAACTGTGCCATGTTATAATAGCTCACAGATCCATAGATGTAATCATATGCAATTTATATCCATTGATACAATTCTATTTTTTGTTTCTATTTGCTTAGTAATTGCCTGTTGATTGATCTTATAAATGTGTTTTTCTGTGTGATCTCGTGGTGAATGACAGCTTATACGTGTAATCATATAATTATAATAGATTTTATAATTATTTATATGCAGATAAAATGTCAGAACCCATTGATATTGATGACGAGGAAGCGGAAACCAATGTTTCCATTGAAGTTTCTAGGGTATCTCAAAAAAAAAGGAAGCTAACATCTCCGGCTTGGACTGAGTTTACAAAAATTAAACAACTAAATGGAGATGAAAAAGCAAGTTGTAACCATTGCAAGAAATTACTGAATGGGAATAGCAAAGATGGAACTTCACATTTGTTTAAACATTTAAAACATTGTGCTCTTTACAAACTAAAGCAGCGAGGGCAAGTAGATATAAAACAACAAATTCTACAAATAGGGGAAGGAAAAGAAGGAGAAGTTAGTGCAATTCAAAATTTCAAACTTGATCAAGAAAAAAGTAGGCATGATCTTGCACACATGGTCATAATGCATGAATTGCCATTTCGCTTCGTAGAATATGAGGGGTTTCGAAATTTCGTAAAAGGCCTTCAACCATTGTTTAGAATGGTGTCACGAAATACTTTGAAGAACGATATTATAAAAATTTACAATGAGGAGAAACAAAAGCTTTATGATCTCTTGGACAATCTAAGATGTCGGGTGAGTTTGACAAGTGACATGTGGACCTCTAACCAGAATCTTGGGTACATGTCTTTAACATGTCATTTTATTGATGATGAGTGGAATTTGCAAAAGAGGATCATTGCATTTACCTCTGTTGAAGCTCCCCACACCGGGGAAGTAATTTGCAATTGCATCTTGGACAGATTATATAATTGGAACATCGATAAAAAACTGTGTGCTATTGTTTTAGATAATTGTACTACCAATGATGTTGTGGTTCGAGAGCTCAAGTCAAAGCTCATGACTAAGGGCTTGCTTTTTTCCAATGGAGATATGTTCCACGTGCGTTGTTCCACTCACATTTTAAATTTGATAGTTCAAGATGGCATGGATTCCATACGTGAGGTAATTTTTAAAGTGCGTGAAAGTGTAAAATATATCAGAGCTTCACATTTAAGAGAACAAAGGTTTAATGAAATTGCACGGCAAGTACGAGCTCCAAGAAAGAAAATTCAACCTGATAGTTTGAATAGGTGGAACTCTACTTTTGAGATGCTAGAAACAGCGATACAATTCAAGGCGGCTTTCGAACGTTTAAGTGTTCGTGATAGTGGATACAAATTTGCCCCAAGTAATGAGGAATGGGAAAATGTTAAAAAAATATGTAAATGTTTGCAAGTATTTTTTGAGATGACAGAAAAATTTTCAGGCACTAAGTACCCAACAGCGAACTTGTATTTCTCAGATGTTAGTATGCTTCACTTGCATTTGATAGAATGGTGCACTAGTTCAGAATCTTTTATCAAAGATATGGCTGAAAAAATGATTGTGAAGTTTAGAAAATATTGGAATATCATTTCCACACCATTAGCAATTGCTGCAGTTTTTGATCCTCGATTCAAGTTAAAAGTAATCGAATATTACTTTCCATTGATTTATGGTGAAGAGTCTGCTGCGAGGATTATGGATGTTAGGCTTGCTTTGACAAGCCTTTACAATGAATATGCCATGGAGTCAACCAGTAATGCTTTTGATGGAGGACTTTCAACCAATGTTGGAAGTACCAGTAGTGGTGCTAGCAGTAGTTCTGGGACATCATCAAGTGTTGCTTCTCCACTTGTTTCTCTTGATAAATATAGACTTGGCCTCCACGGGTTTCTCAAAGAAAATAAATCCATTGAAAGAAAGTCAGATTTGGAGTTGTATTTGGATGAAGGACTATGGCCTGATGAAGATGAAGAGAATTTTGACATCCTAGTTTGGTGGAAAACCAATGCAGCCAAATACCGGGAAATTGCTCGAATGACTCGTGATATCTTGGCCATTCCGGTATCCACAGTTGCATCAGAGTCGGCATTTAGTACTGGTGGCAGAACAATTGATGATTACAGGAGCAATTTACTCCCAGCTACAGTAGAGGCTCTGATGTGTTGTCAAGATTGGTTGAGAAGTTCAACAAAAGGTAACTTTTCTTCTTTTACTTTTATATGATTTATTTTGGGTTTAGATTCATTAAAATTTCTAACATTAAGTTTAATTTTCAGATCTTCAATCTCACCACTACACAATCACAAATGCAGCCAAGTTTGATAAAGAAGAGACTTCAACTATAATATCAAATGATACTGACAGTCACCATTTGGAATAATTAGTGAGTCACACCTTTTCCTTTTGACTTGGGTGCCTGGGTATTTCTTCTCTGCTGTTAGTGATTTAAATCTAGAAAATGGGACCTTTATTTTTCATGAAACTGATTTCCTTGTGTTTCCATTATCTTATGTTCATGCAACATCCAACCCCTATGTTTAAAATAAGTCTGGAGTTGATCTAAACCTGGCTTATTTTGAGTCATGGCAAGTGACTATGTGTTTATGGAACATGCACTGATGATTACACCTGGTTTATACTACACCTTTTCTCCTGGGATAAACCTTAACCTGTGTGGACCCACACCTCAATATAGCCAAGCAGCCCGTGTTAATGTAATGTAGAAATCAGTCATTTACATAGATTGCTCCTTAGCTAGGCAAACTGGTTCATGTGGGTGTTGAGAGTGTGAAGGTGCTTGAATCAGATGCAGTAACTTGAAGATTATTTGGAAATTGGAATATCTGCGCATCACAGGATATGCACAAACGTCAAAGGGGTAATAGTCTATGGTGCTCACTCCAGACAAGGATTGCCTTTATAGGGAAGGTGAAAAATAGAGAAGAATTTCAAACTTGTTGGTGGAAAATTTTCCCTATATGTTTCCTTTATCCAAACAATCCTTTAGAAGTTATAGATCTGAATTCTGGAAAATACGTAGACACCCATCAATTTAAAGTTGACTCAAAAGAAAGGATAGAAGATAACCATCTCAAATGATATTACTTGGTTTTTTTTTATTACCATATATTATTACAAGATTTTAAAAATGAGCCATTTCATGCATCCATCCTTTTTTTTTTCCATATGCTTAATATATAGTAGTCTGTTGGTAGTCTATTGTTTATTGTGGACCAGGTTGTTTCTGGGCAGGTCTTATTTGCTCTTGTTAGTAACATGGGTTCTTGCTAAATTTCTTCCATTGATTTGGTGATGTATTTTTAATCTTGGTTTGAATAGTCATTTTGAATGAAAATTTATTAACTCATTTTTTTTTTAGGTGAAGCATGCCATGGACTAATGACTGACCGTAGAGAACAGAATAGAAGAAGCTTATAGCCTGATGATGTCTTATTGGTTGTAGACTTGTAGTTTGAATGTGTTTTGTAAAGGTTTTGATTTGTGATAGATGGCTGTGTTTGGGATTTTAATGATTTGTGATGGTTGGACTTTGTTTGGGCTTTTGATGTTTTAGTAAACAAGAATTTGGATGTGATCTTTGGGATTTTGATGATTTGATGGTGGGCCATGAACAAGAGTTTGGATGTGATGTAAGGGATTACGATGGTTTAGGAAAACAAGAGTTTGTATGTGATTTGTGATTTCTGAATTTTTAATTAAAAGTGTTTGTTAATGGTTAATGGTAGATAAAAAGTTACATTTGGTATTATTGTTTTTTTAAAGAAAAAATACAGGTATTAGGGTCCAGACCCGGAACCAGACCCGGAACCGGATCCAGACCCGTCTCACAAACGGTTCCGGTTCTGGTTCCGGTTCCCTTTAATTTTATCGGAACCGGTTCCAGATCCAGTTTTCTGGTTCCGAACCGGTTCCGGTTCCGGATCCTCCCCTTAGAAAACGGTTCCGGTTCCGGTTCCACTCTGGACCCGTACCGGAACCGACCCGTTTACAACCCTAATATGTACCTTTGTTACTCTCTTAACTTTATACATGTCTCTACTCATTTGATGCATACATTCTATATTATCTGCATATTGTGACTTGCCAGATCTTTAGATCTGACCCACTCTTGGTGCTTAGGTCTTGACCCAGAGTTCGAGGGCGACGCGTTCGCACTCGTTGAGGTGCCCGTAGCAGGCGACTACGGATGGGGACAGGCCGACCATGAGGTCGAGCCGGTGATTGGAGAGCCTACACCTGGGGTTGAGTGATATCTTTGTTTTGGGATTTTTGAGAGAGTCTGTTGTTGTGAGAGGGTATTATTGTAATTAACTTTGGTTTTATATCATTGTCACATTTAGGCTGGACTTCAGCCCATTTATATTTGATACATGGATGATACCTTATGCTTCCGCTATACTATCATGCTTCCGCAATTAACCATTGTTACTATGTTGATGAAAAAGTTTTAAATTGGACCTCACTGCGGACCTACGATCTTGGAAGTTCTCGGATTTTCTGGGAAGTAGCGCGCCAATTTCGGTACTTTGACGGTTTTCTCGGTATCCGGAATTGGGGCGTTACAATTTTATGGTATCAAAGCGGGCAAGTCTCTAGGAAATAAAATACACTAGAAACTTTAGGACGTAGTGAGGATCTCAGTGTAGGGGTACGTGTAGGGTCGATGGATCGGGTAGAATCAGTGTAGTCCTAAGTGTTGGACTTAAACTAACCTAATTTCTTCTCTTAACAGATGTCTAGAGAAGGTTCTCCATCACATATGATGCCAGCAGCCGGTAGTCAGCCAGACTTCGAGCAGCGTTTCCAGAGGTTCTTGCAGGCCTTCCTCGTTTCCCAGGAGGCCCAGGCGTCGGCGCAGCAGCAGCAGGCCGAGGATTTTGCCCAATTCCAGACGCAAGTCTTGGACATCATGGACAGGGTGGCTCAGCCAGGCATAGCGGCGGCATCCGTTCGGGAGGCAGACCCGAACGTCATATTTGAGAGGTTCCTCAAAAGGGGACCGCCTGAGTTCACTGGCGCCGATGATCCGCTGGTGGCCGACGAGTGGATCGTGCGGATGGAGAAGATCTTCAAGGTCTTCGAGTGCACCGGTCAGCAGAGAGTGCAGTTAGCCGCTTACATGTTCCGGGGAGTCGCGGAGGACTGGTGGAGGACGATTCAGCGTCATTTCGAGACGATAGGAGACGAGATCGCTTGGACTGCATTCAGGGCGGACTTCCTTCGGAAGTTCATACCATCTCACGTCAGAGACCGCAAGCTGCGGGAATTTCAGGCGCTGGTGCAAGGCAGCATGACTGTCTACCAGTATGAGGTTCGCTTCACCCAGCTTTCTCGTTTTGCAGAGGCTCTGATCACACCTGAGTCCGAGAGGATCCGTCGGTTCGTCGATGGGCTGAGAGATGATATTCAGTTGAGCATGTCCTGCATCGAGCTGCCCACATATGAGGAGGCTTTGAGGAGAGCTTACTGGGCAGAGGAGCGTCTGCAGCGGATAGAGGCCAGTCAGCAGCAGAGGCGAGTTAGAGCCGCCTTGGTCAGACCGCAGCCCTTGCCCATACAGCAGCAGCCATTTCAGAGACAGAGGCCAGCAGGCCAGGCCAGGCAGCATCAGTATCAGCGGCAGCCTCAGCAGCAGCAGCAGCGTGGGCCCAGAGTATGCTATGACTGTGGGGAGACAGGACACATCTCCAGATTTTGCCCATTCAGAGGGGGACAGCCTCAGGCCCCGATGCTTCAGCTTCCAGCACCACCGAGAGCACCAGCTCCAGCTCCACCTGTTCAGCAGATTGCACCGGCACCCCAGCCACCTCAGCAGCAGTACCGTGCCCAGCAGCAGGCACGTGGACCCCAGCAGCCCAGGGGACAGCACTACCAGAGGGGACGACACCAGAGACCCTATGGACAGCAGCGACAGCAGCAGAGACCTCAGGCCGCAGGTCAGGCATTCGCACTCACACATGAGGAGGCCGAGGCTGCAGGGAACGTCGTCGAAGGTACTCTTTCTATTTGTGATCAGATTGCTAGAGTATTGTTTGATCCTGGTGCGACACATTCCTATGTGTCTTCTGCTTTTGCTTTAGTTCTTGGTGGGGTAGGAGAGGAGTTGCCTTACACGCTAGTTGTGTCTACGCCCGTGGGCAAGAGGGTAGTGTGTCAGACTTACCACCCCAGATGCCGAGTGCAGATCGGGGAGTACATTATGTTTGCAGATTTGATCGTGTTACCCATGCATGACTTCGACGTTATCTTGGGGATGGATTGGTTGGCCAGATATCGAGCGGTGATGGACTGCTTCGAGAAGATAGTCAGACTTACTATCGACGGTTCATATGCCACGATCGAGTTTGTGGGTGAGAGGAGACCACCCAGCACTAGGTTGATTTCAGCACTGAAGGCAGAGAGGCTAGTGAGATCAGGTTGCGAGGGCTACATCGCATTCATCTCAGAGGACAAGAAGTCCAAGGGAGTCGAGGAGATCCCAGTCGTTTGCGAGTTTCCAGACGTGTTTCCCGACGAGATCCCAGGATTGCCTCCAGTCAGAGAGATCGACTTCACCATCGAGCTTGTGCCAGGCACCGCACCGATTTCCAGAGCTCCTTATCGCATGGCTCCAGCAGAGCTGCGAGAGTTGAAGACCCAGTTGCAAGAGTTGATAGACAAGGGCTTCATCAGACCGAGCATGTCACCTTGGGGAGCACCTGTACTCTTCGTGAAGAAGAAGGATGGATCAATGAGGATGTGCATCGACTACAGGCAGCTGAACCAGGCAACAGTGAAGAACAAGTATCCTCTTCCCCGGATCGACGAGCTCTTTGATCAGCTTCAGGGAGCGCAGTACTTCTCAAAGGTGGACCTGAGATCGGGATATCATCAGCTGCGAGTCAGAGAGCAGGATGTGCAGAAGACAGCATTTCGTACTCGTTACGGGCACTATGAGTTCCTTGTAATGCCGTTCGGGTTGACGAATGCGCCGGCAGTGTTCATGGCCCTGATGAACAAGATCTTCGCCCCGTACCTCGACAGCTTCACAGTGGTGTTCATCGACGACGTGTTGGTCTACTCCAAGTCCAGAGAAGAGCACGAGCAACATTTGAGGACGTCTCTACAGTTGCTACGTGACAACCAGCTGTACGCGAAGCTCAGCAAGTGCGAGTTCTGGTTAGAGCAAGTAGTCTTCCTCGGACATATCATCTCCAGAGACGGTCTAGCAGTGGATCCAGCAAAGATCGAGGCAGTAGTGAACTGGGAGAGACCGAAGAATGTTACAGAAGTTCGGAGTTTCCTTGGCTTAGCAGGCTACTACCGCAGATTTGTCAAGAGTTTCTCTTCGATTTCAGCCCCTTTGACCAAGCTGACGAGGAAGGACGTACCGTTCGTATGGACCGATGCATGCGAGGACAGCTTTCAAGAGCTGAAGGAGAGACTGACGTCAGCACCGATCTTATCTTTACCTTCTGGTACAGGCGGTTTCGTTGTCTTCACCGATGCTTCAGGGACCGGTCTTGGTTGTGTTTTGATGCAGGAGGGCAAAGTCATTGCTTATGGATCACGCCAGCTGAAGGAACATGAGAAGAAGTATGCTACTCACGACCTGGAGCTTGCAGCAGTCGTGTTCGCACTGAAGATGTGGCGGCACTACCTCTACGGAGAGAAGTTCGAAGTCCATTCAGATCATCGCAGTTTGCAGTACCTGTTCACTCAGCATGATCTCAACAACCGTCAGAGGCGTTGGATGGAATACATCAAGGATTACGACTTCCCTAAGGCGAACGTCGTAGCAGATGCCTTAAGCAGGAAGACCGCCCTAGTCAGTTTTCTAGCAGCAGAGGGCGTGTGGACCGATGTCTTCAGTGACTTGGATGTCCAGTTTCAGCCGCTCAGCGACCGAGTTATGCTTGCCACCATGTCCGCATGGGAACCGGAGTTGCTTGGAGAGGTCAAGGACAGTCAACGCAGCGATCCTAAGCTTGTCAGAGTGATCGAGCAGATCGACCAGAGACCAGAGTTCAGACTGATTGGTGGAGTGCTTTACTATCAGGACAGGCTGTGTGTACCAGATATCCAGGAGCTGAAGGACCAGATATTAGCAGATGCACACCACAGCAGATATTCGATTCACCCAGGCAGCACCAAAATGTACAGAAACCTGAGGAGCTACTACTGGTGGAACAACATGAAGAAGGAGATTGCAGGCTATGTGTCCAGATGTCTGACCTGTCAGCAGATCAAAGCCGAGCATCAGAAGCCACCAGGGTTACTTCATCAGCTCGAGATACCTCAGTGGAAGTGGGAACACATCACCATGGATTTTATTGCAGGACTTCCAGCTACCAGGAGACGCAGTGATGGCATTTGGGTGATCGTGGACAGGCTGACCAAGTCAGCTCACTTCTTGCCAGTGTCGATGAGAGCAGGACTCGACGTCCTTGCTAAGCTGTACGTGGATAAGATCGTCTCTTTGCACGGAGTTCCAGCTTCGATTGTTTCAGACTGAGATCCACGCTTCACTTCTCACTTTTGGGATAGTCTTCAGCGAGCTTTGGGTACCAAGTTGAGCTTCAGCACAGCCTACCACCCCCAGACAGACGGACAGACGGAGCGCAACAACCAGACCTTGGAGGATATGTTGCGAGCTTGTGTTCTAGACTACAAGGAGAACTGGGAGCATCACACTCCGGAGGAGGCTACTTGGGAGCTACGAGACCAGGTGGCAAGAGATTATCCACATCTTCTACCGCAGGTATGTCTCTACTTTGTTTTACATTTGGGGACCAAATGTTTTAAAGGAGGGAGGAATGTGAGACCCCACCCCTGGTGGGCCCTCAATGTGAATTTGAATACTATATATTAGCCTAAGTATTTTAGTTATACTAATTATGGGGCTTAGTGAGGGTAGTTATGTATTTTCCTAGGATTAGTCTAGTGGTGTAATTAGTAGAGTCAATAGGGGGTCTTTTGTTATTCTTAGAGTTAGTTAGTTTGTTAGAGGCCCTAGCTAGAGTTTTGTTTTTACTATAGGGGGGTTTGCACCAAGAATCTTCTAGAAGCCCACCTAAAGACCCAAATACCCTCTACCCTAACCCTAATCCCATTCTAACCCCAAGGGCAATCTTGTCCCTAACCCAAAAACCCAACCTCTATAAACAAAACCCTCCCCTGCCCAAACGAGTACTGTTCATCTCCTTTTTCCTCTCTCAAGTTTCAATCTCTTCTCTCTTCTCCTTCCCCAATTCTCTCCAACGAACCCTCATCTTCCCCTCCAATCTCTCTTTTCTCTTCCTCGCCCCAGAAATCCCTTAACAGAAGGCCAGCCGAGATCGACCTGCACCATAAGAGCTACTGTCGAGACCTTTTCTCTTTTCTCTGTGGTTTTTCTCTCTTTTCCTTCTACCTTCAATTGATCAAGGCAAGTGCACTGTGCTGGTAGTCTAGATTGCATGTTCCTTCCTTTGATTTGCAGTAGAATTCCAATTTGTAATATATATGTTTAGATCGATCCTTGAGCATGTTTGTTTGGTTCCTTTGGCCATTGATGGATGGGATTATCTCATTTGGATGATCAATGGCCGGTTGATGATGGATGGATGATGTAGGAATGATTTATTTTGCTTCTGTAATGGTCGATGGAGAATCCCAGAAGAATTGGGTCACGGGAATGAGTTTTCGGAGATGGAATGACAAGAACTCATCTCGCAGTATTGAGATCAGAATCGAAGTAGGACTACCCTTGGTAGATCAGGACCCTACATCTATGTGAGGGGGCATGTGCGACCATAGGGTGCTACTTGATCTGGATTCTGATCAGAGGTGGACCACCATTCCTGTGCTTAATGAAGAGAAGTTGTGTCCTGTCGCAGAACTGGGTTCTGTAACAGAACACAACACTGATAGGAGAGATGGACAGAGTCCAGCGATGGCCGAGCTCAGCACTTGCAGAGCCCAGCGGTTGCCGAGCTCAGCATTAGTGCAGCTCAGCAACTGCCGAACTCAGCACTTGCAGAGCCCAGCGGTTGCCGAGCTCAGCGTTAGCGCAGCTCAGCAACTGCCGAGCTCAGCACTGGCCGAACTCAGCGATGGCTGGATTCAACACTAGCCGAACTCAGAGTTCTGCCGAGCATAATGGTTAGGATGAGATTCGCGTTTAGCCGAGCTAAGTGTCTAGGCCGAGCTCAGTGCTCAAAGCCGAGTTCAGTGTTACGGCCGAACTCAGTGTTGTGGCCGAACTCAGTGTTTTACTGAGCTCAGCGCCAGACCGGGTTCTGTGCCAGACCGGACTTCGAGCTTAGCCGAACTCAGTGCTTAACCAAGCTAAGAGCTTGACCAACCTCAATGCCTAGCCGGACTCAATGCATTTTTCTGAACTCAGTTGGGTGGCCGAACTGAGCTAGGCCTTTGCCGAGCTGAGTTGGGTGGCCAAACTGAGTATTCAATTGAGCTCCATTGCTTAGCCGAACTCCGAGATGGATTTCCAAAAAAGGCGGGATTTCAACAAAGGAGACTAGAACCTGGGACATTCCCTTCAGCCAGGATTCTTAGTGTGCACGGCCAACTACCCAGGCCAGGGAGTTAGCCGAACTCACAGGAAGTCCTGGACAAGCAGGCTTTGCCTGTAGGGTGTTTTTCCTTCTCTGGTCCCAGTGTGCCGAGCTGACCGCCCAGGCCAGGAGGTCGGTTGAGCACACTGTGTACAGTGACGATCCCCAGATTCTAATTTCTATTGTTGCAATCATATGTAGGGCCCATTGACCATTCAAATAGACTTCCATCACTGTGCCAGCCACGAGTCAATGGTACGGCTCAACCTTGACTCGTGGGGTCCACTAACTAAAGTCCAGGTTATGTAATCTAAGATGATTCGACCTTTATACGTTACCAAATGATGCACATAACTTCTAAGCACCAAACACAATATTCCTTAGCATCTGTGGTTTCACTTAAAGATCGAATTACCTGAGATGGACCTGTATCCGAAAGTGGACCATTTACCTAGGTTGGACTGTTGCTATCTCCCTTTGATCCTTGTACTTGGAGATTCATCTCCCTCATACTATGACTATCACTCTATTGTCCTTATTATTGCTTATACTTGTTAATTAAATGGAAAATGGAGGACCTAAACCTAGGAATACGTAGAGGTGACCCGGTAATCTGATTTGGTGGATCATTGACCCGTGTCTGTGGCTAGGCGGGCCCTTTTTTATGGCCTAAGTTGGATGTGAATTACCCTAGAATGGAGAGGTTAGATTGTATGGGCTTGTGACCCATTGTGGATGTAAATGGATCATATGTTATTGAACATGGACTTGTATATTATATGGACTGTTGTAGACCAGGCCATGTATTTGGTGGGCCTTGGTATGGACCCAATGATTGGATTTGGACTTGGACTATGATCCATAGGTCGCATTGAGTACTTGGACCTCTTAGGGACTTTTGTTAGGACCTTGTTCACGCAAGGCAAAGCCTAGACAGACACAGACCTTTATTGTTTCCGAGTCGGCATAAACATTCACTCAGTTGATTTAAGCTCAGCCAGTTGGACTGATCATCACTGGTAGGAGCTATTGAGATTTGTTGTGTGGCTATCATGATGAGCACTGTTGGGACGGACGGTGTGATGCCGGTTCCGGTCGTTGTGGATGATGTTGATGATATTCTGCAGGGTTAGTAATCCCTAGCATTAGCTTAGGATCCCTACCGCGACTGTGTTCAGTATGGGAGGGCCGCGGCATAATATCCCGCGGTGACCAGCTTATGTGGATGTGCCATATTGTGTAGGTTTATTACTGTTATGCTTATTATGATTCTACATGGTTATCTTGCACGACTGCATAGCATATGTACCTTTGTTACTCTCTTAACTTTATACATGTCTCTACTCATTTGATGCATACATTCTATATTATCTGCATATTGTGACTTGCCAGATCTTTAGATCTGACCCACTCTTGGTGCTTAGGTCTTGACCCAGAGTTCGAGGGCGACGCGTTCGCACTCGTTGAGGTGCCCGTAGCAGGCGACTACGGATGGGGACAGGCCGACCATGAGGTCGAGCCGGTGATTGGAGAGCCTACACCTGGGGTTGAGTGATATCTTTGTTTTGGGATTTTTGAGAGAGTTTGTTGTTGTGAGAGGGTATTATTGTAATTAACTTTGGTTTTATATCATTGTCACATTTAGGCTGGACTTCAGCCCATTTATATTTGATACATGGATGATACCTTATGCTTCCGCTATACTATCATGCTTCCGCAATTAACCATTGTTACTATGTTGATGAAAAAGTTTTAAATTGGACCTCACTGCGGACCTACGATCTTGGAAGTTCTCGGATTTTCCGGGAAGTAGCGCGCCAATTTCGGTACTTTGACGGTTTTCTCGGTATCCGGAATTGGGGCGTTACAAAATATGCAATATTTAACACTCATCACACCCCCAAACCTACATTTTGCTAGTCCCGAGCAAAAACTATAAAGAAAAACTAAACTATATGTAAGAAAATATGGTAAAAATCCTAACTCACTTTCGCAGGGATCGCGGCTGCACTTAGCTCGTGCAACAAGCCTTTAAACCCCTAGGTTTCCCCTAGTGGACGAGTTTTGTCTCGTGAGGGTTTTCAGCGAATAAATCCCATAAAATTCTTTTTATTTTGGAAAGAAAATATTTTTGATGTCCAACAGTCTCTAGCAAGCTAATAAGAATGAGTACTGAGTTAGGAATACTAGCCAACTCCTGAAGATAAGTCAATCAATACCTAAGTCCCACTGTGTATGTGTGTGTATTTAGCCAATAATCATGCAATCTTCAAGTTGAAACTCACACAACCTTAATCCCCTTCGGAATACATTTCGCCTTGACTACAGCCTTACAGGTCATACTCTCAACAATGGATGCACACAGATTTTACTGACTAACTCTCAGTATGTGAGTATGAACAAGGGTAAGAACTCACATAATTGATGAAGAACGGAGCTTATGTATAAAAGGATTGATCTCAAAGAATAAGATATAACCAATAGAAGGTGGAAATGCTCACTCAACTTCTCACTCATTCAGCACCTAACCTTTCCTAGGATCCAATAGGTCTTTCATAGGTTGTAATGGGGTTAGGGTTAATAAGTAGGATAAGGGTTAAATGTGGCTAAGTGTTCTTGAGAAGGTAAGGGTCTTCAAGTCTTCATAGGAAGGTCTTCCACTATCTTCACTTCTTCCTTTTGCTTTGTGTTCTTTATTCCACTCTATCTCTTTTTTTTTTTTCCCAAATCTCTTTTTTTTTTCTTTTGTTTTCCTTTGGTTCTCATTTCTTCTTTTTTTTTCTCAACTTTCAAATTCCTTTATTCCTTTGTCATCCCTTTGTAGAACATCTATATTTTGGTAGCCCATGTGAAGTCTTCATCACTAATGCTCAAATCCTTCATTTCTTCATACATCCCTACCCTTCTAAAAAATAATAGGTCAAAAGGATTATATATATGTGGGTTATGAGGCTTAGGACAATGAAGGAAGGTTTCTTGTAAAATAGGCTCAAGAGGGCTACTAAGGTTATAAAATGTAATAGGTGAGTTCAAAATTCGGCCATTGGTTTTTAGAATGCCTATCATCTTCCCCTAAGTTCGAAAAATGCATCATAAGCTACAAGTCAAGATTTCTTCGCATTTTGATGTCACCTCTATGGTTAGAACAAGGAATAGCACTTATGAGATCGAAAGTGCTGGACTAAGAAGCTCTAGGAGTAGCTCTTCATTCTACTCAGGAATTAAGCAGAAGAGTCCTCACCCAAACCGATATAGATAGGCTCAATCGCTCAATGGATTTTAGTCTCCACTAATGATTCTTTCGGGTCTCTCAGAAGTGATTTGCTCTTCTCATGGACTACATTCATGTGGCCAAATGTGTAAAAAAATTTTAGGACTTGTACATATGACAACTCTTCAAGCTAAAATCCATGGACAATCTTTTTTCAAATTTTTAGTGATTTTGGAAATTTTTCAAATTTTTAGGGTTTTTGGTATAAATGGAAAACAAAATAACTTATGTACATGCAAAATGCAATGCATGAGATGCAGTGCCTCACCCCCAAACCTATCCTAAACATTGTCCCCAATGTTTATACAGAACATAAATAAAATAGGACAAGGAAGATAAATTGGAATTTCTCACCATGGGGTGCTGACACACGGGTATATTGGGTTGCCTCCCAATAAGCGCTAAGTTTAACGTCTTCAGCCAGACGCAATTAGCATGGTATGAGGTCAGTTTATCCAGGGTCCACAAGAAGGACTTCCTCAACAACATTCTCAGGATCCACAAACTCAAGATACTCTTTTAATCTCTGCCCATTCACTTGAAAGGTGTTACCATCTCTGGGATTTAAAAGTTCAACTGCACCGTGGGAATGGACTGTCTGAACGACATAGGGTCCTGACCATCGAGACTTCAGCTTGCCTGGGAACAAGTGCAATCTGGAGTTATATAGCAAAACTTTCTGGCCAGGATGGAACTCTTTTCTTAGAATTCTCTTATCATGAAACATTTTGGTCCTGGCCTTATAACTCCTTGCACATTCATATGAATCATTCCTCATTTCCTCTAGTTCAGCAAGCTGCAGTTTCCGTTGGACCCCGGCCTTTTCTAAGTCAAAGTTTAGGCGCTTGATCGCCCAATATGCTCGATGTTCTAGCTCAACCGGCAAGTGGCATGCCTTGTCGAAGACTAACCTGTACGGAGACATTCCGATAGGTGTCTTGAAGGCTGTCCGATATGCCCACAGTGCATCATGTAAACGTAAAGACCAGTCTTTCCGATTTGGATTGACTGTCTTCTCCAAGATGTTCTTGATCTCACGATTGGAAATTTCTACTTGCCCGCTAGTCTGGGGATGGTATGGTGTGGCAACTTTGTGCGTGATGTGGTACTTCCCCATTAAAGCTTCAAATACTCGGTTGCAAAAGTATTTACCATCATCGCTTATGATTGCGCGTGGTATACCAAAGCGAGTGAAAACTTGATTTTTCAAAAATTCAACCACAACCTTGTGGTCATTGGTTTTGCATGGAATGACCTATACCCATTTAGACACATAATCAACAGCAACAAGAATATATTGATAACCAAAAGAAATGAGAAATGGTCCCATGAAGTCGATACCCCAAACGTCAAACAACTCAACGATCAAGATAGGTTGTTGGGGCATTTCATTCCTCTTAGAGATCCTTCCTAATTGTTGACACCGGTCACAGTTCTTACAGTGCTCATGTGCATCCTTGAAAAGGATAGGCCAAATAAATTCAGATTGCAGCACCTTTGCTGCTGTCTTTTTACTAGAAAAATGTCCCCCACAAGCATGGTTATGACAGAATTCAAGTATGCTCTTCTGGTCCATTTCGGGTACACACCTCCTAATGATTTGGTCAGGGCATTGTTTAAACAAATAGGGATCATCCCAAAAATAGTATTTAGCCCTCGACAAGAAGCGGAATTGGTCATTTTTTGACCAATTACTTGGTGTTTTCCCGGTCACCAGATAGTTAACTATATCTGCATACCACGGGGTTTTTACTATTAATAAACAACAATTGCTCATCTGGGAAAGTTTCTAAAATCAGATGGTCTTCAGAGGAATCGACAATCAGAAGCGAAACATGATCAGCTACCACATTTTCAAACCCCTTCTTATCCCGCACCTCTAGGTCAAATTCTTGCAAAAGCAGTATCCACCTTATCAGCCGAGCTTTAGCATCTTTCTTGCTCAACAAATATTTCAATGCGGCATGATCAGTGAAGACAATGACTTTTGACCCTATGAGATAGGATCTGAACTTATCCACTGCAAAGACGACAGCCAGCAATTCCTTTTCAGTGGTGGTATAGTTAAGCTGTGCGTCATTAAGGGTCCTACTAGCATAGTAGATGACATGAAGCAATTTGTCTATCCTCTGTCCCAGTACAGCTCCGAGAGCATAATTGGAAGCATCGCACATCAATTCAAAAGGTTTCGTCCAATCAGGAGGACGGATAATGGGTGCAGATGTCAACTCTCGCTTGAAACGATCAAATGATTCTAAACATGTAGCAGAAAAATCAAAATTAGCATTTTTGGCCAAGAGATCACAGAGAGGGCGAGCAATTTTACTAAAGTCCTTGATAAAGCGTCGATAGAAACCTGCGTGGCCCAAAAAGGCTCTCACCTCTCGTACAGTTTTAGGAGGGGCAGGTTCACAATCAAGTCGATCTTGGCTTTATCTACTTCAATGCCCTTACTCGACACAATATGACCCAAAACAATGCCTGACTTGACCATAAAATGACACTTTTCCCAGTTCAAAACCAGGTTTTTTTCCTTACATCTTTGCAATACCAGGGTCAAGTGGTGCAGACAACTATCAAAACTTGAGCCAAAAACAGAAAAGTCATCCATGAAGACTTCCAAAAATCTCTCCACCATGTCCGAGAAAATGCTCAACATTCACCTTTGAAAAGTCGCAGGTGCGTTGCACAGGCCAAATGGCATACGCCTGTAGGCAAATGTGCCAAAAGGACAGGTGAAGGTTGTCTTCTCTTGGTCCTCGGGGGAGATATGGATCTGGTTATACCCTGAATAACCATCCAAGAAGCAATAGAAAGCATGGCTGGCTAATCTTTCCAACATCTGATCAATGAAGGGTAATGGAAAGTGGTCATTCCTGGTCATTGAATTCAATTTTCTGTAATCAATACAGACTTTCCAACCTGTTTGAACACGGGTTGGGACCAGTTCATTGTCCTTGTTGGCGACAACGGTTACGCCAGATTTCTTGGGTACTACTTGGACAGGACTCACCCATTGACTATCAGAAATCGGGTAGATAATGCCTGCGTCTAAAAGCTTAATTACTTCTCCCCTCACTACTTCCTTTAAGATCGGATTCAGTCGCCTCTGTGGTTCACGAGATGGTTTGGCACCTTCTTCCAGATGAATTTGGTGCATAACTATAGAGGGACTGATTCTTTTAATGTCCGAGATGGTCCAACCTAGGGCACTCTGATGGTCTTTCAGCACATCCAGTAATTTTTTTTCCTGATCTTCCTCAAGGTCTGAGGCAATAATTACTGGGTTGCTAGCAGAGGGCCCTAAGTAGGCGTACTTTAAATTCTCGGGTAATGGTTTCAATTCTAACATGGGTGGCTCAACAATAATTGATTCTTCTGCGACCATAGATTCAGAGGTGGATGTAAATATAGGCTCAATTTTCTGCTTCCATTGGCCAACATCCATCGGCTGGGTCGAATCCAATAATGCATTAACTTCACATATGGACCCGTCGATGTCTATGTCGGCATTGAAGTGAGCCAGACATTCCTCCAGCGGATCTGTGTAACATGATGATTGAACTGTTTGATCAATTAATGTGTCAATCATGTTCACTTCCTCATCATCATCTAGGTCTGATGTTTGGAGTCCATTACGAAAAACATTCAACTCCAACTTCATGTTCCCGAAACTAAGTGTCACAACCCCATTCCTGCATCTAATCACTGCATCTGATGTTGCAAGGAATGGTCGACCAAGAATGACAGGAATATGTCGGTCGGGGGCTGCCACTGGTTCGGTATCCAAAACCACAAAATCAGCTGGAAAATAAAAATCCTTAACTTTTACGATCACATCTTCAACCACACCTTTTGGATACTTGACTGACCTATCAGCAAGATAGAGGGTAATATCAGTCTTCTTCAGTCCTCCCAGGCCCAACTGCGCGTACACGGAGTACGGCAGTAAATTCACACTTGCCCCAAGATCAAGGAGACACCTCTCTATGATAGAGTCTCCTATCTGAATGGTAATGGTAGGGCAGCCAGGATCTTTGTATTTTGGTGCAATGGTCTGCTGGATCAAACCTGATGCTTGGGCTGCCATCACAGCAGTTCTGGGTACTGATGTTTTCCTCTTGACAGTGGTCAGGTCTTTCAAAAACTTGGAGTAGGAAGGGATTTGCTTTATGGTATCAAGGAGGGGTATGTTTATCTGGACATTTTTTAAAACTTCTAAGATTCCCTCAAAGTGATCCTTCTTCCTAGTCTCCTTCAATCGGTGTGGGAATGGTGCTCTAGGTACCACTTTTAAAGATGATGGTTCAACTACAATGGGCTTCTGAATCTTCTCTCTTTGATCCTCTTCAGGCATCTCAACTCTATTGTCAACAGTCTTTCCTGATCTCAGAGTATGAATCGCCTTCACATGCTCATTACTCTCTATCGAACATTGGCCTCTAGGCTGATTGGGCTGTCCTTTTGGATTAGGAATGGTTTGGCTCGGGAAATGGCCATTTTCTCTCTCAGACAACTGTAAGGTGAGTTGACCTAATTGGGCCTCTAGTTTTGCAATGGACTGGTTCTGGGCCTGGTTAGTCTGCTCTTGGATTTGAATGAATTTGGATAACATGTTCTCCAGATGAGAGGATTGCTGAGGGGCTTGTGCTGGTGCAGAGTAATTAGGCATCTGATCTGGGACTAGTGCCCTACATTGGTTCTGTGGTTGGAACTGATTCTGCTGTATGGGTTGCTGAGGATGAGGAACCATAGGATGATTGGCTTGAGCAGGTTGCTGGAATTGCTACCTAGGATACTGCGGCTGGAATCCTGGTTGATCTCCGTGGGACTGAATAGGCTCGGATTGACGATACGAAAAATTGGGGTGGAACCTATTGTCTGGGTGGTAGGTCTGACTGAAAGTATTAACAGTTGGTTTCCGAAAGTTTCCATAGGAATTCAGCGCATTGGCTTGCTCGGCCTTGACAAATGGCAGACTAGGGCAACTCTCAACCACATGCTCACAACTATCGCATAACACACAAACATGATGCGGTTCACTCATACTTCTCAAGGTAGGCTCATGTTGCTAAGGGGTGGGTTGGCATGACATTACAGACAGAGATCCTATCTTTTTACTCAAATTTTCCACTCCCTGAACTAAACTGGTCATCACATTTTTCAACTCAGGGTCCTATTTGATGTTATACATTCCAGGTTTCTGGATCCCTATCTCATCTCTCTCCAAGTCTTTCCTATTACTGCCCCAATTTTGTGAATTTTCCGCAAGCTTGACAAGGAATTCATATGCTTGATCAGCAGTCTGATTAATGAATTCTCCTTTGTGCATTGATTCAATCAAGATACGCTGGGGGTTCGTAAGACCTCTATAAAAGAAATGTATCAACTCTCCTTTGTCAATCCCGTGATGTGGGCATTTGATCAATAGGTCATGGAATCTCTCCCAGGTTTCGGCAAACTCTTCCTCGAGTCGTCCCCTAAAGTTTCTGATGGCACTCCTAAACTGCTCAGTTTTGCTCACTGGGAAAAATTTGGACATAAACTTTTTGACAAGCTCATCCCAGGTGGTAATGGAGTTTGGAGTCAAGGAATTCAGCCAGGCGGCTGCATGATCTTCTAGTGAGAGGGGAAACAACCTAAGCTTGACGGCTTCACTATTCAGATTTTGGTTTCTAAATGTGTGGCAGATGGTCAGGAATTTGTTCAAATGGATATAGGGCTGCTCACACTCAGATCCATGAAATTTTGGTAACATGTTGATGGTGGCGGGCCGGATTTCAAATTGGTCCGCATTATTTTCTGGCAAAACTATACAACTAGGTGAAGTGGATGAAAATGGTGCAAATAGTTCATTGAGGGTCCTTTGCTGAGGGTTTTGGGCAGCCATTGTGGGTACTATGGGTGGGGCAGGTAAAGCAAGGTAATCAATCCTCACTAATCGGCCTTGATCACGTATCCACACTCGCATACAACTGCGACTAACCTAGCAATGCAATGGTCTGCTCAATGAAATGAATGCAACATAACAAAAATTTTAAAAACTAAATGAAAAGCTAATCTAAACTAAGGTTACCTAAAAGAATTCTAGACAGCTCCTAACTGTGAAGAGGACACTCTGGCCTCCAACCTGGACCTATGAAACAGAAATTCTAGCCAGTTAACCCCCAGGTAGATGGTGGGATCTCGACGCGCTAGGCGAAGGCTCCTCTTAAAAACCAACTCCTCGAACAACAAAGTTGTCTCCCTATTTGGCAAGATGGTAGCCAAGGGACAAGGTTTGCTTAGGCACCAGAAAATCTGCCAAGGCACACAATTGGCACAACCGCGGTGGTCTTCCCTATTGAGCTCGTAACCTAAGGTCACGTTTCTACTCAATTTTATTATGGTTTATTGGTTCTAAACTAAGTGAGAATTAAGATGAAATCCTAAGGGCAAGGAAACGGTGATGAAATCCGAATCCTTATCTTATTGGGGTAATTTGCCCTTTACTAGTAGTGCACCAAATTACAAGTGTATTAAAAATAATTACACTACAAAGCAAGGAACAACCAACAAAGTAAACCCGCTTGCAAGGGATTCGCGGGGGTTAAGAAATGCAAACCTCCCGATTTATTTCGAGGGACAAATTGGTTGTCGTCGACTCACACCACGGACACCAATTTCCGTGTACGAATGTGAGGGGCCGCGACGGTATAGTCCAACCGTCCTCTTTCCCTACAAGAAATTTATTGCAATTCTACTAAACAACTAACTAGTTAAAGTAAGTAAAGTGCGTAAAGTAAAGTAAATGGGTCACGGGCCAACCCGCAACCAAAATTATTACAACTTTGATGATAAATATCTAATACAACCAACTAAGAAAGAAAAAAAAATGTCTAAACTAATCTTAAACTAGGAAAGCAAGTAAAATCTTCAAGTTCTCCAATGCACTTTTCCACTTTCCTTTGCTCCAAGTGAGAAATTCTCTACAAAACAAACATAAATAATGTGTAGAATCCGCAAGGAAAATAAAGAAAAGATAAAAAGTACACTAAGCTAAAAATGAGTTTAAATCTATGAAATTCAAAACTTTCCAATGCCTCTCCCCGGCAACGGCACCAAGAACTTGATCGACACTTAAATGTGCAACTTTTAACCGCAAGACTACGGTGTCGTCAAGTAGTAAAGGACTAAAGAGTCCGGATTATCGATCCCACGAAGAGAGGATGGAACAAGCAATGAATCCAATTAAAGGAGAATTGAACTAAGATATAGCTAATATAGAAAATTGAAGTAAACAATTAAAACTACTAAACTATGCAATGTAAACTATTAATTAACAATCTAAAATATGAAATTAACAAGGTCTAATCTAATCTAACAAACTACACTAAACTAATGGATGAATGGTGGTGGAAATGGAAGACTTAAGGTGAAGATGTGGTGTGAAATGTGTATGATTTTAAAGCAAGTGGTGTAAAGTGTAGATCTAAAAATCTAGAAATGAAAATAACAAATCAAATAAAGATTTAAATTAACAACAATAAAAATAATAGACTAGGCAATCCAAAATCCACTAAGTATGTAATTAATTCAAACAATGCATGTTCTAATTCAATTTCCAAATCTACAATCCAATTAACAATCTCTTGCCTAATTGGATTGGATGATATAACAATGAAAATCAAAGTAAAAGAAAATCAAAGGCTAAGATCATAGATCATCATCTATCTACCCTAACAATAAATCATCAAAATCAAGCTACAAAAGATCAAAAATAAGGGCTCTAGAGCATGCTATGTGAGAGAACTTAATCAAACTACAAAGCATCAATTGAGATTATCCGAGCATCAAGTGTAGAGATAGAGCATGAGAAATGAGAGAGATTAGCACAACTAGATCTAAAATCTACTAATCAATCAAGGCACAAGTAGGAAATTTAAACTAAAATATGCATGTAATTGAACTAATCACATTACTTAGCTTCAAAAGGAGAGCCTAATCCAAGAGCTTTAGCCACTAAACATCAAGAAAGAGCTCCAAATCTTCATTAATGAACTTCAATTACACACACTCTCTAGATTAGTTACAAAGAAGCTCCTAATTACAATCTAAAAGTATAGAGAAGGCAAAATAAAATTGCTAAAAGACTAACTTGCCAAAGGATCTCCCATTCTCTACAAAAACATTTCAATTTATAAAAACTTTGAAGACATTTGATTGGCTCATTTTCATTCACAAGGATTGCTTCCATTTGATTGGTTACAATTTGAAGGCTTTTGATTGGCTCTTTTGCTTTCACATGGATTGTTTCAATTTGATTGATTGCAACAAACTTTCCTTCCAAAAGCATGTGCTTTTTGCTTTTTGTGGTCCTTCATTTTGGAGGCTTTTGATTGGCTCATATCCTTTCACATGGATTTGTGCCATGGCAAGCTTTGATTGGTGGAGAGGTTAGAGTTGGATGAAATATCTTCTATGTAAAAAAATATGTAATTATTGAGATTTAAACCCATAATCTATTTCATACCAACCAAAACTCTAACCAATACACCAACCATTCCTTTGTGTTGGAAAATGACTTCTTCTCATCTTATTTTAGAATTCTTCAACACTAATGATGCCTTGGGACATTAGCCGGAGGGTTGGGGTAGTCGCGGGGTCCACCTACACAAGAGAAATTACATAAAAATGCGCTATAAATAATCGGATTTATACATGATAATCCGATAATCCGTTTAATGTGATAGAATGATAAAATCTCTGTGTAAAGCAAATGATATGCATATGAGATGCTTATAAAATCCGAACTAATGAGGGGTAAAATATGCAATATTTAACACTCATCAGTCTTCCTCCTGCATTCTGGGCCGATCCGATCTGACCCGACCCGATCGTACCTCTTGTATTATGCAGGAAACACGCAGATACAACGGCCACTCCATCAGGCGCGCTTCATGAGGAGAAACATCAGCAAAGTGTTTTACAAAAAAAAAAAAAAACATCAGCAGAGAGAAAAAACCACGTGCTATAGTCATGGCCCTCTTTAATTAGATACTGGTCATCCCTCTTTAATTGGATACCAGTCATGGCCCTCTTTATATTTCCATCAATCAAATATGCCTGACAACTGACAAGTGGTGCCCTTAACAAAAGGGTGGTGGGTTATGCACCCACTCTATAAAGAGTGGGTGTACGGCCTACGGTTCCTATCTATATAATTTAGCCAGAAAAATCAGCCTCACATGCGCTGGAGGAGAGACGTCACGTCACAAGCCCAAAAGCTTTTGGTTGATGGCTGATGGCGACATGAATTGAATGACAGATGGCTGATGGCGACATGAATTGTGCTGTACAAGGATTTAGAGGAGATGGTGACATTTATTTGCAATTTCTTGGAGTATGTAGAGGGACGAATTGATTGTAACGAAAGAACCGAGATTTTTGTTGATTTTTCTATTATGGGAATTGAATGACAGAAATTGTATGACTACCAAAGGAATAAAAATATAAAGTGAGGGTTCATGGCAAACGAGCTGAGTCTGTTGAAAATGTGAAGGATTGGTTCATTGGATTATTCAACCCATTTTCTAAAATGGGTCAAACAACTTCAGCCTATATTCATTACAGAAGCTGACGCAAGGCTGGCCTAACCTCCGGCTACAGAAAATCTAATCACCAAAAGATTTTTATTTCATTCCGTATACAGAGATGCACGCCATTGCCACTCCCATTGGATGTATGACTTTTGACCAAATATATTCCTTGAATCATCTAGTTCAGGGAATATATTCACTGAACAGGGAATATATTCCCTGAACTAAATGATCATTTATTGGAAATTGTAAAGAGTAACTTGCATTAAAGCCTCCAGGAAACTCACTTAGGAAATGTAGGATGTTGAGAGCAAATCAATTCCTTATGTTTGTTTTCAACTTCTATTAGTCTTCGTCTTCCCTAGTTCCAAGCTCTTGCATGACAAGAGGTCAAGGAAGTGCGTCTCTTTAGTTCCATCAAACCTGTGTGTACATACCAGCAGAAGATATGAATTTGGAACAACTAAGGATTTGGGCCAATGATCTGCAATTGTCAAGTGGTTCAAGTGATAAGGTAAATATACAATTCTTTAATAATTTCTTATTAATTGCAGATGCCCAAGTGAATGTATATTGTTGTCAGGATGATATTCTCAGAAACGAAATAATACAAAAAGACGAAAATGTGGATGAAAATGTTACAAACGAATTTTCCACGGACATGGTATGATATTAACTCAATTCCAATTATGTTTTATTTTGTCAATTTCTAATAAAAAGTTGTTAATTTCTAACAAAATTAATATATTTTCAGGTATTCAATTCGCGCCAATCTCTAATTGATTGGATTCAAAATACTGGACGCAATTTAGGATATATCATTGTTATTAAAAGGTCAGATACTAGCATAATCAGGAAGAGTCCTAGACTGTTGTTCCAATGTGATCGCGGTGGCACATACAGAAGCAAGAAAACTTCCACAACGATTACAGGCACCAAAAAAATTGATTGTCCTTTCAGAGTGAAAGGGGTGAAAATGCGAACAGGTGATGACTGGATGGCAAGGTTGGTAAGTGGAACGCATAACCATGCCCCTGCATCATATATGGAGGGACATCCATACCCTGGTCGGCTCTCTGAATCATAAATCTAGTTGATGGAATATCTGTCTACGAAAAATGTGAAGCCACGAGATATCTTGACATCATTGAAGAAGCAGAATCCGGACAACGTGTCTACCATTCAGACCATATACAATGCACGCAAGAAATTTCGGACTGCAGAGAATGCCGGTAAAACCCGGATGCAAGTTGTCATGTCATTCCTACAACGTGAAGGATACATTTTTTAGAGTCGAACAAATGTTGTAACCAATGAGCTTGAAGATTTATTCTTCGCACATCCAATATCATTAGAGCGATGGCGTGCATTCCCGCACGTGTTATTGATGGATGCAACATATAAAACAAACAGGTACATGATATGCCACTCTAGATATCTGTCTCCTATTTGATTTAGTAAAATTAAAAAATCTGTAAGTTTTAACATATATGTGTCTTAAACAAACAAGTACAGGATGCCTCTCCTTGAGATTGTCGGCGTGACTGCAACTAATATGACATTTTGCATAGCATTTGTGTTCATGCACTCAGAAAAAGTGTTCAATTATACTTGGGCTTTAAGGTGTCTGTAGTCAACAATGGATGGATGCACCGGTCCACGAGTTATTGTCACGGACAAAGAGTTGGCTTTGATGAACGCGTCTGCCCAGGTATTTCCCGATGCTGAGAAATTACTCTGTAGGTGGCACATTTATAGGAGTATTTTGAGCAAGTGCAGCCCATCAATAACAGACAACAAATCTTGGAATGCATTCTACAAAATGTGGAAAAAGTTGCTGGAATCTGAAACTGGGAATGCGTATGCGGACAAATTGGCGGACCTTGAGGTAGTGTTATAAAACTTTCCAGGTATGATTAATTATCTCAAGGATGTATGGTTGACACCTTATAAGGAGATGTTTGTATCCACCTGGACCGACAGATATCTGCATTTTGGAAACCAGACAACTAATAGAGTCGAGAGCCAGCATGCGAAATTGAAAAAATACTTGGAGCCATCACAGTCAGATTTGGAGACATCATTGTTGTTTATTCACCAAGTCATCCAATCACAGGACATAGCTATCAAAGCGAGTATTGAGCAAAGCAAAACTATCGTCCAACATCGATTCAATATACCGCACTTCCAGGAATTATGTGGTTTCGTTTCAAGCCACGCATTGCATCTGATTTTGAAGGAATTTGAGCGGTCTAAGGAGGTCGGAAAAGTTTCCTAGAAATGCGGATGTTGACTTCGTACAAGCTATGGACTGCCATGTGCGCACGAGCAAGCAATATATTTGAACGATGGTCGTCCCATACGAATTGATTCCATAGATAAATTTTGAAGAAAACTTGATTTATCACCGTGTGTGTCTCTTCAAAACGATGACATCGATTGTGACGTTGAGCTACAAGTGTTCACGGAATAGTTTAAGCAGCAAAAAAGGCATGGTAAATTCAGTCTTTTAAGGAAATTGAGGGAGATAATCACACCATCAACAATTTCAATTCGTGAACCTGCTGTTAATACGAACACTCGTGGACACCCCTCCTCGAAAAAAAAAGTTGCAACAAATACTCGTGTTAATCCGTCTGCATTAGTGTTCGTTGAGTCTAATTCCCTTCATTCTCGGGAACCAAGCAGAAACAATTATTCGTTTGGAGGCCCCAACTCGAAGGACAGGGAAGACATATCAACTCGTGCTAATACGGATACATTTGAGTTTGTTCAGCCAGATATTTTTCAATTTCAAGAACCATCGAGACACAGTTGGTCCTTTATTTATAACTACTCTGTACATTCCTATGTTCGTCGGTTTCCACCTATACTGCATCCTTACATTATGCATGTACAAGATGTAAAACCTAATGAAAATTGCAGATTTCGGGCGATAGCTGTCTGTCTTGGTCTTCACGAAGATGCATGGACAACTATCCGGTATAGCTTAATAGAAGAGTTGCACACATTCAGGACACAGTATGTTGTAATATTTGGTAGTGATGACCAGTGGATTCGTGTTTATAACTCACTGAACTTTTTTGCATTAGATAGAGGAGCACCAATTGAGCATTGGATGACCATGCCAGACATAGGTCTCTTAATTGCTTCGAAGTTCAATGTGATATTACACGTTTTAAGTGCTGCACAGAGCTTTACGTATTTGCCACTTCGATCTACTCCACCACCGTCGTATCAACATGTTGCTATCGCTATCGGGTATGTAAATAATAATCACTACATCAAGGTTGCATTGACAGATGGTTACCCTATGCCTCCCATTATGCCTCAATGGGTTCACTTCAGGCATGATTGTGCAACTGCATGGGCTACCCCGTATGCTGAGCGAATTAATGTGTTCAGTCTGTATATGCGGTCTAGGTTTCCTTCTGAAACCATTGTGTTGGAAGATTAGGAATGTAACATGTGTTAATATGTTTGAATAAATTTGTTTTAAATATCCAAGACCTTTTTTTTTGTCATTTAAATGTCAAAGGTAGTCAAATTGTCATTTTGATGTCGCAATATGTAGTTGTTATATCTCTTAATGTGTTTCATGTCGCAAAGAAAAAAATGAAGTGGTTGATTGAAGGTTTAAAATTAATCAAGTCAAACCGTTGATGAGGTGGGCCACTATCTATCACAATGGATACCCCAAAGATTTTGTGGATCGGAAGAATAAGATCGGATAATCTTGACCGTTGAATGAAAAACCTTCAAAAATACAATGCAACTAACAAAAGAGTATGTGACAGAGAAAATGGTTCCCATGTATTTGTTGCCAACCACAAATTTGTGTTAATATGTTTGAATAAATTTATTTTAAATATCCAAGACTTTTTTTTTGTCATTTAAAACACAAAATCATTCTATCTTGACCTTCCATCATATTACTCTGTTTGGGCATGAATATAATATAAGAATACAAATGCTTATAGTATTAATTTCACATGGGACCCACATCTGTGTGTCCAGCGAGATCACTGACTGGGAGGCTTTGGCAGGTGAGCAATCGTTGACCTGAACGGGACACATTCTGTTGTCAAGTATTCAACAAGTATTCAAGTGTGAACTAACGTGTTCATAAGTCCGTGACTTGGGAAACGTGTGTCTGCTTATGAATCGAATTGGTACGAATGTGAGGAGAGAGGATCATAGCCGTTCATCAATCGAATTGGAAAAGATATGCATCAATCAATTGCTGGTCTACTGTCGTCCGTACGTTCTTGATGGGATTTTGCTTGAATTATAATTGTACTTGGGACCATCACTTGTCGGTAAGGCACGGACTGTTCCCGACCTATGAAGTAGAGTGGGTGTATATACGAACTAGAGTGGGTGCATTTATTCCCTCCCTTAACAAAACGAGGGGTGCCAATAGTAACACCCTATATGTTATCAATGATGAGCACTAATGAATTGTTGTGAGCACGGTTTTGGACTTTGGAGGGCGCGAAAGTTTGCCCGGCCCTGAAAACAGTCAAATCTATACAGAAATGCACAGTGCTTATGAATCACATGAGATTTATAAAATTCGTTGTGCTTAAAAGACTTTGCGTACAGACCCCTATTTTCCTTTTCGAAAAGAAAAGGACAAAAATAAAATAAAATAAAAGTTGTACTGCTGATATGTTAATGATACCTATGATCAATATGGACATTCGTCGAGAATAAATGGGTGGCCTGGTGGTAACAGCCCCGCTCCCATCCCTCCCACCAAGGGTCGATCCCTGGTGGGAGGCTTTAATCCTCCTCACCTTAGCCACTGAGCCAAGCAGCCAAAATATATATATATGGACATTCGTCCAATGAAACCATGCATAAGACTGATGGGAAGGAAGCCTAAGTGTCGCATCCCGTATTGAGAATTTCCTAATTACGATGATTTTCAAGCTGTGACACGCGTACTTCCATGAATTCATGCATGTTCTGGATGAAGTCCGAGTCCATGAACGAGAAAATTTCACTTTCACGCTTGTGAAGATTACTCACTGACACTGTGTGGGGAAGTTTCCACTAAGCCGAGATCAGGACTAGCCTTGACAATCGATCCAGTTAATCATACCTCCGCTCGGCCAGGACGGACCCCGGCTCACGGGTCACGGCACCCGCCGAGGTGAAAGCCCCGAGGTCAGATGGCACGGGTCCTTGTATATCGATCTCAGCACGGCGGATTTGACAGACGCTGATGGGACTGTTGACAGGACGAAGGCACGCGCTAAGGCGTGCCCTGCGGCCCATCATTCCTGACAAAATGGCGTTATGCGGAACAGCTCAGGCAGCAGCTCCAAGAGAAGGGGACAGTCCCCGTGGGCGGTGACCTCATAGGCAGAAAGGATCCCGTCACCGGCAGAGATTTGAGAGAACATTTGAACTAGAAAAGCCGCGAACGGAGTCACGCTGGGAGCTCCTGTAATAACCACATTGACAAAAGGTCAATGCCGAGATCAGAAGTGGGAGATCAGAAGGCGCTGATTGACCACCTGGTCAAGCAGGCAATCCAGAGCAATCTGAAGGTGGCCGGGTTCGCTCAGAACCAGCCAGACATCCCCGACTTTGCCGGCCTCGACTCGTCCCCCTTCTCCAGAGAAATCAACGAGTATCCCCTCCCAAAGAAGTTCAGTGTTCCAAGGTTCGTCCTCTATGACGGAACCTCGGACCCGGCAGCACATCTCCGGCATTTCACCCAAAAGCCGTCCGTTTGGGGTGACGTCGGACACCTCAACTGTAGGGTCTTCTCTTCCAGCTTGGGAGATCTCCCCTTTAAGTGGTTCTGCGCACTCCCGGAGGGGTCAATCACGAGCTGGCGCCAGTTGCGGGACTCTTTCCTGGGAAAATTCCAGGCGCACAGAGTCATCCCAAAGACTGACAGCGACATCATGGCCCTCAGAATGAGTTGGAATGAGAGTGTCACACAGTTCGCGAAGAGGTTCTGGACGGTATACAGCCAAGTAAACAACTCCTCCGAGGATGTGGCGATCAAATCTTTCCAGCACACCCTCCTGCCAGGGTGCGAGCTCCGGAAAAAGCTCGTTCGAAACCCTGTGCCCTCCGTAACAGCCCTGATGGCCAGGGTAAACAAGTTCATCGAGCAAGATGAAGACGAGGCGCGGGCCAACGAGAGTTTTGGTGTCACTAAGAATCGGTCTCGACAGGAGAACCGGCCTCGGCAGGAAGATCGACCACGGCAGGAGGACTGGTCCCGGCAGGAGGATCGGCCCTCCGGAAAGGAAAAGAAGACATTCCGCAGAGAATAAACGAGCCGAGATCACCACTCGGGCGGCCAGGCATCAGCCCCGACTCACACCTCGGGAGGAGGCAAGAGACACAAACCGTCCTACTCCTCGCGCGAAAGGGTCTATACGGTCTTCAGAGAACCGATTCACCAGATACTGGACAAGATCCAGGGGAAGCCGTACTTTAAGTGGCCGCAGCCCATGCAAAGGGACCCCTCCAGGAGAGATCAAAATAAGTTTTGCGCTTACCACAAGCAGAACGGACATCATACTGAGGACTGTTACTCTCTCAAAAATTATCTCGAGAGGCTCGTCAAGAACGGGCACCTAAAGGAGTACTTCAAGGGAGCAGACAGCAGGGGCAACGAGCGACCTCGGCGCCGAGCGGAGGAGGATCATGACAGCGAGGAGTCGGAGAGGATCATAATTGTCATTCACCTGGCCCCCACTAAGCAGGGGGCAACCAGGCCCGTGCCGAGGCCATGAGGGCCTCCCATGGGAAACAGGTGATGGCAGCCGAGCTCGGACCTGCCTCCAAGAAGGCATGGAAGGAGAGGCCAAAGATCTGGTTCTCAGACGAGGACCTGGAGGGAGTCCAGCTCCCCCACAACGACCCGCTGATTATGACCCTGAAGCTGAAGAGTTGCAAGGTACAGAGGATTCTCGTCGACCCCGGCAGTTCATCCAAGATCCTTTACTTCAACTGCTTTACCAAGATGGGGCTCACCGAGGAAGATCTCCAAGAAGCGCGTACCCCCTATTAGGGTTCAGCGCAAAGGCCGTATATCTAAAGGGAAGAGTCTCCCTCAAAGTCCAAGTCGGAGGCGCCTCAGTGATGGCTGACTTCCTCATCGTGGATGCGCCGTCCCCCTACAATGCTATAGTAGGGAGGAGTTGGCTGCATCAGATAGAAGCTGTTCCCTCCTCCTACCATCAGAAGCTCAAGTTCCCTTTGGAAAGGGACGGCAGGATCGAGGTGGTCACGGTCGAGGGTGACCAACAGATGGCCAAGCGGTGCATGATGGCCGTCATACCCGGCGAGGAGGAGCCGAAGCAAGTACACATGGCCGAACTGGAGGCCGAACTGGACAAAGTTGGCCGCGATCCAGAAGAGAAGATCATTGAAGATCTTACCGAGGTCGGGATCGACCCCAATGACCCCGAAAGGTACTTCCTGCTTGGGAGTCAGCTCACCGAGCTGGAGAGGTCCGAGCTGTTTAGCTTCCTGTTGTGAAACAGAGAGGTCTTTGCCTGGACCCCACAAGAGATGCCTGGCGTAGACCCTGAGGTCATGTGCCACAAGCTGAACGTGGACCCACAAGTCAAGCCTGTGGTCCAGAAGGCGCGAAGGTCGGGAATAGAGCAGTCAGCGGCTGTGATCGAAGAAATGGGGAAACTACTGGAGGCAAGCGCCATTAGGGAGGACCAGTACCCGAAATGGCTGGCGAACACCGTGGTGGTGAAGAAGAAGACTGGGAAGTGGAGAGTCTGTGTCGACTTCACTGACCTTAACAAGGCATGCCCCAAAGACTGCTTTCCACTCCCAAAGATCGACCAAATGATCGATGCCACCGCCGGCCACGACAGGATGAGCTTCCTTGACGCCTACCGCGGCTACCACCAGATACCCATGTATGGGCCAGACGAAGAGAAAACAACATTTATTACTCCTAGGGGGACCTATTGCTACAAGGTGATGCCTTTCGAACTGAAGAATGCAGGAGCGACCTACCAGAGGTTGGTCACTAAGATATTCCGAGACTAGCTCGGCAAAACGGTCGAAGTCTACATCGACGACATGGTCGTCAAGTCCAGACAGTCTCAAGACCACCTGACGGACCTCGGCCAGGTGTTTGACGTTCTCCGGAAGTTCAGATTGAAGCTGAACGCCTCCAAGTGCGCCTTCGGAGTCGACTCCGGCAAGTTCTTAGGAAGCCTCGTCACCAGACGGGGCATCGAGGCAAACCCAGATAAGATCTCTGCAATCCTGGGTATCCAAAGCCCGTCGACGACGAAGCAGGTCCAGAGGCTCACTGGCATGGCTGCCGCGCTCAACCGTTTCATCAGCAGGTCCTCCGACAAATGTTGTCCCTTCTTTCAGCTGCTGAAGAAAAACTTGAAGTTCGAATGGACCCCGGAGTGCAACTTGGCTCTCCAAGAGCTCAAGGCTTACCTAACCTCACCTCCATTGATGTCAACCCCGAAGAAAGGAGAAGCATTGTACTTGTACTTGGCGATCTCGGATCATGTTGTGAGCTCGGTCCTAGTCAGAGAAGATGACGGGCAAACAGAAGCCCATTTACTACACAAGCAAGATCCTCCTCGACGCCGAGACCAGGTACTTGCAGATGGAGAAGCTCGCACTGGCCCTCGTCAGTGCCTCTCGTAAACTCTCGCACTACTTCCAAACCCACACGATAGTGGTGGTCACTAAGCACCAGCTCAAGTTTGTCTTCCGGAAAGCTGATTTCTCCAGACGAGTTTCAAGATGGGCAGTGGAGTTGGGACAGTACGACATCCAGTACCAACCAAGGATGGCGATCAAAGCGCAGATTTTGGCCGACTTTATCGTGGAGTTCACTTCCCCGAATTCGGCGCCGAGCCCATTCGACGCCGAACTGGGGGGCAAGGGGCATGAGGACTTAGTCTCGGGGACTGATTACGAGTAATCTCGGAATACGTTCCGTGATTCAGCTTGGAATGTCTTCGTTGACGGATCCTTTACCTCTAGGATGGCTGGCGTTGGCATAGTTCTCCAGTAGGGCTAGTCATTGAGCAGGCCCTGACACTTGACTTCAAAGCATCAGACAATGAGGCAAAGTACAAAGCATTGCTAGCAGGGCTGAACAGCGTCAAGATTCTTGGCGCTCAACAGCTGGTGGTCTTCAGTGACTCACAGTTGGTGACAAGCCAGCTCACCGGAGACTACCAGGCTCGCGGCGATAGAATGGCGGCCTATTTAACCCTCGCCAAGAAGCTCCTCTCTCAATTCCCGGAAGTAGAAGTCAGACAGATTGGCAGGGATTCTAACTCACACACCGACGCGCTCGCCAACCTGGCTTCCGCCGTCGAAGCTGGAAGGAAGAGGACTGTGGAAGTAGGATCACTGGCATCACCGAGCATAGAGCTTCGCCCACCTCGGCAAGTTATGAGCGTTGATCTCGGGCCCAGTTGGATGGACCCTATCATCTCATACCTCAAGGACGATCAACTCCCTGAGGACAAAGCTCAAGCTCACAAAATTAGGCTGAGAGCAGCCCGGTTCTGGCTCTCTCCAGAAGGAAAGCTGTACAGAAAGTCGTTCACAGGCCCTTATCAATTCGACTCCAGCCTCTTCAAAAACTTCTGCGAGGAGCTCGGCATCAGGAATCATTATTTGACTCCAGCCTATCCCCAGAGCAACGGCCAGGCCGAAATCTCCAACAAAGTGGTCCTTAACGGACTCAAAAAGAGACTAGATGGGGCCAAAGGGAGGTGGGTGGAAGAGCTTCCTAGTGTCTTATGGGCATACAGGACTACCCCGAGGCGCTCCACTTCGGAAACTCCCTTCTCCTTGGCATATGGGATGGAAGCCGTGATCCCGCTTGAGATTGGCCTTCCAACGCTTAGATCCGAACTTTTTGACCAAAGCCAGAAGGAGAAGAACCTGACCCTGGGGTTGGATCTGGCTGAAGAGCGCAGAGAAGCAGCGGCCATCCGTTTAGCAGCCTATCAGCAACGGCTCGCAAAAGATTACAACCAGAGAGTCCGGGAAAGGAAGTTCTCCATTGGCGAACTGGTCCTGAAGAAGGCACTGCCAGCGGACAAGGATCCAAACCAGGGCAAGTTGGCTCCAAACTGGCGCGGCCCATTCAAAGTGGTCTCGACTGCTGGCCGGTCCACGTACAGACTCGAGGATATGGATGGAAAGCAACTGCCACGGCCATGGAATACCTCGCACCGTAAAAAGTTTTACTTTTGATATATACTTAGATTATGCAAATCAATGAAGACAATTTCTTCTCAGAGATTTCTTTTACTTTTCTAAGTCAAGGACCTCGGCAATAACACAATTCTCCAGCTCGGCAGCAGTGCGCAGGGTCATCCTAGCTTCGGAAATAAAAATCGGCAAAGGAATGACTTCGCCCTCTCCAGCTCGGTAGAAAAATCTCCATTCGTGCGCATCTCGGCCCTCGTGCCAGATAGCCAGCACGGCCCCTGGTGAAGAGCCAGAGGGATCTCCATCTCGTGCGGTAAGCGCATCTCGGCCCTCGTGCCAGATAGCCAGCACGGCCCCTGGTGAAGAGCCAGAGGGATCTCCATCTCGTGTGGTAAGTGCATCTCGGCCCTCGTGCCAGATAGCCAGCACGGCCCCTGGTGAAGAGCCAGAGGGATCTCCATCTCGTGCGGTAAGCGCATCTCGGCCCTCATGCCAGATAGCCAGCACGGCCCCTAGTGAAGAGGGATCTCCATCTCGTGCGGTAAGCGCATCTCGGCCCTCATGCCAGATAGCCAGCACGGCCCCTGGTGAAGAGCCAGAGGGATCTCCATCTCGTGCGGTAAGCGCATCTCGGCCCTCGTGCCAGATAGCCAGCACTGCCCCTGGTGAAGAGCCAGAGGGATCTCCATCTCGTGCAGTAAGTGCATCTCGGCCCTCGTGCCAGATAGCCAGCACGGCCCCTGGTGAAGAGCCAGAGGGATCACCCTACTTGCGCATCTAATCGCTGGGCAGCTATCCTAACAATATAATCCCGGGCTAGTTTGGGGCGGCTCGGCACCTACCGAGCTCATATACTTGTGCAAAATATTGAAAACAAGAACGCATGAAAAAAGGGAGAATATCCCAAAAATGCAAAAGAATATTACTTTTTATTTTTTAGGTAACATCATTACATTGCGGAAAACACTCAGTGCCTTGGATCATCCCTACAGCGGAATGCGGGCCCCACGCCGCATTCTAAGAGCTACAGCTACTAAGCACGGCTAATCGATTGCGGATTTCCAAGGAGTGGGGAGCTCAGCCATGAAGCCAAGGCGAAACACTTAGCACATTCAAATCAAGGAAAGTGCAAGAAAGGAGAACACAGAATAGGCAAAAGAAGTTTTCATTGAAACTGATAAGTTCTTTACATGAGGGCACGGTTGCGCCTAAGCAAAATTACATCAAAAAGAAAAAGAGGAAAAGCAATGGAAGAGGAGCTTCACGCAACAGGGGCGACGTCATCCGCGGCCTGGGTCGCGGCTGTAGTAGGCACTTCAGATGAAGAAGGGGGAGTTCCGGCTCCAGCTCAGTCACGGGATCCCTCTCGGACTCCGCCGCGGGGATCGGCTCAATACCTGGACGCGGATATTCATCCGGGCTCACATATGCCGGGTGGTCGGTGGGGACTCCCGCCTTCACCAGAGCAGCTCTCCATCCCATCTCCCAAGTCGAGACCCTTATGTCGTCGACCTGCGCCGAGTATTCCTCCCCCGCCACGTCAATCCCCTCCTGAAAGGCAGCATCAACCTCGGCCCGACTTTTGGATTCGAGCTCGGATTTCTACCTTTCCAGGTCGGCGATCCTCCTCTCCAGCTCGGCCTCCCTCCTCTTGACCGCCTCAAAGGCAGATTTTGCCTTGTCAAGCTCGGCAAAAAGGGTTTGGTGCGTCTCCTCACACTCCCTCACCCTCGCTCGACCCTCCTCCAGGGCTTTCCTATGCTGCTCATAGTTCGCCTGGACCCTCTTGAGCTCGGTATGGCACTTCTGGACTCGCTGTACCGAGACCTGGGCCATCTGCACAATCTGCAAGAAAATCAAGCCACCAGTGAGCAAAAGCTAGAGTTGAAAGGAAAAGGTCAGAAGAGGTTGTACTTACGCTCAAGACTGCCTTCATCTGCGTCGCCAGGAGGGAGATGTCATCCATCTCGTCGTGCTTCTCCATATCGCGCGGCAGAGCGCAGGCACTGCCCAGGCATGCGAACACCAACGGGTTCCCGGAGAGACGATCATCTACTGTCATCGGTCTCCCGGGCTGGAGCATAAAACTCGGCCTCCAGGGTGTAGGAGGGGGCCACGTTGCCGTGCCGGCAGCCGAGCTTTCCCCTGCCGAGCCTTCGACCCTGCTCCTTTTCCGGGCCTGGTCATCCGTCTGCCTGGCCTGGGGAGAGGTCACCACGGGAGTTCCGGTCCCGGTCGTGGCAGGGGGTGGAGAAGTCGGAGCAGGAGGAGTGGTAGAAGAAGAGGGCGCGCTAGATGAAGGGGGCGCGTGCGAAGAAGATGCAGCGCCTCGACCTTTGCCTCCCACGGGCTGGGCCTTAAGATTCTTGAACACCGGCTTGGGGCGGGTCCTCTCCATCTCCTCGTCGGGGTCGCTCTCTGACGATAAAACGATCCTCCCGATCGTCTCGGCGTTATCCGAGTCGGCTCCCGAGGTGGGTGTTGGATACCGCGATCACTGAGAGGGGGGGGGTGAATCAGTGATTTCTAAAAACAGGTTCAATTCAACAACAAAACAAGTCAAATCACACAATGACACCAGATTTAACGTGGTTCACCGAAAGGCTACGTCCACGGTTCAAAGACTGTCCGAACACCAATCCGGGACAGATCTGAATCTTATTTAGTCGCACCAACGACAAAGAGCACCAACCCTTAGTTTCAGATAGCACCAACTATCTAGGAAGCACCGACTCCCTTGAGTTTCAGATAGCACCAACTATCTAGGAAGCACCGACTCCCTTTACAATTTATCTGCACCCACAGATGGGATCACCAAACCCCAAACACCAAGCACCAACTTGATGTAAGAACAGAATAGAAATAAACTCTGTCTACAGCCCTTCCCCTCTACAATTCTCTCTCTCTCAATCCCTTACAAATTGAAATTAAAGCATAAATAGAGAGACACTTAACTCATGGACGAAAACACCATCTTCTAGAGCATAATCTCGTCCACAATTGCTGTAGAAAACGTCTGATAATGCAGCAACACAGCAACACAGCACCAGCACTCTTCTTCTCTCCAAAACTCTCTCTATTACTCTTCTCTTCTGGTGTCTCTTCTGATGTGTTTATGAACGACCCAAGCATGCCTTTATATAGGTTTTAATAACCCTTAATTGTATTCAAAACGGGCTACAATTCGTTTAGAAAGATTCCCAAACGAAATAGATAACTGTGCTGAATTTTCGTGCAAAACTTCTAATTCTGCGCAACTCTGGTTCCCGTGCTCGGTCGACATCCTGGCTTGCTCGGTCGACCGAAGACACTGACTGGAAAACAGACAATTTCGAGCTCGGTCGACATCCTGGAGTCCCGGTCGACCGAAGACACACTGTGTCACGAAAATAACTGAGAGGTGCCTTTTTTCTGTTTCTGCAGGTTTCTTCTTGCTCGGTCGACCGCATGAAGAGCCCGGTCGACCGCGTGCTCTGCTTCAGGAATTCTGAATTCCTGACTGTTTCAATTCTGTTTCTCCTTTTCAAGCTCTATCAACACCAGCTTATTATCATCATGTTTGTGACAATGTGTTGACAAGAATTCCAACTCAAAACCATACTTGAGATACTAATTACTTTAATTCATCAAAAGACTCTAAAGTCATCTCAAGTTCATCTCAAATTCCAACAATCTCCCCCTTTGGAATTGTTGGCAACACTATTGAAACTTCAACACTTTCAACTTCAGCTTGCAGCTCTTCCAAGTTCTTTTCAACACTCACTTGGAACCAATTCTGAAATTCTGAAATAACAACCGTGCATTTTCAACAATCTCCCCCTGGCTTTCATAGCATAACATCTCTACTTGCTATCATAGCATAACATCTCTCCCCCTTTGACAACAAGTCCAAAGGGACCAAACCGAGGAGCGAATAGGATATTCAATGAATGCATTGCTCCCCCTTTCAAGCACAACTCCTACGGTTTAGGAGAGTGAGTAACTCCTAACTTTTTCCGGAGATACTCGAAGACTTCCTTTGGCAGAGGTTTCGTGAAAATATCAGCCACTTGCTCAGTTGTTGGAACATATTCCAACTTGACCTCTCCATCAGCAACTTTATCTTTAAGAAAATGATAACGAATTGCTACATGCTTTGTTCGAGAGTGCTGAACAGGATTCTTAGATATATGAATTGCACTCGTGTTGTCACATAGGATCGGCGTAGGATCCGTTGTAGGAACTCCTAGATCAGAGAGCATTTGCCGCATCCATAACACTTGCGTACAATAAGTTGCCGCTGCAATATATTCCGCTTCCGCTGTCGAAAGGGATACTGAGTCTTGCTTCTTACTATGCCAAGCAACTAATCTTTCTCCAAGATAAAATGCGCCGCCGCTAGTACTCTTGCGATCATCTACGCATCCAGCCCAATCGGCATCAGAATATGCAACTAGAGTGAAGGATTTTCCTTTGGGATACCAGATACCAAGCTCCATAGTACCTTTCAGATATCGAAAGATCCGTTTTACTGCTGTAAGGTGCGTTTCAGTTGGTGCTGCTTGAAAACGTGCAACCATACATACTGCTTGTAGAAGATCTGGTCTTGTAGCAGTCAAGTAGAGCAAGCTTCCTATCATAGAGCGATAGGTGGTATGATCAACGGACGAGGCCTTATCATCTTTGCTAAGCTTCGTGTTCGTTGTCATTGGTGTGCTAACTGGCTTGCTGTCTTCCATATTGAACCGTTTCAGCATTTCCTTAATGTACTTCATTTGTGATATGAAGATGCCATGCTTCAGCTGCTGAACTTGTAAACCAAGAAAGAACTTTAGTTCTCCAAGCATTGACATCTCAAATTCTTTCTTCATCTCTTCTGCAAAATTCCTGCACATCTCCTCATCATTGCCACCAAAGATTATGTCATCAACATAAACAATGACAACCAGCTGTTTGCTTAACTCAGTTTTGACATATAGATTGCTATCAACAAGTCCTTTTCCAAAACCGATCTTGCGGAGATAGAGATCCAGCCTTGCATACCATGCCCTTGGCGCTTGTTTCAGTCCATAAAGAGCCTTTTTCAACTTGCACACTAGATCTGAATTTTTGCTGATGAGAAAACCATCAGGTTGCTCAATGTAGACTTCTTCTTCAAGTAAACCATTCAAGAAAGCTGACTTTACGTCCATCTGAAATACCTTGAAGGTTTTGTATGCTGCCAATGCAAGAAACATTCGAATAGCTTCCAGACGAGCCACCGGTGCAAAGGTCTCTTCAAAATCTATGCCTTCAACTTGAGCATAGCCTTTACAAACCAACCTTGCTTTGTTTCTAATGACTTGACCATCTTCATTCAGCTTATTCCGAAAGACCCATTTAGTACCAATAACATTCTTATCAGTAGGTCTAGGAACAAGTTCCCATGTGGAGTTCTTCTCAATTTGCTCCAACTCCTCATGCATAGATTTCAACCAACTATCATCGAGACTGGCTTCAGCCACAGTCTTGGGTTCAATGGTGGACACAAGTGAGTAATTGCTAACTACACTTTGTCTAGTTTGAACGCCTGCCTTAGGATCTCCAATGATTTGATCCTTAGGGTGTTGCTCTACCCAAGTGCTGTGCTTCTTAGGTGAAGTATCTTCTGAGTCATCCTTTGATTTCTCAGAATCATTAGATTCAGCCATCTCATCATCAATCTCACTCGAGTCCTCATAAACTGGACTGTCATTATGAGTTGCATTCTTTGGTTCAATATTCTCATCTATTCTTACATCAGCACTTTCTATGATTTTTCTGGTTCTTTTGTTAAGACATCTATATGCCTTGCTAGTAGAGGAGTAACCCAGAAATATACCTTCGTCAGCTCTCTCTTCAAATTTGCCCGGATTTTGTTCGAGCCGCTTGATGTAACACTTGCTGCCGAAGACTTTGAAGTGCTTGACTGTTGCTTTTCTTCCAAACCATAGCTCATAGGGAGTTTTGACTTCATGTGGCCTGATCAAGCATCGGTTTTGAATGTATACAGCCGTATGAATTGCCTCTTTCCAATACTTGTCGGCCATCTTGCTTTCACTCAGCATCGTACGAGCCATCTCTTGTACGGTGCGATTCTTCCGTTCCACAACTCCATTTTGCTGTGGAGTTCTAGGGGCTGAGTACTGTCTTTGAATGCCATGATGTTCACAATATTTAGTGAACTCTTCAGATGTGAACTCGCCTCCACGATCAGACCTTAAAATCTTGATACGTTTTTCCAATTGATTTTCAACCTGTGCTTTAAACACTTTAAAACGATCAAGTGCTTGATGCTTATGCTTAAGAAACAATACCCATGTCATACGAGTATAATCATCAATGCATAACATGAAATACTTATCTCCATTGGTGCTTTGAGTTCGCATCGGTCCACAGAGATCAGTGTGCACTAGCTCAAGAGGTTTCTTGGAATGATGCTCCTTTGACTTGAACATAACCCTCGTTTGTTTTCCCTTTTGGCAAGAGTCGCAAATGGGATTGGAAGGCTTTTCAACTGTAGACATGCCTCTTACAGCCTTTGAATTGCAAATCTTTGACATGTTGTCAAAGCTTAGATGCCCAAGGCGTTTGTGCCACAACCAACTTTCCTCTGTCCGACTCATCAAGCAGGTCTTTTCAGCTCCATCTGACAATGTATAGAGATTTCCAGCAGTTCTTGATCCAGTTGCCACTGTTTTGCCGTTGCTACTCTTCTTGATGGCAAACCCATTCTTTGTGAAGATAACTTCATGACCCTTGTCACAGATCTGGCTCACACTAAGCAGGTTGTGTCTCAATCCAGACACATATAAGACTTCTTCAGATCTGATCTTGTTTGCCATAAGTTGAATAACACCTTTTCCGCATATTTTGGCACCATCATTGTTGCCAAACTTCACTGAACCGCCTTCATAGTGCTGTAATTTGATGAATTTATCTTTATCACCAGTCATATGGCTTGAACAACCACTATCAAGGACCCATGGTGCTGTCTTCTTTTGTGCATTGAATGCCGTTTGCACAATGAGAGATTCTTTGAGACTTTCTGCACTTTGCTTTGCTCTCCAAGCCTTAACTAACTTGGGTTTCTTTTCAACCTGAAACTTGTTAGCAATATGCAACCTACAATCCCTAGCCAAGTGTCCATAATTATGACACATATAGCACTCAATTTTGTGGCTACTTAGGATTGAAAAAGGATTCCTAGTCACAAATGGACTGTTTCTTACATAGAATTTGCAATCAGCTCTTTTATGTCCAAACCTATTACAATGAAAGCAATAACTGTTAGAGTTTTATTTTGTTGCAATTTGATAGGGTGCATTTCATTTTCATAAGCTTGATCTCTCATTCATTCATGATTTTTATCTTAAGATTTTCATGCTTGATTTTCATTCATAATCTTTGATTTTATTCATGTCATGCATGTTTTTCATAATATTTATGAATCTTAAGTTCATGAAGTTTTCTAGTCCCATGTGGGTGTTTTTGGTGTCATTTCCAAAATTCAAGCTTTCCATGTTTTTCTCTTTAAAATCAGTTTTTATTTGGAGATTTCAAGTCATTTATATTTCATTTTTAATAGTCTTTTTCTGACTTGAATCCAAGCTTGAATTGTGCCCCAAAGTTCATTGAAGACCAGCCCTCACTCTCCTTCAAAGTTCTGAAAAAAAATCAGACATCTGGGCTGCCAGCAGGTTGGCCGGCTGTGTACCCGGTCGACCGGCCAAGGCACCCGGTCGACCGGGCACACAGTGCAGGCCGACCCAGGGAAAATGGCCGTTAAGGCTCCAACGGATATATTTCTGACCGTTGAGCACCCGGTCGACCGGGCCCTGTACCAGGTCGACCGGGCACTAGCCGTTGGACACTTTTTGGCTATAAAAAGTGGATTTTTGTTGGGGATTGGGTGCTGAACTTTAAGGAACTCTTGAGGCCAAGGAAGAACTACACTTTAAGGAGATTATTGAAGGACTAATGGGGCTAATCCATGGACTCAATCTTTGATTCAAATCTCAAATGGGTGTGCTCTCTTTTCTCATTTAATCTCATGCTTTGTATTAATCTTTGATTTCTTTTAAAAGCATGCTCAAGTTTCTTAATGTTGTGTTCATGCATTGTTAAATCTTTGAACATGTTTAGTCATGAGGATACAACATATGTTTAGCTATTCACATGAGTTTTGTTTTCAAGTTTCTACACTAACTTGCTAGAGTTAAGTTGTAATTTTTCAAATCAAGTTTCTTCATCTTGAAAACTCATGTGTTTTTCATTCTACTCTTTCATTTAAATATGATCAACATCTTTGCATCATTTAGTGTTTCATCCTTCTAAAAAGAGTTAGAGTGTTTTCTAGCATATGCATGAATCTTACACTTTCTCATTCATATGCATATGTCTAGAGTTTGGCATTTCATTTTCAAATTAGCCTATTTAGAGGCATCTCATTGCACTTAATAGTTCTCTTATCCATGCATCATTAGGCATATTAATTAAGAGAAAATCACTCGTTGTAAAGGTTGGTGCTTAGCCTTTAAAAGCATTTGTTGAGTTGTAATGGTTCATGCTTAGCCTTGAAAAGCATGGTGATGTGTTTGTAAGGTTCAAGGTGATCCTAAACCTTAACTCGTTTTAGTGAAAATCCGGTAGGGTTACCGGGAGTGGATGTAGGCACGGTTGCCGAACCACTATAAAACACTTGTGTTATGGTGAATGCTCTTTTGTGCTTACTTTATGTGATTGATGTTGTTATTGTTGAATGTTCCTAGTTGCTTTCATCTTGTGTATGATTAACTTAGGAATCTATCTTTTTCACAAGATTATTAATATTCATCAAAGCATAAGCAACTTAAAAGCCAAAAGATTGAAAGTTGGTCAAGGACTTTGAGCTCACCCTATTCACCCCCCCCCCCTCTAGGATTCGATCTTGGACTTTCAATTGGTATCAGAGCTTGGGTGCTCTTGATTAGGTCTAACAACCTAGAGTTAGAATCCTTAGAGTGAGTTTTTATTTTGTGGTCATCATGCAATCTCATTTAGGTGAAGGAAATGCCACCAATAGACCACCCATGTTCAATGGAACACACTATCGTTATTGGAAAATTCGAATGCAAGTGTTTCTTGAATCCCAAAGCCTTGATGTTTGGAACATCATTGAAGAAGGCTATGATCTCCCCACTATAGTAGAAAAAGACTCTGAAGGTTTAGTCACCTCTATAAAATTGAAACCTAAGAGTGCTTGGACTCAAGGTGAGAAGGACAAAGCAAATTTGAATGCTAAAGCTAAAAACTCTCTTTATTGTGCCTTGTCTCAAGAAGAATTCAATAGAGTGGTAAATTGCAATACTGCTAAAGAAGTATGGGAAACTCTAGAGACCACTCATGAAGGTACAGATCAAGTCAAGATAGCCAAAATCCAAATGTTAACTTCTAAACTTGAAGATATTAAAATGCTTGAGGAAGAAACATTTGATGAATTCTACACTAAGGTTATGGAAATTGTCAACTCCCTTATAGGTCTTGGAGAGAAGATGTCTGAATCTAAAACTGTTAGAAAAATTTTAAGATCCCTTCCTAAAAGATTCAAACCCAAGATTGTTGCCATAACTGAAAGTAAGAATGTTGACACTATCAAAATTGAAGAACTTAGAGGAAATCTTCTCACCTATGAACTAGATTTTGAAGTCCCTAGCAAGAAGAAAGGTGTAGCTCTTAGCTCTCAACATAAAAATAATGATAATGAGAGTGAGAGTGAGGATGATGAAAACACTATCTTGCTCTCTAAAAAGTTTAAAAATCTCCTTAAGAACAAAAAGAACTTCAAAAATTCTGAGGAAGCAAGAAATGAAAAATCTCAAAGGAACTCCAGGGGATCCTTTATTAAGAAGGATGTGCAATGCTACAATTGTAAAGGATTTGGTCACATTGCTCAAAACTGTTCCTCCCCTAGAGAGTTTGAAAAGAAAGACAAGAAAGGAAAGAAAGTTTTAAATATAACTTGGGATGATGATGAAGATGAATGTAGTGAAAATGATGATTTCCAAAATGATGAAGATGATAACTCCACTTCTTGGCTTCTATTTACACCTATTGAGGAAAATGAAGATCATAATGCATTAATAGAAGATACCATAGGGAAAGATGAAGCAAATGATGAAAATGATGAAAATGATATACATCAAGCCTATGAAGAGCTATATGATCTATGTGAAGCCATAACCAAGAAGAACAAAAGCTTAAAAGTTGAGTCTAAAAAGCTTGTGAAGGATGTAAATGCCTTAAAAGATCAATTAATCTTGAAAGACAATGAGATAAAAGATGTTCAATCTAAGTTGATTAGTTCTCATAACAATCTAGCTGAAGCTGAAAAAGAAATTCATAAATTACAATGTTTGCTAGAATCTAGTCAACAAGAATCAGAATCTCTTAAAATGAAACTTGAAAAGGGAAAACATGTTGTTGATAAATTTACCTTAGGAAATGACAAATTTTACCAAATGTTAGGTATGAACAAAATCTTTGGTAACAAGAATGGTATAGGTTTTGAATGCTCCTCTAGTAGCAAGAAGAATAGTTTACAACCTATTACTAGAACTCATCTCAAACCTATAGACAAAAACTTTTTTACCTCTAGATGGACTTGTCATTTCTGTAATCGTATAGGTCATCTAATCCCCAATTGTCCTTTCAAGATTAGGTTGTCTCAAAACCATCCCTCTAGAGCTCTTTTCAAGTTTGTTCCAAAATCCACTAAAACTCCATTCATTAAGACTACTTGGATTGAAAAAGGGAAAAGTTTCAAGAACTTCTTAGTCCAGACTGCTTTAAAGGTTAAGGAAAATTCTAGATGGTTTTTGGATAGTGGATGCTCCAAACATATGACTGGAGACCGTTCTAGATTCATCTCTCTTGAGGACTATGATGGAGGAAATGTGTCATTTGGAGATAACAGGAAGGCTCAAATTATTGGAAAAGGTTGTGTTGGAGGAGATCAAATGCCTACCTTAAAAGATGTCTTCCTTGTGGATGGATTAAAGCATAATCTTTTGAGTATTAGTCAGTTATGTGACAAAGGAAACAAAGTTATATTTGATAGCAAATCTTGCAAAGTTCTGAATGAGAAATCCCAGAAAGTTTTACTCACTGGATTAAGAACTAAGGATAACATCTACACTATAGAAGAATGCTGTGAAAATGAATCCATGAGCTTAATGACAAAGGATCAAGAAAACCAGTTGTGGCATCAAAGATTGGGTCATATAAATTACAAATTGATGAAGATCTTATCCAAAAAGGAAATTGTTAGAGGAATACCCAAATTAGATGATTTTAAATCTGAATTGTGCAAAGCTTGTCAAATGGGTAAGCAAATCAAGAAAAGCTTTAAAGGTCTGAAAGATATATCCTCTTCTCGTCCCCTTGAGCTCATACATATGGATCTTATTGGCCCAGCACCTGTTCAGAGTATTGGTGGGAAGAAGTATATCCTGGTTATGGTTGATGACTATTCCAGATTTGGATGGGTAGCCTTTCTTCATGCTAAATCTGATGCAGTAGATCACATTATAAGGATTTGCAAGAAAATTCAAGTTGAGAAGGAGTGCAAGATTAAGAAGATAAGAAGTGATCATGGAGGAGAATTTGAAAATGAAAGATTTGCAGATTTTTGTGAAAACTATGGAATTAATCATCAATTCTCTGCTCCTAAAACCCCTCAACAAAATGGAGTAGCTGAAAGAAGAAATAGAGTTATCCAAGAAATGGCTAGAACTTTGCTTAATGAGAAAAATCTTCCTCGCAACCTATGGGCTGAAGCTATTAACACTGCTTGCTATCTTATTAATCGTGTTTATTTGACAAAGAACACTAACAAAACTCCTTATGAGCTTTATTTTGGAAGAAAACCAAATCTGGGGTATTTAAAAGTGTTTGGGAGTAAATGCTATATTTTGAGAGATAGAGAGCAGTTGGAAAAGTTCGATTCCAAATCTGATGAAGGAATCTTCTTAGGATACTCTGATAAAAGCAAGGCATATAGAGTATTCAACCTCAGATCCATGACTGTTATGGAGTCAGCTCATGTTGTGATAGATGAGACGAATCAAATTAAGAAAGCTATTCATGATGATGAAGAAGAGACATCAGTTGAGCAGACTACTCCATCTGAAATTGAAGATAAAATCCCCTCTGCTTCTAGTATGCCCACAAAGTTATTAAAAGATCACAACTTGGATAATATCATTGGAAACATCAAAAGTGGGGTCATGACAAGAAGACAGGTTCATAATCTATGTGCTCACTACTCTTTTGTTTCACAAATTGAGCCCAAGAACTTCTCTGAAGCAGAAACCAAGTCTGAATGGATAGATGCCATGCAAGAAGAATTAAATCAGTTTAGAAAGAATGAAGTGTGGGATCTTGTACCTCTTCCTGAAGGCAAAAGTAAAATTGGCACTAAATGGATTTTCAAGAACAAGCTGGATGAATCAGGAAATGTGATAAGAAACAAAGCCAGACTTGTGGCCAAAGGATATGCTCAAGTTGAAGGAGTTGATTTTGAGGAAACCTTTGCTCCTGTAGCTCGTTTGGAGTCCATTCGAATTTTACTGGCATATGCGAGTAGCATGAGAATTAAACTGTTTCAAATGGATGTGAAGAGTGCCTTTCTAAATGGTGAAATAGAGGAAGATGTTTATGTTACACAACCTGAAGGTTTTGAAGATCCTCATCACCCAGACTATGTGTTTAAATTAAAGAAAGCTCTCTATGGTCTTAAACAAGCTCCTAGAGCCTGGTATGAGAAGCTCACAAGTCATCTTCTTGAAAATGATTATATGTGTGGAAATGTGGACAAAACCCTCTTCATTAAAAAGGTTGATAAAGATATTCTCCTTGCTCAGATATATGTTGATGATATAGTGTTTGGATCCACCTCTGATCAACTAGCTCAAGGATTTTCTGAATTGATGAGTTCCACTTTTGAAATGAGTCTGGTAGGGCCTCTACAGTTCTTTCTAGGATTACAAGTTAGTCAGACTGATCATGGTATCTTTCTTAGTCAATCCAAGTTTGCTCTAGAAATAGTGAAAAAGTTTGGCTTAGGAGAATCTAAGACTAGCTGCAATCCCATGGGATCTTCCACTAAACTGTCTAGTGACCTTCAAGGTAAGAAAGTAGACCAGAAACTGTATAGAAGCATGATAGGAAGCCTTCTTTACCTTACAGCTAGCAGACCAGACCTATCTTTTAGTGTTGGAATATGTGCTAGGTATCAATCTGATCCCCGAGAGTCTCACTATAAGGCTGTTAAACGTATCATAAAATACATTCATGGGACTTCTCATTATGGTATCTGGTATCCCCGTGACTCAACTCTTCAATTAATGGGATATAGTGATGCAGATTGGGCAGGCTCTATAGATGATAGAAAAAGCACCAGTGGATGTTGCTACTTCATAGGAAATTGCTTAGTAGCTTGGCATAGCAAAAAGCAAAATTCAGTGTCTCTGTCAACTGCAGAGGCTGAATACATAGCTGCTGGTAGCTGTTGTGCTCAATTGTTGTGGATGAAACAAACTTTATTAGACTATAATGTTCCACAACAATGCATGCCCATCATGTGTGATAATTCCAGTGCCATCAGTATCTCTAAGAATCCTGTTCAGCATTCTCGCACTAAGCACATTGACATTCGTTATCATTTTTTGCGTGACCATGCTGATCAAGGCAATATTGAACTAATTTTTGTACCTACAGATACTCAGTTGGCTGACTTATTTACTAAACCCCTTGGAAATGATCGATTCATTACATTGAGACATCAGTTGGGCATTGGCCCTTGCCCTGAATTCTAATTTGTTGTTGGCTTATCACCTGTTATTTCATTTTCTTTTAATCCTATAAACAGGTGCTACTAACAAGGTTTTGTGTTTTCTAGTTCTTGGGCAGGATCCTTTGCAATTGGATGTCAAAGGGGGAGAGATGTTTCAAGTGTTGGCACCAACTAAGGGGGAGAAGATTCTAGGGTTATCTAGTTTAGGGGGAGTTTTTGTATGTAATTTTGTAATGTTGTGTCATTGCTCTCACAAGGAAAATCCAAAGCTCCAAAATATCCAAATGCTCTCATTCATCCAAAGCTCCTTAATATCCAAAGAAGATGGTGAAGTTGGTGTTCAAGTTTCTAAGGAGATTGAGAGAGAGTTCAAGCTTCAAGAGTTGCCATCAAATTGCAAAGGGGGAGATTGTTAGAGTTTTATTTTGTTGCAATTTGATAGGGTGCATTTCATTTTCATAAGCTTGATCTCTCATTCATTCATGATTTTTATCTTAAGATTTTCATGCTTGATTTTCATTCATAATCTTTGATTTTATTCATGTCATGCATGTTTTTCATAATATTTATGAATCTTAAGTTCATGAAGTTTTCTAGTCCCATGTGGGTGTTTTTGGTGTCATTTCCAAAATTCAAGCTTTCCATGTTTTTCTCTTTAAAATCAGTTTTTATTTGGAGATTTCAAGTCATTTATATTTCATTTTTAATAGTCTTTTTCTGACTTGAATCCAAGCTTGAATTGTGCCCCAAAGTTCATTGAAGACCAGCCCTCACTCTCCTTCAAAGTTCTGAAAAAAAATCAGACATCTGGGCTGCCAGCAGGTTGGCCGGCTGTGTACCCGGTCGACCGGCCAAGGCACCCGGTCGACCGGGCACACAGTGCAGGCCGACCCAGGGAAAATGGCCGTTAAGGCTCCAACGGATATATTTCTGACCGTTGAGCACCCGGTCGACCGGGCCCTGTACCAGGTCGACCGGGCACTAGCCGTTGGACACTTTTTGGCTATAAAAAGTGGATTTTTGTTGGGGATTGGGTGCTGAACTTTAAGGAACTCTTGAGGCCAAGGAAGAACTACACTTTAAGGAGATTATTGAAGGACTAATGGGGCTAATCCATGGACTCAATCTTTGATTCAAATCTCAAATGGGTGTGCTCTCTTTTCTCATTTAATCTCATGCTTTGTATTAATCTTTGATTTCTTTTAAAAGCATGCTCAAGTTTCTTAATGTTGTGTTCATGCATTGTTAAATCTTTGAACATGTTTAGTCATGAGGATACAACATATGTTTAGCTATTCACATGAGTTTTGTTTTCAAGTTTCTACACTAACTTGCTAGAGTTAAGTTGTAATTTTTCAAATCAAGTTTCTTCATCTTGAAAACTCATGTGTTTTTCATTCTACTCTTTCATTTAAATATGATCAACATCTTTGCATCATTTAGTGTTTCATCCTTCTAAAAAGAGTTAGAGTGTTTTCTAGCATATGCATGAATCTTACACTTTCTCATTCATATGCATATGTCTAGAGTTTGGCATTTCATTTTCAAATTAGCCTATTTAGAGGCATCTCATTGCACTTAATAGTTCTCTTATCCATGCATCATTAGGCATATTAATTAAGAGAAAATCACTCGTTGTAAAGGTTGGTGCTTAGCCTTTAAAAGCATTTGTTGAGTTGTAATGGTTCATGCTTAGCCTTGAAAAGCATGGTGATGTGTTTGTAAGGTTCAAGGTGATCCTAAACCTTAACTCGTTTTAGTGAAAATCCGGTAGGGTTACCGGGAGTGGATGTAGGCACGGTTGCCGAACCACTATAAAACACTTGTGTTATGGTGAATGCTCTTTTGTGCTTACTTTATGTGATTGATGTTGTTATTGTTGAATGTTCCTAGTTGCTTTCATCTTGTGTATGATTAACTTAGGAATCTATCTTTTTCACAAGATTATTAATATTCATCAAAGCATAAGCAACTTAAAAGCCAAAAGATTGAAAGTTGGTCAAGGACTTTGAGCTCACCCTATTCACCCCCCCCCCCCTCTAGGATTCGATCTTGGACTTTCAATAACCATAGAATTTATATCTTCTTTGTGGCTGGATAATCTTCATTACCTTTCTAAGAGGAATGGACTCCTTTCTAGGTTGAGTGGGCTTCATAGAGTTAGAAGGTGCAGTGACTTGCTTCACAAACTTTTTCTTTTTAGGAGGTGCAATCTTAGAGGATTCTCCTTTCTCAAATCCTAGACCAAATCTGAAGTGGGCAGGTCTTTGAACTTTCAGTAGTTCATTGAGTTTCATAGTCTCTTCAATCGCTTGGAGCGCTTTGAGTTTTTTGCTATTTTCCAAATTTTCAGCCTTTGCTCTAGCGATCTCAGTTTCAAGTTTCATAGCCTCTTCCTTTTTTATACTTATTTGGTTTTCAAGGACTTCTACCATTCTTTTATATTCTTCTACTTGAGTTTTCAAAGAAATAATTGAACTTTCAGATTCATGGAGAAGTTTCAGATTTTTCTTACTTGATTTGCGTTCCATGCTTAGCTCCTCAAGTGCGGCTATGAGTTCCTCTTCAAGATTGACTTCAGCCTCCTCATCCTCTTCCGGATCTAGCTCTTCTTCTTCTTCAACAGTGACCATGAAGAGAGCTTCGGTTGATTCATCATCGTCTGAAGTTTCAGACGTGCTGTCATCTTGTTGACATAGAAAGTTTTTAGCTTTGCCCCTTTTTCTAAAATTTCTCTTTCCTTTACTCTTTTCAGCATAAGAGTCATTATCATTGTCTTCTTTTAGGGGACACTTCGCAGCAAAGTGACCAATACCTCCACAATTGAAGCATTTAAAGGGTAGCTTCCCTTTGTACTTGCCGATGCTTCCTTTCTTCAACTTTCTAACAAATTGAGCCTCAAGCTCATCATCATCAGAATCAATATCATGACCAGCAGTCTCTTTTGCCTTTTTCTGAACTTTGAAGGCCGCTTCTTTATCGGATGAAGACGTCTTTCCTATGCGCATCTCATAGGCAGTTAGAGAACCATGTAATTCATCCATGGAAAATGCATTCAGATCTTTGGCTTCTTCAATGGCTGAGACTTTTGAATCAAACCGGGGAAGAAGAGATCTTAGAACCTTTTTGACGATGACCGGCTCTTTAATCTCCTCCCCTAGTCCACGAATGTCATTCGTGACTTCATTCACTCGTTGCATATACGAGTCAACATTCTCGCTTTCCTCCATGCGAAGAGATTCAAATTGAGAGCGATGAGTTTGCAATTTGGCTTCTTTAATCTTCTCATCACCTTCATGTATGCTTTGCAACTTGTCCCAAATTTCCTTGGCTGTTTTGCATGCAATTACTTTGACAAGCTCGCTGTCCACAAGGCCACTAAAGAGTGCATTCTGCGCCTTGGAGTCGTTGTCTGCCAACTTCTTCGATGCTGTATCATTGGGTACGGTGGCAGCATTGTAACCGGCTCTGACAGCCTCCCAAACATCATAGCCAAGAGATTTGATGAAGGCTTGCATCCTAATCTTCCAGAAGGAGTAATTAGAACCATCAAACAGAGGTGCTTTCATATTCCCCGTATTGACTGCCATGTGATTTGACAAGAGATCACCCTTAGCGTATTAAACTGATCAAGGGAACCTCGCTCTGATACCAATTGTTGGATACCGCGATCACTGAGAGGGGGGGGGGGGTGAATCAGTGATTTCTAAAAACAGGTCCAATTCAACAACAAAACAAGTCAAATCACACAATGACACCAGATTTAACGTGGTTCACCGAAAGGCTACGTCCACGGTTCAAAGACTGTCCGAACACCAATCCGGGACAGATCTGAATCTTATTTAGTCGCACCAACGACAAAGAGCACCAACCCTTAGTTTCAGATAGCACCAACTATCTAGGAAGCACCGACTCCCTTGAGTTTCAGATAGCACCAACTATCTAGGAAGCACCGACTCCCTTTACAATTTATCTGCACCCACAGATGGGATCACCAAACCCCAAACACCAAGCACCAACTTGATGTAAGAACAGAATAGAAATAAACTCTGTCTACAGCCCTTCCCCTCTACAATTCTCTCTCTCTCAATCCCTTACAAATTGAAATTAAAGCATAAATAGAGAGACACTTAACTCATGGACGAAAACACCATCTTCTAGAGCATAATCTCGTCCACAATTGCTGTAGAAAACGTCTGATAATGCAGCAACACAGCAACACAGCACCAGCACTCTTCTTCTCTCCAAAACTCTTTCTATTACTCTTCTCTTCTGGTGTCTCTTCTGATGTGTTTATGAACGACCCAAGCATGCCTTTATATAGGTTTTAATAACCCTTAATTGTATTCAAAACGGGCTACAATTCGTTTAGAAAGATTCCCAAACGAAATAGATAACTGTGCTGAATTTTCGTGCAAAACTTCTAATTCTGCGCAACTCTGGTTCCCGTGCTCGGTCGACATCCTGGCTTGCTCGGTCGACCGAAGACACTGACTGGAAAACAGACAATTTCGAGCTCGGTCGACATCCTGGAGTCCCGGTCGACCGAAGACACACTGTGTCACGAAAATAACTGAGAGGTGCCTTTTTTCTGTTTCTGCAGGTTTCTTCTTGCTCGGTCGACCGCATGAAGAGCCCGGTCGACCGCGTGCTCTGCTTCAGGAATTCTGAATTCCTGACTGTTTCAATTCTGTTTCTCCTTTTCAAGCTCTATCAACACCAGCTTATTATCATCATGTTTGTGACAATGTGTTGACAAGAATTCCAACTCAAAACCATACTTGAGATACTAATTACTTTAATTCATCAAAAGACTCTAAAGTCATCTCAAGTTCATCTCAAATTCCAACAGTGGGATGCCTCGGTATCGGATGCGGCACGATCCTCAACATCAGCCGCGACCTGTTCGTCATCCTCTCCGCTCTCCTCTTCTATCTCCGCAGCGGCTTGCGAACGGTGAGCGGTGTATTTCTTATAGTCGCGATACCTGGGCGTGTATCCCAGAAGCTTCCACGCCGACCTGTCCTCGTGGCCGTGGTAGCTCTCTAAGGACTTGACCCAAGAATTGTTCCTCTTCCAACCGTCTCGGCTAGCTGCCGCCTTCCTCTGACGAACACCTGCAGAGCAAACGAACAACATAAGCCTGACAATACAAAAAAGCAGAAGATATAAAGAAGCATGCTAGGACTGTAATTACTTGGAGGAGTGCCGAAGTGACGAGGAATCTTGAAAAATCTCTCTGCAATGGGCTCGTCATCATCAAATTCCCAGTTGCCCGTAACCATCAGACGGTCGTCCCCGGCATATTTATTGGAATCCTCCAAGGCTTGGACGAACGGCCTCCGACCCGGCTTGATATGGAGGCAATGCATATCCTTCCCGGATTTGCATAGGTCATAGGCATCCTCAATATCGTGGATGCCGAGACCAATGCCTAAGGTCGTGTTAAGCACGTCCGTGCCCATTACGACCTTAAAACTGTTGGGCATCAGCTGACAGGGGCAGAGGTTCCATGCCCTGAGGCATTCCCTAAGTAGAGGGCGGAGGGGAAATCTAACCTCGCCCTCAATGACGGCCACCAATGGGAACGGCATCCAGCCGTCATATATTCCCCCGTCAGCATAGGCAAGGGGAGGGGCCGCCATGACTTGGACTCCGTCCGGGATCTTATACCTAACCCTAAGGTCGGCTAACCCCTTCTCGGACCCTATCCAGTGACTGTAAATACCCATCTCTCGAAGAAAGAAGCTAGAAGAAGGAAAGACAGTGCTGGAAGAAACAGGAGCAAGAGAAAGAGGACTTACGAGGGCTAAGAGCAGAGTGATGCTCAAGCCTGCGAAGGCGCGATTCTGACAGCACTTTTCTCTCCGGCGAGCGCTCTCCTCTGGAAAAATCTCTGCAGGGCTTTCTCTCTCTCTCTCTCTCTCTCTCTCTCTCTCTCTCTCTCTCTCTCTCTCTCTCTCTCTCTGTTCTGGAGGCAAAGATAAGGAAGGAAGAAGAAGGGCAGGGGGCGCCTCCCCCTACTTATAGCAAAAAACAGAGCGCCAATGATGGCGCCTTTCCGGATTTCATAAAGGCCGCGTCTTTTCACTGCGCGCGCCGCCATGAAAAGACGGGCGAACCAAGCCAAAGATGACACATGGAATCGCCAGCCTAATTTCCGTGCGCCATTTAATGCCTCGGGCATCGAAGCGCCAGCGGATAAGAATGAGGCGCCCGCGTCCAAAGCCATGATGGGATTACAAAATCATGAGCCTCTTGGGCTTCCTCCCGACCGGGACGAAGGGTAGCGCGGCATTGCGGGGCACCGCATCACGGCAATCCTCCGAGGAGTCCTTCTCAGCTTCCGACCTCAAAGAGTTGGGATACTCTAAGAGCTCCAAAGCTTGGGGGCAATTGTGTGGGGAAGTTTCCACTAAGCCGAGATCAGGACTAGCCTTGACAATCGATCCAGTTAATCATACCTCCGCTCGGCCAGGACAGACCCCGGCTCACGGGTCACAGCACCCGCCGAGGTGAAAGCCCCGAGGTCAGATGGCACGGGTCCTTGTATATCGACCTCGGCACGGCGGATTTGACAGACGCTGATGGGACTGTTGAGAGGACGAAGGCACGCGCTAATGCGTGCCCTGCGGCCCATCATTCCTGACAAAACGGCGTTATGCGGAACACGTGCGCCCCCAAAGCATGGCTCCAAGCTAGGCCCGATGGGACTTGGCCCGAAAGTCAACCACCGCCTGGCCCGATAAGATTGGCATTTAATGAGGAATGGGTAGGTGAGGCTAGCATTTAATGAAGTGTGGGCTGAGTGGACAAAGCCACTTGAGTGGCAAAGCCCATCATGAGGCTCGTCCACGTAAGTCATCTCCCTCTCCGATAAATAGACACTCCAACTCCATTCTAAGGTATGCAATCCAAAACACATACACTTACTCTGCAAATTTCTCTCCATCTCCCTTACTCAGTCCTTGAACTGACTTAAGGATCGGAGAGCCTTGCGCTGCCCACAGCCAGGGTCCTCTGACTTGCTTCCTCTCTTCATTTTCACTTCTAGCCGGAGCCACATTAATCTTCATCCAGACTACTCAAAACAGGGATCCTAATCCCTGATTCCAAGCCCGTAATTTAGGCACTTACAGACACCTATCAATGTACATTTAATTGCGGAAGCCTGTACACCGTCAATATCAAAGTCTGAACATTCCATTTAAGTTCCAATAATACACAATAAGAGATTTTCCATTTGACAAACTTAAGAATTCAAATCCCTTATATGAATAGTACAAAGCTACTTCAAGGATGATACTTACCAAACGCTTTCCTAATTAATTCATGTTTCTAAGACAATGCAAAACATAACTAATCATATGCATAACTATAAACTAAGTGCAAGATGCCATATCTAATCCCAAACTCAGTTAACTTTTGTGCGATCTCCGACAGCCAAAGCTAGCTGAAATCATTAGTCGCCACGTATTCTAATCTTGGGGAACTATTAGTTATCCTCTTCGGTATCCTGGATTCCCGCAGGGGTAGTTTCTAGAACCGAATCTGCGACACCAAGAGTAGCACCGTGAATACAACGATTCAGCTAAATATGAACAATTACAAATTAATGCATGCTATATCAAATTCGAATTATAGACAAGTGATTAAAAGAGACCGAATTACAGTAAGCTAGGCAATTTGTGCATTATGACTTAATCATACTTTTCGAATCATAAATAGAGAAACTTACTTTTCTAATTGGTTACTACCTTTGCTTATCCTCCCTAATTAGAGCACTCATGTTGGGATATCACAAATAATCCGACAAAAGGTTCTCCTGACTACCCAGTTCTAGAGTTCCGGTGCTCCAAACTACCTACTGTACAGCTGTATTCACACACACTAAATCAAACTTTAATCCCGTCGAGTCTCGAAGGTCAAAGCTAAGTAGAGCCGAACTGTTCAAATCAATCGATAGAACTTGAGTAAGACTTTTCTATTTAAATCATTTCTAATCGAATCCATTAATTTTCATTCGATTTATTTCAAATCATTCTAATCGAATTGAATCAGATACTTACTGATCAGTCTGAAAAAATAGATGGTTAAGCTTGGCTTGATGGAGTGCATTTTGAGAAGGGGCCCATATGTAAAGGCCAGTACCCCAGTGTCAAATGGTTTCAACAAGTGCTTTCATTCACTATGGGCAACCATACAACAAAGCCATATACTTGAACCTATTGCAGCAGAGCTGGCGGTCCTTTAGTCTATGAAGAAGTTAAAATCATTTTAGACTTGGGAATTTTTTCAAGATTGTGAATCCAAACTCTCCACAAAGATGAATATCATGTCGGCTATAAGCCACAGCCAAAGGTATTTCATTCAAAACAAACAGTGCATAATCCATTATATATGATAATACATCAGAGTGGTTACTTCTCCGAACCATACTCAATTTTGAGGCCTATAAGATATGGTTCAAGAACCTTGGAAACCCAACTTGACTCAATGTCAAACTAAGTGAACCTTGAAAGACCATTTTTCATTCGGTTGAAATGGAAAAGACTAACATTAATATATTAGTTTAAAAAACCATAAAATATATCAAAAGACCACTAGAAAAACAATGCAACCAAAATGCATCAATTCCTAATGCCACAGCTTCAATCCATCATCCACATGGGTCAGTAGTTCAGAAGCCAAAAATGAACAAACTCATTCATGATGAGTGCCCAAGATATTACCCTACTCTAAGCCTCCTCTGGAACCTCCTCTATTGCAACTCACTTGTGTTTGAAAAGTCTCATATTCCTTCCAACCAGATTACTCTAAGCCTCCTCTGGAACCTCCTCTATTGCAACTCACTTGTGTTTGAAAAGTCTCATATTCCTTCTGTGTGGGGATATTTCCGAACCTGCCGGAATACTGGCCTGATGCTCCATCCCGTGCTGCAGCGCCAGCTAATCCATCTCGGCAAAGCTCATCTCAACCTCTACTAGCTCGGCCAAGTGCTCCCACTTCGGTCAGAGCCTCACCTCGGCCACGCGCACTCAACATCGGGGCGCCAACTGAACTCACCCTTGACCTCGGCAGTGGGGCCGAGGCATCAACCGAGATCCCCTGCCTCATTTTTTCACCTTGGCCTCGACCAGGAGCTCCATCTTGGAACTTTGCACAGCTCCCAGACCTCGGCAACACACACTGACCTCGGTCAGAATGCCAGAGCTAGCCAAGGCAGGGGTTGACAGCTGTCCTCCCTTGGACGCTTATGCACGCTACAGCACGTGCGACAAGACAAGGGCACCGCCCATATCTTCTGACAGGGCCATCCTTACCGCCCACGTCCACTGACAGAACGACGTCCACAGACGCCCGGGTATGGCCCGATGCGACACGACGTGCTACAATGGGATAGCTCCCTAACAGAGTCACCTCCTTGTCTCCTCTCCTCCTCTATAAAAGGGGCCAAACCAGAACAGAAAGGGCCCCCTCTCCGGTCCGAGAGGACCACACTGGTATCACCTTCTTCCCCAAAATCCCCATCCTACTGTCCAGTACTCATACTGACTTAGGCATCGGAGAGCCCTGCGCTGCCCACAGCTAGGGTCCTCTGACCTGTTTCTTCTCCCTCTTCTAGGTTCTCAGGCATCGGTTCTTCCATCTTCAACGAGGAGACGAGGAGCTTCAGCCTTCGTTTTCCTCAGTGAGTCTCAAGAACACCACCCCCCGGGTCCGTGAATTTTTGTGTACTTACAATTGGCGCCGTCTATGGGGAATTGAGCAAAAAGCCATCTTCCCTAATACCATGCCTCAAAGAACCAGAAAGGGAAAGGAACCATTGATACTGTCAACACAGCCGACGACGGTCCCCCACCGGGAAAGGTCAGGAGCAAGATCTGGTCCAGCGAGCGTCCAACAGCAGGGTACTCGATCGGGTTCATCCTCTAAGGGTTCGACCTCGACTCCACCTTCCAAAAGGCGCACCCTGAAGGACAACAGAAGTAACCAAGCTCATGGCGAAAGCCCGGGTAACAACCACGACTTCAAAAAGTGGCTTGATCGACACATCGAGCAAGCAGTGCGACAGAACATGGAGGTTGCCGGTCTCGCTCGAGTTCGGATGAGCTCTGACGATCTCGGCACATCTCCCCTCTCTCCAGAGATCAGAAGCTTCCCCCTTCCTGAAGATTTCAAAGTCCCGAGGTTCGTCGTTTACGATGGAACCTCGGACCCAGCAGCGCACCTCCGGCACTTCACTCAGAGGATGTTGGTGTGGGGCGATGCAGGCCACCTGAATTGCAGAGTCTACTCTTCCAGTCTCGGAGACCTCCCCCTAAAGTGGTTCTGCGCACTCCCCCGAGGATCGATCAAAAGTTGGCAGCAGCTTCGGAGTTCCTTCATGACGAAATTCCAAGCTCACAGGGTCATCCCCAGGTCGGCCGCCGACCTGATGGCCCTCAGAATGAAGCAGACCGAGAACGTCACGCGGTTCGCCAAAAGGTTCTGGACTGTCTACGGTCAGATCAAGAATGCCTCAGATACAATAGCAGTCATGTCTTTCCAACAAGCCCTCCTACCAGGCAACGAGCTTCGGAGGGACTTGGTCATGCATCCCGTGGTCATTATGGCAGCACTGATGACTAGGGTAAACCGGTTCGTCAGGCAAGAAGCAGACGAAGCCCGAGCCCAGGAGCACTTCAACCGTTACGAAAACGACCAGGCAGCCTCCATCTCGGCGGAAGACTCCATCTCGGCGGATGTCTCCAGCTCCGCAGCAGCCTCCGTCTCGGCGGACGCCTCCATCTCGGCAGGATCCTCCTCCAGCTCGGGAGGTAGTTAGATTGCTCCTATCATTTTTCAGCTTTGACCGCCCGTCAGTTTTGATCGCACGACCCTCTACCGTCATTTCTGGCGGCACGATCCTCTACTGTCAGCTTCGATGGCGCCGGTACGACCCTCTGCTGTCAGCTTAGATCGCACGGTCCTCTACCGCCATCAGTCATCCAGAGCCCCGTACTCCTACATCTCGGTCGCGCGCCAGATCTCGATCTCTTGTATCTAGGCTACGTGCTAGATCCCGACTTCGTGCATCGCGGCGGACGTGCCGGATTCTCCACCTCATGCTGGTGTCGCTCTCGTGCTAGCTACACGCTTCAAGCAGGTTCGGCCACATGATGGTCTCGGCTACGCGCCCGGTTCCCCACCTCATGCTGGTGTCGCCCTCGTGCTAGCTACGCGCTTCACGCAGGTTCGGCCTCATGATGGTCTTGGCTACGTGCCGGATTCTCCACCTCATGCTGGTGTCGCCCTTGTGCTAGCTACACGCTTCACGCAGGTTCGGCCTCATGATGGTCTCGGCTACGCGTCGGATTCTCCACCTCATGCTGGTGTCGCCCTCGTGCTAGCTACGCGCTTCACGCATGTTCGGCCACATGATGGTCTCGGCTACGCGCCCGGTTCTCCACCTCATGCTGGTGTCGCCCTCGTGCTAGCTACGCGCTTCATGCAGGTTCGGCCTCATGATGGTCTTGGCTACGCGCCGGATTCTCCACCTCATGCTAGTGTCGCCCTGGTGCTAGCTACGCGCTTCACGCAGGCTCGGCCTACGGCCTCACGCTAGCTCAGCCTCATGCTGGTCTCAACCTCATGATGGTTTGTCCAAGTGTTGGCTACGGCCTCACGCTGGCTCAGCCTTATGCTGGCTCAACCTTATGCAGGTTCGGCCTCATGATGGTCTCGGCTACGCGCCGGATTCTCCACCTCATGCTAGTGTCGCCCTCGTGCTAGCTACGCGCTTCACGCAGGCTCGGCCTACGGTCTCACGCTGGCTCAGCCTCATGCTGGTCTCAACCTCATGATGGTTTGTCCAAGTGTTGGCTACGGCCTCACGCTGGCTCAGCCTTATGCTGATCTCAACCTCATGATGGTCTGCCCAAGTGTTGGTTACGGCCTCACGCTGGCTCAGCCTCATGCTGGTCTCAACTTCATGCTGGTCTCGGCCACATGCATTCTCGACAAGCAGTGCCAGTCTCTAGCTTGGCAGTAGCGCTAGCCTCCAGTTCGGCAGGAAATCCTTCCTCCTTCTCAGCAGCAGTGCCAGTCTCCAGCTTGGCAGTAGCACCAACCTATAGCTCTGGTCCATTGCCAGCCAGTCATCTCAAGACTATGCGCAGCTTCAAGGCACAAGTGTTGTCCTCCATGATACTTAACTTCTGACCTCAAAAGAGAAGTCTAATGAGCTCAGAAGCTGGGGGGCTATTGTGTGGGGATATTTCCGAACCTGCCGGAATACTGGCCTGATGCTCCATCCCGTGCTGCAGCGCCAGCTAATCCATCTCGGCAAAGCTCATCTCAACCTCTACTAGCTCGGCCAAGTGCTCCCACTTCGGTCAGAGTCTCACCTCGGCCACGCGCACTCAACATCGGGGCGCCAACCGAACTCACCCTTGACCTCGGCAGCGGGGCCGAGGCATCAACTGAGATCCCCTGCCTCATTTTTTCACCTTGGTCTCGGCCACGAGCTTCATCTCGGAACTTTGCATAGCTCCCAGACCTCGGCAACACACACTGACCTCGGTCAGAATGCCAGAGCTAGCCAAGGCAAGGGTTGGCAGCTGTCCTCCCTTGGACGCTCATGCACGCTACAGCACGTGCGACAAGACAAGGGCACCGCCCATATCTTCTGACAGGGCCATCCCTGCCGCCCACGTCCACTGACAGAACGGCATCCACAGACGCTCGGGTATGGCCCGATGCGACACGACTGTGCCCTAGTTTGGCCTGCGCTGTGGGTGGCCCACGGCTCCCCCTCCCCTATTTTTTAATTTGTCTTGGATGGATACGAACTTGGGCTTAGACTCTTGGACTAATTTCATTAAAATAAATAACTTAAGAGAAATAAATAAGTAGAATAACACTAATGATGTTTTGAAAAAATACATCAAATAAATTATATTTCATTGAAATTTAAGTTATAAAAATTTTAAAAAATTACAAGTTTGAACTTTGATCAATATATAATGAAATTCAAACCTTATGATAAATAAAAAAATAAAGAATTACAACATTAAAAACCTATGATACATTCTAAAAAATAAATTATAACTTTAAAAACCTATCATATATTCTAAAAAATAAATTACATCTTTGAAAACCTTTTATACATTCTAAAAAATAAGAGGGGGTTTTCAAAAAATCAGACCGTTGGGCCTGACTTGGGCCGGGCCGCCCGTGGGCTTGGGGTGCTGGCCCAATAAAGCCCAGCGGAGGACAGCTGGGCCGACCCGTTGAACAAGTCAACGGCCAGGCACGGTTTTTCCGTGTCGGACCGTGCTGGGCTTGGGCCTTTCGCCCAGATTTACACCCTGTCTCGCCTCACAGGCGGACCCATTGGCAAGATGATGATGAGTGGACGTGAAACTAAACCCTCTCAAAACTAAACCCTCTCAAAACCCTTGTTTCTTTACACCTTCCTGCATCTCCCGTTTTTATTAGAAGAAAAAAAGGAACGAATACATTTACAAGGAAACAACGCCTCCCCAACCTCTATCTCTGTGCAGCACCTGCAGCGTCGGAAGGAAAACCCTAAAATGGATCTGAGCTTCAAGTTCGAGGCAGCCAGCTCGGACGAAGAGATGGAGATCAAGGAGGAAGAAGAAGAGGAAGAGGAAGAAGAAGTCGAAGATAAAAAGAAAGAAGAAGAGAAAGCTCAGTCTCCCTGGGACTTCGCCTCTTACTCCGAATTCGTCACAGAAGAACACGCGCGCAAGAGCACCACCTCTATCGATTTCAAGATCTCCAGAGCTCTTCAGGAAAACCCCATTCCATTGCCCCACGACCACGACGACACCATCATCCATGACGACGACAAAGGAGGAGAAGAAGAAGACAAGGGCAGTGCATCATCCTCTGACGACGACGACGACGACGACGAGCCAGATAAACGAGTAAGGATGACAGGACGATGGCTTCTTCTTCTTCTTCTAGAAACAGTTTCTTCTCCTTCTCCTTCTTCTTCTTATCTTACTTGATTTGAGATTTAATTGAGATAGATGCCAACATGTCTATTTCCACAGGAAATCTACAACAACAAATCTCCATCACATGATGCCGATGCCGATGCCGATGCTGGAAATGGCAGAAGAGATGCCTTTTATTCCTCTTCTGAGGGGGCTTCCTTTTATGCAAATTCCTTCCTGGACCTCAATCTCTCTCGTCCTCTGCTTAGATCTTGTGAATCCTTGGGATACCATAAGCCAACACCAATCCAGGTTTTCACACTCAGCCCAATTTTATTTTAATTTCTTAGAATCTTCTGCACAAGACGGTGTTGTAATTATGCATCTTCCATTGTTATTTCCACAGGCAGCATGCGTCCCCTTAGCTTTAACCGGACGTGATATCTGTGGCAGTGCCATAACTGGTTCTGGAAAGGTAAAATAAAAATGCTTAAACATTGCTTGTCTCGGTGGAAATGGTCTTTGGAGGAGCTTACTACGTTTTTAGTGATACTTTTTCATCATCCATATGTAGACAGCTGCCTTCACCTTACCTGTGCTGGAGAGGTTACTGTTTCGGCCTAAGCGTGTGCTAGCAATCAGGGTGCTGGTTCTTACTCCGACTAGGGAGTTGGCTCATCAGTAAGTCGTTTCATCTTCTTCCCAATATAATTATGCCTAGTACATTGTCACCTCCTCTTTTTAGAGATACATGACATTGAGATACATTACATTCTTTTATTATGTTCTATGCTTCTTCTTCTTCTTCTTCTTTTCTTTTTTATTTTATGGAATGGTGTTAACAATTCAATTATGAAAGGATGGTACCATTTGCTTCTATTATTACTTATTAGAGGATCCGATGACAAATATTTATGCAGTCAAGCATGCTAAAAGTTTTGCAGTCTTATCATATACTCTATCAAGTAACAACTCACCATGTTACTATTTAACAAAACTAAACATGTATGTGGTACTGAACATTTTATCCTCCCTAGTTTGACCCTGTTTTGATTCCCATTGTTATAATTTTGGTTTTGGTTTCTAATGAGAATTCATTAATGGAGTTTAATTTGGTGGCATGGTTGGACAGTTCATTGATTGATTTATTACTACCTACACTGTCTAAATATCTAACATATCAAGTAACAATTCTGAATCTAACTATCTAATCAAAATTAGTGCTTGTTGTACTTAACATTTTAATTAGTTTGGCAGTGTTTTCACTTCTCCCATCATTATATATATTTATATATATATAACCAACGAGTGGTAGCTCAGTTGGCCAAGGACTCTGCGCCTCAAGAAGTGGAGAGGTTTTACCCGGTGCATGTGGATAGGAGGGGGTTTGCCTGTGCCCCTAGGGTCCAGAATCGAGTGTCCCTCAGGATCAGAGCCAAAGGCTACTGGGCTGGGCTTGGGTGGGAGATACCGGCTACTGGCTTGGGCTTGGGTGGGAGATACCATGGGTTATCAATATATATATATATAGAAATAATTTATGTTTGGAGTTCATTCCTGGAGTTGATTTGGTAGTATTGTATTATTCAAACAAAAAAAAATAAAATAGTATTGCAGTTGCAGTACAGCTGTATAGATATTCTATGCTTCTTTTTTCTCCTGAATGTCGATACCTCATTTTGGTGGGAGCTAAATGATGGGGGTTGTTATCTTTTTTGGCAGGGTCCATAGCATGATTGAGAAACTAGCACAGTTTACTGATGTCAGATGTTGCCTTGTGGTCGGTGGGCTTTCAATGAAGGTATATACTCTTTTGTCAGTGTACTATTGCCTTGAATGGGGTGGATGTTGGAACACACTCCGGTCTTGATGAGGAAAGCCTTGATTTGCAGTGTTTGTTCTTCAATCTTGGTCCTTACAAGTTTGGAACCATATGATCTGCATTTAAACGTTCTTCTGTTTTTGTAGTTTATAGTGAAAACCTTCTTCATCTATTAGATTTGATCTGAATTGCAATATTTTCTTGGGTAGAACCTCCCGCTCCTCTGCCTAATTCTTGTGTTCTCCTTTTCAAATTCTCTATAGTGTCTCTATTTACATGGCTTGTTGGAGACGAAAACCAAAAAGAAAATAGAGCATCTATATTGGTCTTTATATGTAGAACTGAGTGCATTACATCATTTTTTTTCCAAATGGCGAACACTTTACAATGCTATTATCACTTTCATTATAAATCTGTTAATATTTTATCAGCATTTGACTTATTAAAGTTCTGTGGCCACTGTTGCTTCATAACCTGTTTCCTGGGACTCTTTTACTTCGAAATTGCTGTATCTCTCATTCTTAATTCATTTAAACTTTATAATTTTACTTCCTATTAAACTACAAAGTTCTCGTGTTTGGTTCAGATGCAAGAGGTAGCATTGAGATCCATGCCAGATATTGTTGTGGCCACGCCAGGGCGGATGATAGACCATTTACGAAATTCTCAGTCAGTGGGGTTGGAAGATCTTGCAGTTTTAATCCTTGATGAGGCAGATCGTCTTCTGGAACTTGGTTTTAGTGCTGAGATTGGTGAACTGGTATTTCTAGTCACTTTGCTCATTTCTTCCCCGTTTTCCATGTATTTCTGATATTTTTTTCCTGTCCGCACACACTGGTAATTTTTTTCCCTACGAAGAGGATTTGAACTCACGTGCTCACACACCCACTCCCACACCCAAGTCCCTACTCCCTAACCAGCTGAGCAACAGGTGGGGGTATGCATGTTGGTACTTGTTTACTCTTGAGTCATGAGTAATTTTTCATGTTCGTGATATCGTAAAAAGATGAAGTATTCAGCTGTGAGTTCTTTTATTCTGAAAATTTTTGGGACAGTTGTTTGGAGTGTTGTACAGGTTATGTTGGTCTCTCATTCCTTTCTCTGCACACTCTTGATGGTGGCTGTTACATGCTAAGAAGGGGGTGCAATGCTATCTATAAGTAAATGGTCTGGCAAACTTTTGGTTGGCCAACATGGCCCTTTACACATCTTAATTAATTACCCGTCCACATAAATTTGATACTTGCGGAGGTGTTTGATAATATCTTTTCTAGGATCCCTTCTTAATTTTGTAAACTTGTAGGAAGCTCTATTCATTTAACCTAAAGCCTTAATGGGATCTCAATCTTGGTATGGCTGTATATACATTATGTTAGTTCCCTTAGAAATGTTTTCAGACCAATTTAAAGCCTCTTTAAGAAATCACCTGGCATTTTGTAAAAATAAGAGTTTCGAAGAGTTGTCTATGAGAGTATCCAAAAAAAGAGAGGTTCTCTCAGAGGCATATCTGTGAGAAACTTAGAACATGTAATTGTGCTCTATACTTCTGGCAACAAGTAGAAATTTAAAGCCTCTTTAAGAAATCACCTGGCATTTTGTAAAAATAAGAGTTTCGAAGAGTTGTCTATGAGAGTATCCAGAAAAAGAGAGGTTCTTTCTGAGGCATATCTGTGAGAAACTTAGAACATGTAAGTGTGCTCTATACTTCTGGCAACAAGTAGAACTTGATAACCAAAACACAATGCAAATGTTGCTTACTGTTTAACGATTGGGCTCCGTTACACATTCTATCTATAAGTTTCGCATCTTCTATTGACCATTTGAAACACCATAGAGGGAAATTTTGTGAATTAATGTTTAGTTCCTTCATTTTCATTTAAAAATTTTCAGGTCCGCCTTTGTCCGAAAAGGAGACAAACTATGTTATTTTCAGCGACAATGACTGAAGAAGTTGATGAACTTGTCAAACTGTCTTTAACCAGACCCGTGCGCCTTTCGGCGGATCCATCTACAAAACGACCAGCAGCATTGACTGAGGAGTAATGCTTGTTATTTATTTTATATGGTGTTTTACATATGATTAGCATTCATTGTCGATGATATATTTTTGCCTTTATGGTAAATGCATGCACACTTAAGGTATATTAGTCTAAGATGTTTTTTTTTTTTTTAAACTCATTTCTTCATGAAAATTATAAACCAACTATTTTTTTTTTTCGGAAACGATCACTGATTTGTTTATTGAAGATTGCAAAGATGCACGGAGCCTACGGGGGCAAAAAATAGAAACAATAATAAAAAAAAAAATCATCCTCAAAGATTAGTGTGCAGGACAAGGGTCCGAGGCACTTCGATCTTCAAGTTGTAGATCTCATGTGGAGTTGAACGGAAGGGTTAGTGGATTCACATCACACCTGTATCAGGGAGAAACACATACATAGTTACACAAAAATAATATGCGAATCTGTATTCCAATATGCTCAACTAATACAAAAACAGGACTTAGGTGTGCTACAACCTTAGGATTTGAAAATGCTAATTACAGTGAGTACCCTTATCCCTTTTACTTATCCAAAATAAAACAACACTTCGATTTATTGACAATACTGAACCAACTTCCAAAATCAGGCTTCATAGTAACAATTGGGATTCTTTGAGAAATGATGTGCCGATTCTTTTTTTTGAAAATGATGATGATGTATTGAATTGCTCAAGAAACTGTACAGTATAAGAGAAATATACCGACTAAAAAAAAACCCCACAACAAAGGAATGTGCCTATTCTTCCCCTTGTAAAATTGCTTCCAAGCTTACAGACTGCACCAATTAAGCCCATAACAATTCCATCTGACACCTCCACAAATCAGAAGCAGAAGCTCTGGTGGATTCTCTAATGGAAGCAGCTCATCAGTTAACCTTTGCCTGTGCCTTAATTGCAATTTTTTTTCTTTGTTTTTTGACAACACAATTTGGCATATCATTTTTCCTTGGTAAATGCTATTGTTCCTCTCTAATTAGTAGACTACTAAATCACCACCACAGAGCAATCTGCAAAGTAGAACCTTGCTGAGTGAAGTATCCAAATATACAACTTTCTAGTAGCAACATCATCGTTTGCCGCAAAACCCATTGCACTCTGAAAAACTGCTGAACATAGTTACATTGCAAACTTGGTAGTGGTATAAATATGGGGAGTAAAGGATATGTACCACATTGTAAATGTGGTAATTGGGACATAAAACCATACTAGAGGGACTTTTGCTCCCGTAACGGTTACATGGAAGTTCACTATCCTAGAAGTTTCCTTTGTGTGCTTTTGTACAAATATCAGACAGCCTTGCCTAGATATTTTTACACATCCAAACTTTTCAAGGGCAAGCAAACTCTGCTCGTATCATGAGAGAGAGAGAGAGAGAGAGAGAGAGAGAGACCTTTGCTCTTGGTTTTGTTACTTTTTGCCTAATATCCCTTGATGTATCGGAGTTGAGATTGATATAGTAAAAAATTTACCTTCTCCTGTTGTTTGCTTCTGCTTCTGGGAAAAGCTTTTTCCCCCAACGGCACGAACTAGTCTCTTATCACTTGTTGCCTTTCACAACTTGTGCAATAGACCAAGTGATGATGTCATAATGTCATATTGTAGTCATTTTCTGTTGTTTCAGTGTTATCGAAGTAGAGTTTGGCTTTTATCCTCGAGATGTCTTTTTTTTTTCTTGTGCGAATCTTGCAGAACACGATTTATATGCTGCCGATTTTTTCATGGTTATTCTTTAAAGTCTTCGTGCATTGTGCTTTTCACATTATTATTTTTTATTTATAAGCTTACTCTTTGTCCTAGCTATTTAATGAAAACTGTTACTATATTGGAAAAATAAGTAAATAAATAAAAAACTTCATCCTAACTAGATTGTATGTTTTGCAGGGTAGTTAGAATACGACGCATGCGGGAAGTTAATCAGGAGGCAGTTCTTCTTTCCCTGTGCTCCAAGACCTTCACCAGCAAAGTGATCATTTTCAGGTTCATGTGATACCTAATTTTTGCTTCATTACTCATGTCTTCCTCATGTACCATTTTATTAGAATACAAGGGCCACACCAATAAAAAAACTCAAAAAATGCATCAATGATCAGCATAAGGCCTGTTTGGCATCATTTTTTAAAAGTATTTTTGCATTTCTAAAGAATAAAACATGAAAGAATACATTTGGTTAGTATGATTGGTTGTTTCTGAAAAAATATATATATGGGAAACATTCCGCCTAAAATGCCTAACACCCATGAAAATATCGAACTTATTATAGAATGGGCCCTAAACCCTTGTCTTTGCGTCTTGCGCCACTCCTTTTAAAACCAAAGGTTCCTACGTCGATACCTGGCAGAAGCAACTCTTGCTCTCAATGGAACTCATCTCCCTGTGAGAGCTCTCTCCAACGTAATTCCATGGAACTCCACTCCTTGCATCAGCTCTCTCTATCTCCACTTCCTGTGGGACCTATATATGATCTTCTTTCTCTTCACAAGTTATGCTCGGATTAAAACATTTTCAATGCAACTCATTTTAAACATAGCATGATTTTTTACACAAAATGATGCCAAATGGGCCATTAGTTGATCCCCCCTCCCCCATCTTCCTCCTTTCCCTCCCCCCGCCCTCTCTTAAAGATTCGAATTTGATCAAGTTCTTGCAGCTCAAGCAAATCGACCTGTCTCCAGCTATCAGCTGAATTCTTAATTGATTAATGATTAATTTCGGAGCTTCTGCAGCTCTGCTTTTTCAATGAAAGATAACTTGAATAATATTAGTAAAGTCTGAAGTAGAAGTGTACTAGTGTCTACCATAGATATCTTACAATCCATGGAGGCAACTGACTGAATTGTAGGCTATGAATAAAACAGTGATGCAGGACAGACCCATGGTCCCCCGTGGGTCGACCCGCCAATGGGCCCAGCCCATCTATCTCGCCAGTTCTTTGGTCCTAGCTCACCTATCTTAGGTTCAGTTTGGCATGTCTTTTTGTCACCTCTTAATGTCTAAAACCTGTTTCAAAAGGACTTTAGACCGTTTGTTAACATGCACAGAACCCTCCACTTGGAAACGTCATGAGACAGAAATGTCTTTTTCGGAAAGCAACGTAATTGGCGTGGATTGAAACAGACTTTTATGTCTGAAGAGGAAAGACCATGCGCTGCTACAGTGGTTTATACGTTAATTTTAGCATCACCGGTTTTCCTTCTTATTTTTAAATTTTGAGAGCCTTCATGATGATCCAAACTGTTACACGCGTTAAGAAGGTGAAACACGGCCCACAGACCAAATTCCAGCCGTTGATCTATCGTAGATATAGAGATATTTGTGCAAAACAATATAACCATAGATCTATTATTTTTGGAATTTTGTGGGGCCCCCAATCACAATCCGAACTGTTAATATTGTTTGGAAGACTGAGAAGGCCTATGGGTAAAATTTTCAGCTCCTGATATGGTATAGGTCAAGAAAATGATGAAAATCAGAGAGCCGTCGGATAACAAATGATATGGTCACAGTAATTGAAATGGGATTTTGGACGGTCTTTTTTTTTTTTTTTGCCTTGATTTTCGGGCCAACAGACTACCATCAGAACCGTTGCCTATATGTAACTGTGCAATCACTAATATGTTCTCAAATTTGAGCTGTTGATCTATCACAGATCTCGAGAAATTTATAAAAATGCGTGGAATGTTTTATAGTCAAATAGGTTTAGAAGGAGAAAACTAGGTTAATATCAATGAAAAAGTATCTAGAGAATCTTACATTGGTGTATTATCAAATTTCCACAAAGGGAGAAATCTAGTTTATGTGAGGGAATAAAGAGTATGTTTTTTGTCGATTTGGTGCGACCCCAAATTTTGCATTATCAAGTGGCCTATCAAATGTTTGATTTGGGCGAGAACCATGAATTTCTATTATAAATTATATTTTTTTAAAAGACAAAAAATGCCCCTGTAATAAGCTCTTTTTTGAAAGTTTACCAAACATATTTTTTCAAATAGATCCATTTAAATTAGATATGTTGCATGTGTTACCAAACGGTTTATTTAAAAAGAGTCTATATCTCATAGATCTATTTCTCACAGATCTATTTGAGCTAAATCTATTTCAAACATATAAGATTTGCCAAACAGGGCCTTAGTCTACTTAGAGTTTTATTTACTTATTTATGTTTTAAAATGTATTTAGGTGGATGATTTAATCCTGGCCATCATTGCATTGGGAATGGATGGTCCATATTAGTTTTAGGGTTAGTCTTTTCTCTATTTAAACATTGTAATACATTTGGCTTTAGACTGGATTAATAAAATAAAAAAAAATGTTGAGTGCACTTTGTTCTCTTCTTCTCTCTTGCAATGGGAGACCTTCTTCTCACCCGTGAAGGGGGGTTTGGTGCGAAGCCAATTTTCAGGCAAAAGCCTGACCTATACCCCCGTCTTCCATCTCCAGCATCTCCATCTCTACCTGCCCCGCATCTGGTACCCGCTCCGCATCAATTGGTATCAGAGCCAAAGATCGATCCACCCGGTTTCAATTATCGGCAATCCATCATCACCCGCCGGACATCACCATCATCATTCCGCAGTCTCACAACCCAGATCTGGCATAACCAGAACCACTGCCCCAACCCGTCCACCCGAAAATCCTTCCCTGCCGAGACCCAATTACCAGGAACCCCTAATCCCTGCACCACTCCATTGCACCCACCTAATCAAAACCCAACCAGTGAACCATCTCTGCCATAAACCTTAAAACCAGATTCTCCAAATCCCCTTTGAGCGAAACCAAACCCAATGCCCAAACACCCTTTTGTCCACATTCCCAGTAACTGAACACCAGCAGAACCCTAAAATCCCAATCATCATCAAAGCCCCACTATCCACACAGAAAATCCCCAATTCTGAACCCATCCATTCTAGACCAAACCCAACATCCAAACCCAGCCACAACCCCACACCCATCTTCTTCCCAATTTCGGCAAAATAAAAAAAAAAGAAAAGAAAAGAAAAGAAAGGAAGAGCAGAGACCAACAGAGAAAGAAAAATAGAAAAAAGGGAAGAAAGACGAAAAGAAAGAAAAGACGACGGCAGTAAAAAAAGAAAAAGGTGCGTACCTGGCTCCTAACGTTGCTCCACTCTAGCAGCGTCACGATCACCGCAACACCGTCATCGTCATCTGCTAGCAGCATTGCACGGTGACCGCACCACAGCAGACGTCATCCTTGTCTTCAACATCTTCCATTGTCATCATCACCTTCACCGTGGTCAGAATCCATTCTGAGCAGCCCACCGTTGGGCAAACTCCCTCTCCAGCACTGTCAACCATCAACATCGACGCCTTGTCTCTTCTGCGCGTCAATCCTCTTCCGTCTCTCCTTTTTGACGGAGCACAGCAACAACAAAAGAAGACCCAAACCCTTTTAAGTTTCTCTCTTTTTGTGAAGCCTAGACAGAAAGAAGACAGAGCCACACGTGCTAAACCCACCTTCTGGGCCTTAGTTCGGGTTAGGCTCGAATCTGAGAACAACATTTAAAAAAAAAAAAAAAATTGTAGTCGAGCCTCGCAGCAGCTCCCTCTTCTTTCTTGGGCCACCTCAATTACAGGTCAAGCGAACCCAACCTGAGTCCACCATTTGACCTCTTCAACACTTCACATGAGCACATTTTGTGGGCTTCAATTTCAATCAGGCCCAAATCCAACTCAACAGTGAAAAAAAAGGGTGACTGCAAATATATATTTTCAGCTAGTAAGTGGGCCCAAATTCAGCTGTCCATCTTCAAATAACAAGATCCTCTCCATCCGAACTCCGATCGCCGATCTGTCTTTCCTAGCAGACTCCGATCAGTAAGATCTACACATCTGGCCAGTCTAAATTTATTTTTGAAGATCATTAGATTTGACATCTCTTGCATCACATAAATATGGAATCAAAAGACAATCTGCTATTGAAAATCTACAATGAAATGCCAAGAATCATCTATGCATGTAAATATGAACAATGGTATTCTGACAATAAAGCCTACTTTGATCAATTTCTAAACTTGAGTCAAGGCAAGCTGACAGTTGATGAATATTCAGATGAGTTTTCAAGGCTACAAGTACGATGTGCATTAGATGAGGATGATGAAAATTATGTCACTATCTTTACCAGAGGTTTGAGACCAAGTATACGGAATAATGTGAAAAAGGAATCCAAAAATACGTACGAAGAATTTTGGGAAGCGATGTGTTGAGTGCTTGATAAAACGCTATCGCCTCCGAAAAGCTAAGATGCAAGAAGAAAAATCTTTGCAAACCACGGAAGTCCATGTTGTGGAACTAAATGTGGAGAATGTTAAAACTGATATTGAGGTACAAGATCAAGAATAAGTGGAAGTCATTGCAATTTCCAAAAGAAACATAGAAGTTGACATGTAAATACAAGAACCAGAAAATAGAGGAATTGACAGCATTGATCAGCTAGTACAGGTGGAACAAGAAGAGACAAATAGTGAAGAAATCAACAAGGAATTTGATCATCCGATGGATCTCATTGCAAGTCCAGCTCTGGAATATCTAATTAGGCGATCAGATGAAAGGGCCATTGATCAGGAGATTGCCATTGATAAGGAGATTGCAAAAGAAGATCAAGTCATTGATATTCCTCACATTGATTTTATCTTCAGGAATAGACAATTGATATTCGAAGATTGTGAGTAGCTGATACATGTTCAAGATTTGAAGCATCTAGTGGACACATCACACACATTCAAGCTGAATTTCGATATCAAAAGAAGCAATGCCTCCAATCTACTACGAAGTGGAGGGAACGATCGAGGCAAGCCTCCAAGCCATTCAAAGAAAATGATGATCAACCAGCAAATCGGAAGTGCATACGGTTGACTTTTGATCCTGGAGGACTTCTACAGAACTCGTGGTCGAGTTCTCTTCAAGAAGGGGAGATTTGATGCAGGACAGACCCATGGTCCCCCATGGGTCTACCCGCCAATGGGCCTTCATCCATCTCGGCCAGTTCCTTGGGCCTAGCCCACCAATCTTAGTCTACTTAGAGTTTTATTTACTTATTTATGTTTTAAAATATATTTAGGTGGATGTTTTAATCCTGGCCATCATTGCATTTGGATGGTCCAGATTAGTTTTAGGGTTAGTCTTTTCTCTATTTTAAACATTGTAATGCCTCGCTTGGCTATAGACTGGATTAATATATGAAAAATGTTGAGTGCACTTTGCTCTCTTCTTCTTTCCTGCAATGGGAGATCTTCTTCTCGCCCGTGAAGGGGAGTTTGGTGCGAAGCCAATTTTCAGGCGAAAGCCTGACCTATCCCCTCCATCTTCCATCTCCAGGCTCTCCATCTCTATCCACCCCGCATCTGGTATCCACTCCGCATCAAACGGCCACTACTTATGCAAGTAGATCGGCCTCCTTATTTAATTCTTTTGGCTTGTGAGAGAAGGATATCTCCAATGAAGACTATGTACTATTTGTTTCAGGCTCTCAGCGACTATAAGAGCACGCTTGTGCAACAAGTTTTCTGTGAAAGCAGAATGTTTGTTACCTTGCCTAACCATAAGTCGTCGTTCAGTGCAGTGCAAACATCCATAGAAACATGAATGCAACAACCCCCTTGGATTTTCGTTTCGGCAAAAGAGAAATGCGAGTTTCCTCTTCCTCGGCTTTACACAAACAAGCCCTTAATGTTACTCTCCAAGGTGCCTTGCCCCCAACCACCACCAAAGGCCAATGCATGCTGATTCTCCTTCCACCTAGGATCCTATCACGACCCGAATTCTGGGGCCCTATCGGACTTCCGGATCGCGTTTCTTTGGCAACATTCACTAAGCATTCATCAAATAATTTCCTCAAGGAATTAGGCATTTAAAATAATCTAAAATTTCAATTAATTTATGAAAGTCAATAAAACATCAACCGTCTCTAAAGAATGCAACACATAGTATCAAACAAAATATACAAGGGTAAGATAATATATAAAGTGTAACTCATGAACTACATCTTTGCATTACATCTTTGATTCCATGGTTCGCTACAGAGTAGGGACAGGGGGCAATATCAAATTTTGGATGGATACCTGGGTGGGGGATTATCCCCTGGCATCTCAATTCCCTAATCTTTTTCGTTGTGCTCAAGATGTTTTAGTTTTGGTGAGAGACTACTGCTCGAAAATTGATGATCAAGTAGTTTGGGCTCGTGTGTTTAGAAGAAATCTTGATGAAGGGGAGATCCAAGACTTTGCAGCTCTACTTGTTGTGTTGAGTAGTGTCTACATTGCAGATGGTTGAAAGGATAAGAGAGTCTAGACAGGTACAATTGATGGATCTTTTTCTGTAGCTTCATTTTTCTTGGCCTTGAGAGGTGGTGCTGCTTCAAACATGTCAGAGTTTCAATTCGAGGAGGTATGGAAGTCTAAAACTCCTCCTAGGGTAGGGGCCTTCGCTTGGCTGGCCATTTTGAAAGCTGTCCTCACTATGGACAATATTCGCAAGTGCAACATTATTATTGTTTACTGCTGTCCTATGTGCTTGAGGGATGCTAAATCAGTAGACCACCTGTTTTTGCATTGTGAGGTGGCTAGCTTTCTATGGAGCTCGTCCCTGTCATGGTTCGATTGTTGCTGGGTTCCGCAAGATTCCCTAAAGGCTTCCTTTTAGGCTAGTCTATGGGAGTTGGCTCTGTTAGAGGCAAGATAATGTGGAAAACATCTTTTTTGGCAGTCATTTGGACTCTTTGGAAAGAAAGAAACTCAAGGTGTTTTAAAGGGGTTTCCTCCTCCAAAGAAGCCATGGCTTTCAAGGTCAAATACCTCGTCGCTTCTTAGGACTCTGTCCTTCCTAATTTTCGAGGATACTCTAGAGATGATATCAGTAGGTGTTGGAAAGAGGTGGCGTTCACACATCCCATTCTTCCTCGGGTCTGCCATACCTGGAAGCCTCCCCCGCTGGGTGCTTTAAAGCTTAATTTCGATGAGAGCGCTATTGGTAACCCGGGCCAATCAGGTATTGGGGGTATTTTCAGCAATAGTGCTAGTGTTAAGCTTATCCCTTTTTGGGGTCCTTCAGGTTTCATAACAGTAAATGAGGTTGAGATGATTGCCCTTCGGACAGGTCTTTGAGAAGCTGACAAGATGGGTTTTAGAAAATTCATTGCGGAAGGGGACTCTTTATGTGCCATAAGATGGGCCTCTGATTCTTCTAATCCTCCCTGGCGCCTAGTGGATTTGTTTGACGAGGTGACGGTATTGGTCTCTAAGCTTAAAGTTTCCTTTAATCACAATAAGTGGTCTGCAAATGGGGCGGCTGACGCATTAGCAAATTGGGTGTCAGGAGCGATATTCTTGTAATCGATAATTGTATTTCGCTTGCGGAGTAAGCAGTAACTTTGGGGTTTGGCTTTCTTTTCCTTTTGCTTCCCTTTTTTGCTTCTCAGTATATGTCTACCATTCAAAAAAAAAAAAAAAAATCTTTGCATTCTATCCACTTCACTATGCCTCTAAGAGCCAATTTGGTAACTCTACTAATAGAGTCAAGTGAAGTAAAGATATTTTGAAGAAATAATAAAATATAAGTGGGTTATGATGGTATTTTATTTTTAGTTGTTTGTTATGTAATCTTTTTGACTTTTTGTATGGAAAAGTGAAGTTTTTTTGGATTTTAGTGGATAAAGGTGTAGAAGAGAGTGTGATAGTGTGGCTTAGGCCCATGGGTCCAGTCCAGCCCAGCCCATCAAGGCCCATATACAGTTGTATATAAAATCCCACACGTGGGATTCAGTCTGTAATTATGTTGCTGATTTCTCTCATAGTACTTCCTGATAGACTAGGAGATTGATTTATTTCTGATTCTGATTGTATTAATTGATGTGTAAATCCCTTGATTAGGGTATAATGATGTTATAAATAGATAGACAATCCTCTATTGAGGTATCAAGTTTTCTCTCCAAAACTCTCGTCTCTTTCTTCCTTCTCTTATTTCATATAATTTCATGGTATCAGAGCTCAAGGTTCTGAGAGTTGGCTTTCATTAGTCTGAGAGACTTCTTCGAGTGCTTCTCCCTGGTGGTTTTTTCTCTCTTTCGTCCCTTTCATCTCTCTACTGATATTGCTGGAGTAGGGTGGCCCGCCTTTGATCAATCAATAGTCGCCAACACACTACATGATTATGATCGACTACTCTTCAGGATTATTTTGAAGATTTTTCTGGAATTTTTCTTCATCAATCAAGGCACTGTTCATCCCCTTCTTCGTCTGACGAATTTGGGGTCTATTTCTCAAAAAGTTTTCATCAAAACCATACAGATTTGTGGATCTGTATCCAAATCTCATCAAACTTGGACTAGAGGACATACAATAGGTCTCTTCGAAGAATCCTGATCTGTGATTGGACCACTTTGTGGGGCCCACAGACAGTTTCGGCCACTACAAACAGGGTCATCTGGCATTTTTTTTCTTCTGATCTGGGCTGTTTTTAGCTAAATGCAAATCTCAGCAATTCAAACTGCATTTGTGCTTCTTGGTTAGTGATATCATCACAAATCAGACCTTTTCTTTCTGTTTTGGTTCATCTATGCTGCTGGAAGTTTGATTGACTGCTGGACAACAGTCTCCAAAGCAAGGGGATCTGATTCCAAATTGACTCGCTGATTCGTGTGTTGGAGATCACACACAACTCTTTCTCATTCTGCTGTCTTTGGAAACAATGGAGAAATATGATGTCATTCCAGTTAAATTCGATGGGAATAATTATATGGCCTGGTCTTTTCATATCAAGAATGTTGTAGAAGGCCAAGGACTGTTTGGTTATCTGGATGGATCGGTAACTAAACCTACTACGACTACTGACACAAAAGCATTAGCCACCTGGTCTAAAGAAAATGCTAAGGTCATCACTTGGATTCTTAACTCCATTGACCCTTCTCTTGCCATTGCTCTTCAAGCATATACTACTGCATCTGATATGTGGGGTCATCTCTAGTATGTTTATCATCAAACAAATAAAGCTCACAAATTTCAACTAGATAGTGAAATTGCAAAATTCAGTCAAGGCGATAAATCTGTACAGGCGTACTTCAATGGATTTCTCACCTTATGGACAGAGAGGGATGCTATGATTATTCAGTCTGTGTCTGCTGGGTTTCTGTCTGAGGCTCTTAAATTACAAGAGGAAACCCACATCAGCCAATTCCTTATGAATCTCAGACCCGAATTCGAATCTGTTCGGTCGGCTCTCATGAATAGAGAAGTCATAGCAAACCTGGATACATGCTTCCAAGAAGTCCTTCGAGAAGAACTTCGCCTCAACTCTCAGCGTGCCATTCTTGAAGAACCAAAGGCCTACTTAGCTCCTCTTCAGGCTGAGTCTGCTCTTCTGGCAGCGCCCAATCAAAGCCTACTCAATGCTATGAGTGCAAAGGCTTCGGTCATCTGGCCAAGAACTGTCGAAAGAAATTGATTTGCCGATATTGCAAAAGCTCTGGTCATCTTATTGATGACTGTCGTAGCTTATAGCGAAAGAATGGGCCCTAGCAGAAGCAAAATCCTTCCAACGTGCCCAGACAAAATGCTCCTGCTGCGTTCCAAGTTCAAGCACCTCTCCCTGACACGGGAAACACTTCTTCTAGGGCTGTATCCATGACTCCAGCCCAGATTTAAGAACTGATTCAGAACACGGTGACCTCTGCATATGCATCCATGGGTTTTAATGGTGGTCGGTATCAAACTCATTCTCCTCTAGCATTTCCTGCTTTTCATTCTTCAATCTCTCGGTCTTCCTCCATTACCCCATCTACCTTGTTTATAGATTCAGGAGCATCAAACCACATGACTTCTGTGGAAAGTAGTTTTACAGCGTCTCACCTTTACCTTAGCAAAGACAAAATCACCACTGCTAATGGAGACCAATTACTCATTTCTGGAATTGGTACCATTACTTTATCTAGTGTCCAGTCCCTCCACCTTTCCAATGTCTACTTTGTTCCCAAATTATCGACCAATTTACTTTCTGTCGGACAATTTATAGATGATGGATACCATATTAACTTTTCTTCCACTGGTTGTGTCATACAGGAGCGGTAAACTGGGAAGGTGATCGCGACGGGGAGTAAACATAGTCGACTGTTTCTGCTGGACATTGGATATCATTCCTTATTTTCTTCTCCTCCTAATTTCAATAAATTGTGGACTATCTGGCATAGTCGTCTTGGGTCATGTGAACAATGCTTATTTACTTTCTTTGTTTAAAATTGGTTGTTTAGAACCCATTATTGATAATAAAATGATGTCCTCTTTACTTCAATCAAAGTGTGAAACGTGTTGTTTGAGTAAGAGTCATATTTTGCCATTTCCTATTCCTCGTTCTCGTGCGTTATCATCTTTTGATATCATTCACATTGATGTTTGGAGAATTGCACCCACATTGAGTAGGACATGGTTTAAGTATTATGTGACCTTTATTGATGATCATTCTCGATTCACTTGGATTTATTTCATGCGCTTCAAATCTGAAGTCTTTTCTCTTTTCCAAAAGTTTTACAATATGGTTCACACACAATTTCAGAAAGATATAAAAGTTATTAGGTCTGACTCCGGGGGAGAATACATGTCCCATGATTTTTCTGCCTTCCTTTCTGATAAAGGCATACTCCACCAAAAATCCTGCGTACATACTCCACAGCAAAATGGTGTTGCGGAGAGGAAGAACATGCATATTCTTGAAACTGTTCGTACTCTCCTACTTGAATCCTTAGTTCCTCCAAATTTTTGGTGTGATGCTGCACAGACTGTTGTGTATCTCCTCAATCGTCATCCTAGCTCCGTTCTAGGAAAGACTACTCCATATGAAGCTCTCTTTGGTCATACCCCTTCATATTCTCACTTGCGTGTTTTTGGTTGTTTATGCTTTGTCCATCTTCCACCTACAGAGCGCACTAAGTTATCACCTTAGGCTGCCAAATGTCTCTTCCTAGGATACAGTACTGAACACAAGGGATTTATGTGTTATGACCAATCCGAGAAACGCATGCGAATATCTCGTAATGTGATCTTCTTGGAACACATTCATTTCTTTTCTTTGCGTTTGGAAACTCATCATGTTATTGTATCTTATCTGCCACAATTCCCTGCGACTACTTCTCCCACACCACCTATTACCAATGTTTATGTCCGGCGTAACATGGTTCCTCCTGTGGTGCCTCCTTCTCCTGATCCTATCCCAATGCTGCCTCCTGCACCCTCAGGTATTAATACTTCCTCTACTGATAGTGTCATACCCCTGCGACGCACTAGTTGTCCTTCTGTTGCTCCTGACAAATATGACTTTCCCGCTCTGTTTCACTATTTCACTCCTTTGGATAGTGCTCCTATACCCACCTCTTATTCACAGGCTTCGAAGATTGCATACTGGCAGGATGCTATGACTGAGGAGTTGCTTGCTCTTGAAGCAAACAACACATGGGACTTGGTACCTTGTGATTGGCAGTAAATGGGTCCACTCTGTGAAGGTTAACTCTGATGGGAGTCTTGATCGCTACAAAGCCCGATTGGTTGCGCAGGGTTACAAGCAGGAGTATGGCATTGACTATGAGGAGACATTTGCACCAGTGGCTAAAATGACCACTGTTCGTACTCTTCTTTATGTCGCTGCAGCCCGCAACTAGCCTCTATGGCAAATGGATGTCAAAAATGCTTTTCTTCGTGGCGACTTAAAGAGATTGTCTACTTAAAACCTCCTTCGGGATATGCTTGTCCTCCTCAGCATGTTTGCAAGTTGCGAAAATCTCTTTATGGACTTAAGCAGGCTCCCAGGGCTTGGTTTGATAAATTCCGGGCAGCAATTCTTCAAGCTGGGTTTCGTCAGAGTCATTCTGATAGTTCACTATTTCTTAGATGGACACCGAAGGGTTACACATTCCTTTTAGTCTATGTTGATGATATGATTATTGTTAAAGTATAAATAGTCCCAGCTCATAGGCCCAACCCACTTGTATGATAATAGGCCCAGCTCACTAGGCCCATCCCTTGTATTTATGGGATCTAGTCAGAGAGATAAGATTGTATATTCTAGGATATAGTTTCCTGTTTTAGAGGTCTAATTAGATCTTTAATTTCATGATTTATAGCAATTTGTAGCCTAATCTTAGGATTGTAGTATCTATATAAAGAAGAGTAAATCAAGGGATACGACAATGCATTTTGGAGAGCATTTTCTCAATATTCATTCTCTACTACTTTTGAAAGACTATCATGGTATCAATGCTTTTGATCTCTTCTGTATGATCAATTCTCTCTTGGTTTCTTTCTTTGATTGTGCATTCTGAGATCAGATCTCAGAATCCTTGATTCATCAGAGTCTTCCAGTTCTGAGTCTTGAAGCAATTTCGTCAGTATCTTGGAGCAGATCATCTTGAGCCTAGTTCCGATCAACACAGCAGCATCAAAGAAGGCTACTGCCTTGGTCGACTGGTATTCCTGGAATTATTGGACGAATCTGAGGCTGTGGATTCCAGAAATCAGATAAATCAGAGATCTGACCTTCAGTTCATCCTCTGATCAAAAGTGGCCCACCTCTGATCAAAACTATTGTAGCCTGAAATCTACATGGTGATGATCGACTGGTCTTCAAAGGATTTTTGAAGATTTTTCTGGATTTTTTCTTCATCGGATCAGGTGCTGTTCACTCCTTTCTTCCTCTAGCATTTTTGACGATTTTTCCTCCCACAGTTTTCATCTCAGCCGTCCAATTTTGTGGATATTTCTCCAAATCCAATCAAACTTGGACTAGAGGAAGCGATTTTTGTTCTCCTCCAGGATATTGTCCTCTGATCTGTGATTGGATCACGCTGTGGGGCCCACGAACCCTTCCTGCACAAGATTTCAAGGCCGTCTGGGGCTGTTTTTCTGTTTTTTTTTCCTACTGGGTTAGTAGTTCATCTACGTAACATTTGCTTATGAGATTACTTGGTGCTACAGTGCTGTGGTTATTTTTGGTTCCTATTTTGCACTCTCTGGTTGTTTTTCCTCTAGTAGTTGGCTCACTCTTTGCACTAATAATTATGGAGAAAGGCGATATAAAATTGATCAAGTTTAATGGTAAAAACTATACCACTTGGGCCTTTCAATTTCAAATTTACCTTAGGGGTAAAGAAGTCTGGGGACATATCGATGATTCAGATCCCAAACCTACTGATGATAAGCTTCTAGCTCAATGGGAAGTTAAAGATTGGCAGATCATGACCAGGATTTTAGGATCTGTTGATGCCCAATTTATCCTGAATCTTCGACCATACAAGACTGCTAAAGAAATGTGGCTCTATTTAAAGAAGATTTATTTGCAAGAAAATTCTGCTCGAAGGTTTCATTTAGAACATGAAATCTCTCAGTTTGTTCAAGGAACCTTGTCGATCCAGGATTACTACTCTCAATTTACAAGTCTGTGGACTGATTACGCAGAGATTATTTATGCTGACATTCCGGCTTCCTCCGTATCCTCTATCTAAGAGATACACCAAACCAGTCAGCGGGATCAGTTTCTGATGAAGTTACGGCCCTAATTTGAAAATGCTCGCTCCAACCTACTGAGCAGGGTTCCATCCCCTTCACTCGAATCATGTTTGGGCGAACTCCTTAGAGAGGAACAGCGCTTGGTGACTCAGACAGTGCTTACAAATATTGCTCCTCAGGCTGCTCCTATTGATGTTGCTTATATAGCTTGAGGTAAGCCTCAAGCACGGGACATGAGCAAGGTAAAATGTTTTTGCTGCCACAAACTCGGTCATATTTCCACTCAGTGCGACCAGAAGTTTTGGTCCTACTGCAAAACCAAAGGTCATGTCCTTCCGGAATGCCGAACTAGACCTCAGAATAGGGCACAGCAACAGCGAGCCTACTCTGCACATCTTTCTGAAGCTTCTTCACCAGTCATGCCTGCACCACCTGCTGCCACTTCTTCTTCTACCCTTACTCCTGAAATGGTCCAGCAAATGATCATAAATGCTTTCTCTGCACTTGGCTTATCAGGTAAATCAAAATATTCAGTATCCACCTGGTATATTGATTCAGGGGCCTCCAATCACATGACACACTCTCCTGCCAATATGACTCATATTCAAGAGTATGATGGAGACCTCTGCATCAATACTGCTGATGGTGGCAGTGTTCCCATTTCTGCCGTTGGCCAGGTTCCTCACTTCTTACCCTTACATAATGTTTTTCTTTCCCCTCGCTTAACAACAAATTTGTTATCAGTTGGTCAACTTGTTGATAGTAATTGCTCCGTCCTTTTTTCTACCTCTGGCTGTGTTGTGCAGGATCAAGTATCAGGGAAGGTGCTAGCGAAGGGCCCTAAGCAGGGACGACTGTTTCCTATCCAGATTTCGTTACAAGAAAAGCTTCCTTCAGAGTCTGCTTTGTTTTCCCATTTTAGTCATAATAAATGCCAATTGTGGCATAATCATTTAGGACATCCTAATTCCAAAACTTTGATGTTTTTATTAAATTCTGGTTTGATTAATGAAAATAAAGTTTCTTTTAAGGATGTTTCTTTTAATTGTGCTAGCTGTAAGATGGGGAAAGGGAAAACCCTTCCTTTTCCTCTTCATGATTCTTTAGCAATGAAATGTTTTGATATTATTCATAGTGATGTCTGGGGTATTAAACCTGTTATTTCTCATTCTCATTATAAATATTTTGTGACATTCATTGATGATTATAGTCGGTTTACTTGGATTTATTTTTTGCATGCTAAGTCTGATGTTTTCTCAGTTTTTAAGGTTTTCTTATCTTATGTTGAAAATCAATTTTCTACTTCTATTAAGATTCTTAGGTCTGATTCAGGGGGGGGGTACATTTCTAATGAATTCCAAACATTTTTGCAATCCAAAGGCATTATCTCTCAACGATCTTGTCCTTACACTCCCCAACAAAATGGTATCTCTGAACGGAAAAACCGACATCTCTTGGATATTGCTCGTTCACTTTTGTTAGCATCTTCGATCCCACTAGGTTTTGGCCCGAAGCCCTCTCAACCGCTGTGCATGTTATAAACCGTCTACCTTCTTCTAGGTTAGACAACCAGACACCGTTTTTTAGACTTTTTCAAAAGAATCCTCTTTATGATCATCTTCGTCCTTTTGGTTGTGTTTGTTTTGTTCTTCTTCCTCCCACTGAACGTACTAAGTTAACAGCTCAATCCTCAGTCTGTGCCTTTCTTGGTTATGCTCTTAATCAAAAAGGCTATCTGTGCTATGATTCTACAGCCAAAAGAATTCGGGTGTCTCGCAATGTCATGTTTTTTGAAAATCAATATTTCTTTCCACGGCATGGCGATTCAAATGAATCTGTCTCGTTTTCCTTTTTACCATCATTTTCAGATGCAATACATCCACCTGTTACTCGTTTTAAGCCGAATTTTGTGTATAAACGACGGGATGTTCCAGCTGAACCTGCCTCTGGGTCTCTTGCTACGCCGAACCTGCCTACACCTGATTCTGCACCTAATCAACCTCCAGCGTCTCTTGCTTTTCGTCGATCCATACGCCACATCAAGCCACCTGATCGTTATGGCTTTACTCATGCTTCATTATTAACCACTTTGTCTTCCATTTCTATCCCTAACTCATACTCTCAGGCAGTGCAGCATGATTGTTGGATACAGGCCATGCAGGAAGAACTTACTGCTCTTCAAACTAATCATACATGGGACATTGTTCCCTGTCCTTCCTCTGTCAAACCCATTGGCTGCAAATGGGTATACTCGGTGAAATTGAAGCCTGATGGATCCTTGGATCGCTACAAAGCCCGTCTAGTTGCACTTGGAAACAGGCAGGAGTATGGTATCGACTATGAGGAGACTTTTGCTCCAGTGGCCAAAATGACAACTGTACGTACAGTTCTTGCAATAGCTGCCTCTAGGTCATGGCCTCTCTATCAGATGGATGTGAGGAATGCATTTCTTCATGGGGATCTTTAAGAAGAAGTCTACATGCGTCTCCCTTATGGAATTCCTTCTTCTTCCAAAACCGATGTTGCTCGGTTAAGACGCTCCTTATATGGCCTTAAACAGGCGCCTCGGGCCTGGTTCGACAAGTTCCGGACCACACTACTTCAGCTTTCTTTTATACAGAGCCCGTATGATCCTTCTATGTTCACACTGCATTCATCCAAAGGATCCACAATTCTCCTTGTATATGTTGATGATATAATTATTACTGGACCTCACAGTGATAAGATTCAACAGATACAGGCCTCTCTGCAAGATAAATTTCATATGAAGGATTTGGGACCTTTGAATTATTTCTTAGGGTTGGAAGTTCATCAATCTAAGAAAGGTTTGTTTCTTCATCAACACAAATATGCTACTGACCTAGTGGATCTCGCCGATCTCGGTGATTCTAGTCCAGTAGACACCCCGTTGGAAGTAAATGCCAAGCTTCGACAGCAAGACGGCGATCTTCTTTCTGATCCTACATTCTATCGACGTTTGGTTGGTAGTCTTGTCTACTTAACAATTACTCGACCAGATCTCTCTTATGCTGTTAATTTGGTCAGTCAGTTTATGACAGCCCCGCGACATCATCATTTGGCGGCAGTCAAATGGATTTTCGATATATCCTTGGTACCTCTACCCGTGGATTATTTTTTCCAGTTGGCACACCACTTACGCTCACTGCTTATTCTGACGCAGATTGGGCCGGATGTCCGGACACACGCCGCTCTACCACAGGATGGTGTGTTTACTTGGGGGAAGCATTGATCTCTTGGAAATGTAAAAAGCAAGATAAAGTCTCCAAATCTTCCACGGAATCAGAATATCGGGCCATGTCTTCCACTTGTTCTGAGATCCTATGGCTACGTGGGTTGCTCTCCGAGCTCGGATTCTCCCAGCATCAACCTACTCCTCTTCATGCTGACAACACAAGTGCCATTCGGATCACTGAAAATCCTATGTTTCATGAGCGGACCAAGCATATTGAAGTGGACTGTCACTTCATTCGGGATGAGTATGATCGTAAAGTCATTACTCTTCCTCATATTTCCACTGAGTTCCAGCTTGCTGATATCTTCACCAAGGGTCTTCCACGGCCGCAGCATGAATTCCTAGTTCGCAAATTGTTGCTCGTTGATTCTCCGCATCAATTTGAGGGGGGGTGTTAAAGTATAAACAGTCCCAGCTCATAGGCCCAACCCACTTGTATGATAATAGGCCCAGCTCACTAGGCCCATCCCTTGTATTTATGGGATCTAGTCAGAGAGATAAGATTGTATATTCTAGGATATAGTTTCCTGTTTTAGAGATCTAATTAGATCTTTAATTTCATGATTTATAGCAATTTGTAGCCTAATCTTAGGATTGTAATATCTATATAAAGAAGAGTAAATCAAAGGATACGGCAATGCATTTTGGAGAACATTTTCTCAATATTCATTCTCTACTACTTTTGAAAGACTATCAATTATCAGTGGCAATGATATTTCCGGCATTACGGATCTCAAGCACCATCTCACCCGCTACTTAAGAATGAAGGAACTTGGTCCTCTCACATACTTTCTGGGGCTTGAGTTTTCGCATACAAAATCAGGCATTCGGGTCCATCAGCGTAAATATGCTACCGATTTGATCACCTCAGCAAGACTTGATGATGCTCACACTTTTGATACGCCGATGAAATTAAACATCAAACTCAGTGCGGAGGATGGCCTTCCCCTGGATGATCCCTCTATTTTCCGGCGGATAGTTGGTAGTTTGCTCTGCTTAACTATGACTCGACCTGATATTTCTCATGCAGTTCATACGGTTAGCCAATTTGTGAGCAATCCTCACAAACCCCACCTTGTTGCTGCTTTGCGCATACTCCGCTATTTTAGAGACACTCTTACTCATGGTCTCTTTTATCCTTCTGATACTTCTCTGCGCTTATCAGCGTATGCCGATGCCGACTGGGCTGGTTGCCCTGATTCTCGGCGATCTACCACTGGCTGGTGTATGTTTCTTGGCGACTCTCTGGTTTCGTGGAAGTGCAAGAAGCAAACCACTGTATCCAAGTCTTCCGCTGAGGCCGAATATCGAGCAATGTCATCCGTAAGTGCTGAAATCATCTGGCTCCGCCGTCTTCTCTGTAAATTCGGTGTCATTATTGGTCGTTCTACACCTCTTCATGGGGACAATACCAGTGCTACCATAATTGCTAATAATCCAGTCTTTCATGAGTGGACAAAGCATGTTGAGATTGATTGTCACTTCATCCGTCGGCATGTTGTCACTGAGAAGATAACCTTGCCTCATGTCTTTACTCATGACCAATTGGCGGATATCTTCACCAAAGCACTTCCCAAGCCGCGCCATCATGAACTCACTCGCAAATTACTGTTTTCTGCATTACCACATCAATTTGAGAGGGAGTGTAGAAGATAGTGTGATAGTGTGGCTTAGGCCCATGGGTCCGGTCCAGCCCATCAAGGCCCATATACAGTTGTATATAAAATCCCACACATGGGATTCAGTCTGTAATTATGTTGTTGATTTCTCTCATAGTACTTCCTGATAGACTAGGAGATTGATTTACTTCTGATTCTGATTGTATTAATTGAAATCCCTTGATTAGGGTATAATGATGTTATAAATAGATAGACGATCCTCTATTGAGGTATCAAGTTTTCTCTCCAAAACTCTCGTCTCTTTCTTCCTTCTCTTATTTCATATAATTTCTAAAGGTAGCTGCTTTTTGACTTTTTTTTTTTTGAAAAGATGGAGTGAGTTTTGAATAAAGTGCATTTGATGTGACATCTTGTCTGAAAAATGGAGGCTTTACTTGACTTTTATTGTATTAGGAAAGTGCCAAATTAGCCCTAAAGGCTATATGCACAGAATGGCACGCCTCATTATCCGTGTCCACCAAGGACATACCAACACAACAACATAGCCCAAATCCATAAACCATCTGGAACACTAAGGCCAGCATCCCACATCTAGGATCCAGTGCACAATATTTCATTACCATGTTCACCTTTCTAAATATGTCATAAACATTGCAACGACCAGCAGTGTGGACCCAACCCCCTACACAATTTGCTTGTCGCTGCCCCACTTCTAATCATGACTGGTAGTGATAGGTGTAGGGGTGGCCCACTCTTCATTATAAACAGAATATTACACAGCATCATTCCAATAGAACAATCCATAAAATTAATCATAATCCGGATAAAGCCTTAACTTATCTAAGTGGAAAGGTTATATTGTAGTTGCAGCCAAAGTCCAGGGCTGTACCCAATTTTAGACTCCTTCCAGGCCTCTACTACACACATGGCCTAAAGATATAGCAAACCACGCCCAAAACTTCTTGGCATAAGGAGCAGGGTCTCACTGACCTAAAGTATGCTAAGGCGGCTCTCTAGGGTCGCCCAGGCCCCATAAGTACCACGGTTATGATTCAACATCTGACATCCATGCTGGGCCCTGGAACCTTAATTGTTACCAAAAAATCCCCAGAATAGGCCTCACACCTCCTAGATATGGAATTTCTGGATGATGGGGCAGATGGGGCGCACTCCACATGGGACCACCACCAACCAGGTCACCCCTGGGCCCCCTTCAAGAGGGATACTGATCAAGGATCAGGTGGGCCCAGTGGTCCATAACTACTGTCGACCAAACACTGAGTTTCTTCTTCAATCACGCCATTGAGATTTGAAGTGCATGGATGGTGGCCCAAACGGGGCCCAATCTATATGGGCCCAGAACTATCATGGTCGTCCATGGGTCCACTTCAGGATCCGTGGCCCAGATTTCTGATCAAGTGGGCCAAGTGGTCCCACAACTGCAAACAACCCAAACTGGTCTTGTCGCTGCTGGAACTAAGAAACCCAGTTCTGACTGGTTTCTCTCTTGCTGATTCCACTCTTTCCATCTTATAAACATGGGTTAAGGACCATATTAATCATAGGAATCATCTCATCATATTACAAAGACAGAACTTTGAGTTTTATTCCATGAAACACCTATTCCAGTGTTGACATGTATTAAAGCATCACCGATCAGTTGATAGATTCAGATTTAGTAAGTCATAAGGAAGATTCACTCACCTCCGGTAGATGATTGCTGCGTTCGCGATGTGAGGGCGCTGGTAGGACATCTGCTAATCAGGCCTCCGCTGGTTACCTCCTTCCTCACGATCTTTCCCTAAATTCCAGCCACAAAATGCTCTCTCAGATTTTCTCTCAAGAAGGAGAGGAAAATCGAATACCAAGAATAAAGGTCGATGGTCTATTATATACACACTAGAGTTATAGTTCTTCTCAAACTATTCGTTGAGTCCCTCTCAAACTGGACATAAAGTCCTACCCACACAAGTCACACGCAAGTCACTCCCAATTTGAGTTGATATACAACTCCTTCCTCATCCCAATACCAACTCACATGTGACCCTTCAATCCAATGATACATTAAAATAAACAAACATCTAAGGGTCCCACCTGGGTCCTACTAATAATACCAATCCTAGGGTCCCTATAGGGCCTAGGATATTACAGATCCCACAAGTGCATTGTTGAAAAAGCGTTAAGCCTTCTCCTATAGCTACAACTCCTGCTTGGTTTGGGTGGTTTGGAAAGATCTCAATGAGACCTAGAGGTTTGCAAAATATCAACTCCATTAGATCATCTTAACCCCTTGATCTATGTCCCTCAAGTTTAATGGTTTTAAATAGCATCATTTTTGGATTTCATTCCAATGATGAGTAGCGATTGGATGAGTGCAAATTTCATCTAGTGGGTTACAATTTTATTACAAGCACCTTGGAAAAAAATGAACAGTGAATCCTATTAACAAAGATTACTACATTGTTAACTCAAGCAAGGTTACTGCTTTTGTTTGCGGACCAAATGAACATTTGCTATTCTATTTTTTATTTTATAATTGAGGTGTATGACCCTCCCACACATTACTAGATTACAATTGCTTTTGGATTTTTTTTCCTATTTGTCGTCTTTCTATTTGAATAAGAACCCTACAAAGCATATCCATGTGTTTATTTTTTTCCCAGTGGAACAAAACAGGCTGCACATAGATTGAAGATTATATTTGGCCTGGCTGGGTTTAAATCTGCTGAACTTCATGGAAATCTTACGCAGGTTCAGCGTCTCGAAGTGAGTTGCTTTTTCTCAGGTTTATCATTTGACTTGGTTTTGGTCACCAGATATCTTATAGCCTCTCATTTGTTATTTGTTAACATGTATGTGGACATTTAATCGCCAATTTTGTTTTCGATGCTGTTCTGATTTGACACCAAATTGAAATGTTTCAGCTGGTTTGGCAATTTTAGGATTCCATTCGGCGTCAAACTGTAAAAGCACATATCAATTCTGTAGCCAACGCACACACACGTGTGTGTGCTTACCAGCTTTGCCCATACGTTCACACAATCTTTGAAGTTTATTTCTAAATTTGTTCTTTTGTTGTCCTATGTAGGCATTGGAACTTTTCCGGAAGCAACAAGTGGATTTCTTGATTGCAACTGATGTTGCTGCTCGTGTAAGTATGAATTATATTTTTGCATTTCAGCAAGCCTTTTGCATTGCTTACAAAGCTTTGCTTGGTTGTAGCTTTACTTGCAAGTGCTTGAATACTATCAACTGTGTTTGTGATGTTGTGGAAGTTGAAAACCACATAAATGGAATACTGTTCTTCGGGCTTTTCTACTCCAAATGTTAGTCTTCGATGAATGCCAGTATTGATCTGGCTCTGAAAAGTCGTAGGGCAGTGGCCCGACTAATGTTGTTTATAACGTTCAAGTTGCCTCAAAGCTTAATTGAAGGGATGGCCTCCACTCTATCAAAATATTCAAACCAATTGCAATATGGAGTACATTTAAACAAAGAAGCATATGCACTCATCCAGTGATGCAAGTGGTTTTCTAATGGGCATCTTTGGGTTTTCTGTTTGTTCTACATCCTACAAAGATATGGTCCATGGATAGCATCACCTAACCAAGTGCTTATTTTTCATGGCATTTCTTTCTTTAGGGACTTGACATAATTGGTGTTCAGACGGTTATCAACTTTGCATGTCCTCGGGACATTACAAGGTAGATGTGAATTCACTATACTATTGGTTTATGACATCCAGTATGAATAATTGGCATATTTCTTGGTACATGAGCTATGTCCTCTTCGGATCTTTGTGGGCATATTTAGTGTCGTGGAAAAATAGCTGCTGACGTGTCTGAGACTTGATTAGAGTTGCCCTTTTTTTTTTGACTTAATAAAAATGACACCAATAGAGAGCTCCCTCCGCTTTAACAGTGACATAAAATGGGATAGCTGCAAACTACTCTGCACAGCCAAATTAATGAATTTTCCTCTCAATCAGCTTTATGGGGTTGTCTGGCCACAGAAAGGAAGTGTAATAACAGAAAATAAAGTGCTTTCCTGGAATACAGATTTTAAGAGTTCTTCATTGACAATCCAAGCCCAGGCCCATTCTGGGTCCAAACTGTATATATTACTTAGTCAAAGCTTATTAGTTGGAAAAACAGATTTTTAGGATCTGATTAGATACTTACATGTAATCAGGGATTTCATCCCCTTTATAATGAGAAGAACAGTCGACCAAGGAGGTGACTGGATTAAGCCATCTTTGCAGAATTATTTCTATCTTCTTAAAATGATATGGTATCAGAGCCTGATCTAGATCATTCAAGTCATTTTCCTTGTCTGAAGCACTCAGTGCATCTCCGATCAGGTGTGGCCCACCTGAGATCTTCTCCATCAACTCAGCAGAACCAGACCATGTTGGTCGACTAGCATTGCTGGTATTTCTGGTGATTTTTCAGGAATTTATTTCACATCCGAAGTGGGTTTTCCATCGCCATTTGTGGTTCGTCAGATTTCTCAATCTGATTTCATCTCGGCCGTCAAAAATCAAGGATCTTGGTTATTTTTGGCTGAATCTTCTTCCCTCCCTTGCGAAAATTTGATGTGTCTTCATCCCCGACCTCTGATCTATCATATGATGATCTGGTGGGGCTTCCGTTTATGGAATCATACTGACAGAATGGTCGTCAGTCAGTTTTAGTGCAGATCTGTGCACTGTTTCGGTTGTATTGTCATTATTTGTGCATCTTCTCCATTATCAACCAACTATTATTCGCTGGAAGACATTTTCTGCCACCTGATCATCTGTGATCATTCCTGATCATCTCTGATCAGCCGTGGCCCACCTGCGATCATCCACCTCATATCAGCAAAAGAAGCTCATCTTGGTCGACTGGGTCTCCTCTTATTTCTGGACATTTTTTCAAGATTTTTGGATCATCAGAGGTAGGCCTTCTACTCATTTTTGTGAAAATTCAGTTTTCTCAATCTGTTTTTATCACAGCCGTCCAGATTTTTGGATTTCTGTTGGTTCTGCCTGGGACCACTTCCATTAGGTGCGAAAATAGTTCATCTTTTCATCCACACTCTGTGATCTGGCCATTGATCCATTGCTGGGGCAACCGTGGGCATTCACTCACTGACGACAGGGTCGTCTGTTGTGCAATTTTCCCCTGCTCCAGTTCTGTGTGCTATCTGGTGCTGTGCTGTCAGATATCTGGTACTGTTTATGTTGTTTTGGGACAATTGCATGTTCTTCTAGCTACAACAACTGTTATAATTTCTTTGTTATAATTTCTTTCTGGTCCGGCTGTTCTGCTGTGCAATTGTTCATTTTGTCTACTCATCATGGAAAAATCTGAGATTAAAATGGTTCAGTTTGATGGAACCAATTATACCTCCTGGGCCTTCCAATTTCAAATTTATTTAGAAGGCAAGGAACTCTGGTCATATATTGATGGATCTGAACCCAAGCCGGCGGAAGATGACAAGAAGATTTTAGCTTGGAAAACTAAGGATGCTAAAATCAAAACCTGGTTGTTGGGCTCGGTTGCGCCCCATTTTATCCTCAACCTCCGCCCTTGTAAAACTGCCAGGGAAATGTGGGATTATCTTCAGATGATCTATCAACAAGGCAATGCTGCCCGTCAATTTCAATTGGAACTTGACATTTCTCAGTTCACTCAAGGAACCCAGTCTATTCAGGAGTACTATAATGGTTTTCGCCGACTGTGGTCAGAATATGATGAGATTAAGTTTGCCAAGGTGTCCGAGGCACTCCTACCTGAACTCCTTCCTTTACAACAAAGTAGCCATCGGGATCAGTTTCTGATGAAACTTCGTCGGGAGTTTGAGACAGTTCGATCTAACTTAATGAGCAGGGCTTCTCTTCCTAGCTTGGATGACTGTCTTCAGGAGCTTCTACGGGAAGAACAACGTCTGTTAACGAACTCTACTCTGAACCAGCAGGGTTCTACTGAGACTCCACTTGCCTATGTTGCTATCACCAGACCATCTTTCCGGGATATCAGTAAAGTTCAGTGCCATAACTGCAGGAAATATGGTCACTATGCCAATCAATGCAAGGCAAAAATCTGCCGATATTGTAAGGCATCTGGTCATGTTATTGAAGAATGCCGGAAAAAGAATCGCAATTCTACTTCCCGCAATTATGTGCAGTCAGGCCATGGTACTTCCACAGTGATGTCAGCTCCTACTGCTTACACCATAACCACTCCACAATATGCATCATCTGACTTCCGTGGTTCTCTGCAATCTGATTCATCCTCCCTGTCTGGTTCCTCATCACAATCTGCGTCCCCAGCTCCTCTCACCCCTGAAATGGTTAACCAAATGATCATCAATGCCTTGGCCTCCATGAACATCTCAGGTACTGATTCCTCTCTTTCCAATACATGGTACTTAGATTCTGGTGCAAGTAACCATATGACCTCTTCACCCGTACCATTACAGAATGTTGTTCCTTACACTGGTCATCTCACTGTTCAAGCTGCCAATGGAGATCATCTCCCCATCACCTCTGTTGGTGATACACCTGGCCCCTTACCTTTAACCAATGTTTTCGTTTCTCCCCATCTTGCTACTAATTTGGTTTCTGTGGGTCAACTTGTTGAAAATAATTGCAATGTCTCCTTTTCTTCTTCTGGCTGTGTTGTGCAGGACCAGGAGTCGGGGGAAGTGATCGCGAGGGGGCCTAAGCGTGGCAGACTTTTTTCTTTACCAGTGTCTTCCGTTATTGAGAATAAAACTTTACATCAGTTATTTTGTTTTTTTATTCAGAATAATTCTCGATTGTGGCATAATCGACTTGGTCATCCAAATGCCTCTACTTTGTCTACTTTATTTCAATCTGGATTGTTACATAAACCTATTGACTCTGCTTCTTTTGAATGTGATGCTTGTAAATTAGGAAAGAGTAAAACTTTACCTTTTCCACACTCCCTCACACGGAGCACTGCATGTTTTGACTTAATTCACAGTGATGTTTGGGGCATTGCTCCGACCCTTTCCCATAGTCATTTCAAGTACTTTGTAACTTTCATTGATGATTACAGCCGCTTTACTTGGATTTATTTATTGCATTCGAAGTCTGATGTTCTTAATGCATTTAAATTCTTTGTTAACTATGTTGAAAACCAATTTTCTAAATGCATTAAAACTTTGCGCTCAGACTCAGGGGGGGAGTATGTTTCCAAGGATTTTCAATCCTTTCTAAACAATAAAGGAATCATCTCTCAACGTACATGTCCGTATATTCCACAACAAAATGGAGTCGCGGAACGGAAAAACAGGCATCTTCTTGATGTCACTAGAACTCTTCTGATTGAATCATCCGTTCCCCCTCGTTTTTGGACTGAAGCTCTCACCACGGCTGTCTATCTCATTAACCGCCTTCCATCACATACTATTGCTCATTGCACGCCTCATTTTAAGTTGTTTGGTCATCATCCTGTGTTTGATCACCTACATACATTTGGCTGTGTTTGCTTTGTTCATCTCCCTCCCACAGAAAGAACAAAACTGACAGCACAATCTCGCAGGTGTGCTTTTTTGGGTTATGCCACTAATCAAAAAGGTTTTGTTTGTTATGATCCCATTGGTCGTCGTATCAGGGTTTCTCGAAATGTTATTTTCTTTGAAAATCAATATTTCTTCCAAACTCACATAGATTGTCCTTCACCCTCTTCACCAGCTCTCTAACCAGGTTTTTCGGATCAACCCTCTGTTACTAGGTTTAATCCTGCTTTTGTATACCATCGACGGGAGAAACCTTCCATTGCCGATGGCCCTCCCCCTGATCCTCCACCGACAACTAGTTCAGCGCCTGCTTTATGTCGCTCTTCCAGAACGTCTAGGCCGCCAGAGCGATATGGCTTTACCCATACTTCTTTGATGACCACTCTCTCTTCTATCTCTATCCCAAGTTCTTATTTACAGGCTGTCCAACACGATTGCTGGAACCAGGCCATGAAGGAGGAATTAGATGCATTGGCTCTGAATCACACATGGGATATTGTGGAGTGTACTCCGGCAGTTAAGCCCATTGGTTGCAAATGGATTTACTCGATCAAACTTAAATCTGATGGCTCCTTGGATAGACACAAAGCCAGACTTGTGGCCCTTGGAAACAGACAGGAGTATGGCATTGACTATGAGGAGACATTTGCACCGGTGGCAAAAATGACCTCTGTTCGGTTACTTCTCGCCATTGCTGCATCTCAGTCTTGGCCATTATACCAAATGGATGTCAAAAATGCATTTCTCCATGGGGATTTGCACGAAGAAGTCTATATGCGTATACCACAGGGCGTCACCTCTCCCTCCAAGAAGTCTGTCTGTCGGTTGCGGAAATCACTTTATGGTCTAAAGCAAGCTCCACGGGCATGGTTCGAAACCTTCAGGAGTCGATTATGCGAGAATGGGTTTACTCAGAGCCCTTATGATCCATCTCTCTTTTTGTGCCACACATCTACAGGGGTTACTGTACTTCTGGTGTATGTTGACGATATTATTATCACTGGTACGGATGATGGTATGATCAAATCTCTCCAAGCTTCCCTTCGGACTTCCTTTAATATGAAGGATTTGGGTCCTTTGCATTATTTCTTGGGCTTAGAGGTGCATCAATCTCCAAAAGGTCTTTTTGTTAATCAACACAAATACACATCCGACCTTATTGAGTTGGCCGACCTCCAGGATTCTTCGCCTGTTGATACACCCGTCGAGGTAAATCTCAAACTGAGTAAAGATGATGGAGAGCTTCTTCCTGATCCTCATCCATACCGGCGCCTTGTGGGCAGTCTAGTCTATCTCACCATCACTAGACCAGACATTTCATTTGCTGTTAATCTTGTGAGCCAGTTCATGACCGCTCCTCGACACCTTCATTTGACAGCTGTGAAGCGCATTATCCGTTATCTGCTAAGAACTGTTCATCGTGGTTTATTTTATCCGAAAGATAATCCTCTTCAACTCGCTGCTTATGCGGATGCTGACTGGGCAGGCTGTCAAGACACGCGTCGTTCTACTACTGGTTGGTGCATGTACCTTGGCAATTCGCTCATTTCTTGGAAATGCAAGAAACAGGCACGTGTATCCAGATCTTCCACGGAGGCTGAATATAGAGCAATGTCTTCTGCTTGTTCTGAAGTCTTATGGCTACGGGGCCTTCTTTCGGAACTTGGGTTCACTCAGACCTATCCTACTCCTTTGCATGCCGACAATACTGGGGCTATCCGAATCACTGAAAATCCCGTATTCCATGAACGCACCAAGCATATTGAAGTTGACTGCCATTTTATTAGGGATGAATTTCAACGGGATGTCATCAGTCTACCTCATGTCCCTACAGAATTTCAGTTTGCCGATATCTTCACAAAGGGACTTCCTCGGCCTCGACATCAATTTCTTGTTTCCAAATTGCTGCTTTATGACTCCCCAGCATCAATTTGAGGGGGGGTGACAATCCAAGCCCAGGCCCATTCTGGGTCCAAACTGTATATATTACTTAGTCAAAGCTTATTAGTTGGAAAAACAGATTTTTAGGATCTGATTAGATAAAGGAGGTGACTGGATTAAGCCATCTTTGCAGAATTATTTCTATCTTCTTAAAATGATATTCATCATCAATTGAATCACTGTTCATGACCTAGGATTTTACTTTATTATTGATCCAATTACCTTTCATCTTGGTCAACTTTGAAAGATAAGCACATTCGAAAATTCTTTAAAATCCATAATTTCTCTTTGTATTTGCGAACATTAGAGTTTCTTTTGACAAAAGCGCATAGCGCAATTAGTAGTTGCTTGTTGTCACAAGCACAAGTTGCTAGTTTGCATTATTTTACCTTGATCAACAGCCCCAAGTGCAAGGCCGCGATGCAGTAATAATCTCGGTGAGTCCGAGGTTGATCCACGCGGAGCGAAGGATAGGCAATCGACTTGCACCTATCCTAAGGAAAATCTAATGCTAGCCTAAAAGAATCTATAAAAATCAATCACTACTAAACTGAAAAATTAATTAAATACAGCCCTTTACAATCAATAAAAATCACCTAATCTAAAAAACCTAACTAGTAAGTTGCATCACCATAAAAATAGTTAAAACAACCAATTTTAAAAAAAAATAAAAAATAAAAAATAGAAATCAGATTATGGATATTTGTAATTCAAGCATCCGGATCCGTTGATCTAAGTATTAAAAATACGTACAGTGTAGATTCAATCCCTCCCATAAAGGTGAGCCAAGGTGCGGTTCTAAATTGTTAATTTAATGAGAGATTTCACAAGACTCAGGGCTCCAATCGACGTATTTTCATTACTATAAGCCCTTAAGCATTCGCTATATCCGGAAAAAATAACAAATCCCAGAAAGTTTCTCTTTTATGACGATGACGACTGGAGGTAGACGATGATGACAGGAGGACCCAGGTAGCAGTTTCTTTTTTTTTCTTTTTTGTTTTTTTGCTACTGCATGATGACGACAAGAGGTAGACGATGTAGCCGGTGATGCTCTCGTCGTCGGAGGATGACGATGTAGGAGGAGGAGAAGGTGCTGGCCGGTGATGCTCTCGTCGTCGGAGGATGACAATGGAGGAGAAGGTCAGCGCCGATGATGCTCTCATCGTCGGAGGATGAAGGCGAGGCGATGCCTAGGGTTTCTGCTCCCCCTCTTTTTTATATTTTTCACTTAAAATCGTGTCCGGCGCGTCCCGATGTGACCCGTGTGTGTCCCGCACGTGTCGGGAAGTATCCCGCACATGTCCGGTATATAAAAAAAAAAACCGATACGAAAAAGCACGTATCCCGGACGTATCTATGGCGTATCCGGGTGTATCCGTGTTCGATACGTCCGGGATACGAATACGCCACCCCATTTTAAGGTATCCGTGCTTCACAGCCAGAAACATTAGATAATGAAAAAAAAACAAAATTAACAATAAGAAAAACACACCTTTTATTGAAACCAACCGTCCATAGAATTAATCAAAGATACAACTTCTCCTTCTTGAATTACAAAGTGAATCTCACCCCTCGATCTTCATCTTCTTCACTTAAAAATAATTTAATTTAAGCCCCTAAGTAGAAAGAAGAGAGGAGAGAGGGGGTGGAGAGAGAAAATATGGGAGAGGAGTGTTGTACATGTGGAATTTTTGGGTGGATGTGTTGTACGTGCAACACCTCTTGGGAGCATTATATATATATATATGCTTGTGGGCCCACCCTTGGTCCATCCAAATGGACCACACACACAACCCCCTTGAAGTGCACTTGTCCACCAACTTTTGGTCAGATCCGAATTTATTGGACTGTTGGATCGACTGTGTACCGATCCGAATGGACTTTTGACCATTAAACTTTTGAGGCCGAGATGGAGATGATAGAAATCACGGTTGGGACTGATTTTTTTTCGTGAGGACGGTCCCAGGGAGTCCTTGAAATCCCCCCATACCAATCCCCATCCCCATCCCATCCCATCCCCATGTGGGTCCTCAGGTGGGCCCCACCACACACTTGAGCTTACCTTATCCTAAGCTTGAGCTTATGAGTGCCTTGCCCATATATATATTTATATAAGTGGGGGGGATTTCAAGGACTCCCTAGGATCTTCATCTTTGCAAAAAATCAGCCCCAACCTTGATTTCTATCATCTCCATATGGGCCCAAAAGTTTAATGGTCAATCGTCCATTCGGATCGATACATAGTCAATCCAACGGTCCAGTAAATTCGGATATAACCGAAAGTTGGTGGACGTGTAATTTAGAGGGTTCATGTGTTTAGTCCATTTGGATGGACCAAAGGTGGGCCCCACAAGCATGTGCTTACGAAACTTTTTCCTCAGCTTGAGCTTAGGAGAGCCTTGCTCATATATATTTATATATATATATATATATATATTTGAATTCCTTCTCTTGCAAGGATTTGAATTTGGAAATGTTCCTTTCTTGTCTTCCAAATTGTAGTGTGTTTAGGAAACTTGCCTTTAAGGATTTGAATTTGTTTCCATCCTTGATTCCTTGGCTAGCAAGGTCCTTCCATTTTTAGGACTCCTCTTTCCTTTTTAATCTCCATACTTGGGCTCCACTTGATTTTAAGAAAATCTTCCAAAGGAAACTGAATTTTTGAATTGTTGCAAGACGGTTGGACCCTCTTGGGCGTGCAACACTAGTGGACCCCACATGGAATTGGGAATTCTTGCAATTTCTAGTGTTGTCCCACTTAAAATTGTAGCAACTTCCTTAGGTCATATCTCCCTCATTACAGCTTCGATCAATGCAATCTTGGGCTCTATGGATACTCGAAAAGAGCTTTCCAACTGTGGGTAGATTGCTCCGATCCGACACTTAGTTTGAAAATTATGATTGTTTAATGTTTGTTGCCTCTGAGAAAAAAGGGGAATGATTATGCAAGAAGTTTCCTCCCTCCTTCCTTCTTTGGAATTCTCTCTCCATTATTCTTTGCCCTATTCATCTCAAAGTGGGCCCCAACATCTAAATCTTTCCTACACAAAACCCAAAGAATAATTTTTCATGCAAGAAAAGAATACTGCTATGCATGGGACCCAATTCATACCGTATGCATGAGTGTGAATATACCATGTTGAACGAAATTTCATGAACTATGCAGTGGAGCAAAGAAACCAAGCATGTTTACGTGTGGATTTTGAGGGAATCAATGTGGTAGTAGGATAATTCAAAATGAATAATTTCAAAGAAACATGTAATTATGAGAAATTTGACTGATTTTGACTTGAATTCAACCTTAGATATCCAAACTCATGATTTATGAAATTCAATGTAAATTGATGAAATTATTCTGCATAAGTCCATAAAATTGGATGAAATAATACAAATGGATTGCAGTTTTATGGACTCATCATACCTTCAAAAAGAAAAGAAAGAAAGAGGAGGGGTGGGGTTTTTCTCTCTCAAAATGCCAAAGAAAGAAAAAGATGGTGTGTAGCGGGGACTGGGTTGTGCAGCTGGTCATATGGCCATTTACGCTAATATATTGAACTGATCTAGATCAGGCTTTAGGGCTAGGCCTAATTTAAATTGAGGTTTTCCCATGTCCTGGATTGGATATATTGGGGAGAGTGGGGCTCTAATTCAGAACCATTTCTTAGGAGATACACAGACAGCAGATCTAAACAAGGAAATTTGAATGTAAGGAAGAAAACAATGTTTCTAACTAATTTTCCTGTTTCCCATTTCCACAATTTGATATTTGGGGATGAGGGTGTCTGCTCTTGGATTGGATATAGTGGGGAGAGTTGGCCTCTAATGCAGAACTGTTTCTGAGGGGAACAGACAGCAAATATAAACCACATACTTTAAATTTATGAAAGAAAACAATGCTTCTAACTAATTTTTCCTGTCACCCATTTCCACATTTTGATATTTGGGGTTGAGGGTATCTGCTTTTGGAGTCAATGCTGTTCTTTAGCAATAGCATGCATCTCTATTTTGGTCATTTGTCAAAATTTGGAAGTTTACGGCGCTTGACATCTTGAATGTGACATAACTTGCGACATGAGTTCATCCTTTCTCAAAGTGATTGCTGCTTCCATCCCATGCAACGAACATGGTTGGTTTTAGTTCAACAAAAGAACGTAATTTGTTTTTCTTTCTCGTCTCTTGATATCATTTTCAAGAATGGTTAGGTAAAAGCCATTCAAAAAAAAAAAAAAAGAATGTTCAGGTAAACAAGGGGTTTTAGGATGTGCATGACTTCTAGATCAATGATATTGTTTATCACTTGCGAACACTCTTCCTAATGAAAGCAAAAGGACTTCATTATAATTTCTTGATTTTAGTTACTCATGAATAACCATTTTGCGGGCCCCAGAGATGGGATAAAGCTACGATGATGGTGGCTCTTCTTTTTTGAAATGATAATGAATCTCTTTTTAATCAGTAACAATAAAACTTTTATTGAAGGAAAAGTGAAAAAGAGTAAAAGACTTGCACCAACTCCATATAAAAGATGTGGTATAACATGTAAGAGATGTACCGATGAAAACACGAAAGCACCCTTGCAAAGAAACCAAAATTACATAAAAGAGACCAACAAATGGTTCTACCCCGTCAACCTCTTGCTTAGCCAGCGAGTCGAGCGAATGAGATTACACACAAGAGAGGGAGGGAGGGAGAGGATTCGATCTCATTCCAAGGTCCCTTGGTCAGGTTAAAGACCCATATAGTAGGCATTTGATGAGACGCTTTGCACAACATGTCTTTCCACAATGGCTATGAAGCTTATTGATTAAGCATGGAAAACACAACAGCAGAACAGGAGAACCCCAATTAGATAGGAGAATCTAGAAAACATCCATGTTCAGCAAGTGGACCAGCCTTCAAATTACCTGACCAAGAGATATGATGAAAATAAATCCACCGCAATTTGCCAGATGCCGGATTTTATCTAGCCAGTCTTCAAGCTGCATGGGTAAGTAGCAGTACTTCAAGCCCATTCAATGGCATGAAGTGAGTTTCCTTCCACCAACACAGTCTTCGTGCCATCTTAGCCTGCTCAATACATCCAATGAGTAAGGAGAAGTTTCTGCTTCATTGGAATTCCTTCAAACATTGGTGTTGAATAATTCTTTATCACACAACCCTGCCTAATCTCTAATAAGACCACATATACTAGTTCTGCTAGATCCCATAACTACACTTCCATTGAATTTGACCTTTAATATGCTTCAGGGAGGAAGACACTGGCTTAAAATGGTGCTACTTGAGAGAGAAACGACATAAAAAAAATTCCTCCTACAAATGCCATAAATCTGAAGCACGAACAGCCTTAAACTCTGCTGGGTTAGTGACCAGGTGATCACCATTCAATGCACCTTCATAACTCGAGTTCAACTGGATCAGCTTTATTCTTAAAAGTAAGAATATTGCTCTCTCTGTGCCCAAAGAATAACAGCTAATCTATGTTTCAAAACTGAATGCATGAGGTGAGGCATCTCAACTGCCGAAAAAGTAAGCTTCATGAACACATCTTCTTAACAAATAAATAATTACATGAGTTTAACTAGAATTGAATTACTGATATAAAAAATTACCGCGGAAAAAAAACTAGAGTTGAATTAAGTTAATTCTAGTTACATCGGTCTTAAATAATAAAAAAAAAGTTCTTGAACTTACAAACTGCCTCCTCCTCTTAAAAGCAACTTGTTAATGGGGGCATGTCCTTTGAACACTTCATTCTGGGTATGCACCTCAAGTATTCCTCATACAGTGAGACATGTGCCCTAAATGCAAGCCATTCCTCAAATTTATGTACTGGGTGTTTATTGGAAGCCCCACTCTGAGGTGAGCCTTGAGGTGCAAGTCCCATTGGCTTTTAGAAACACTGCCACTGATGTAAATGCCATAAGATGATCCCCCTTTTAGTGTATTTTTTATTTGCCAAAAGTATATCTTGTATGCCAAGAGTAAACCAAATGAATCAAGGAGCTAGGCATAACCTAAGAGATGAAAATGTTGCAAAGAGGACATCCAAACCCTGTAGGCGAAGTTGCAATGGATGAAGAGGTGATTCACCCCTTCTGCACTCAATGACCTAAGAGACTTATTGTCAATATGCCAATGCATCCTCCAACATAAAGCAAAACCCTTAGTAGAATCTCTTAGACTCCAAATACAAGTCACATCATCCTTCTGGAAATTAGATGGCGACAATTCATTGAAGAAAGTTATAATGGAAAATATTCCCCTTGATTCATGTGTTGATGCATGATAATCACAAACCAAAGAAAAACCCTCTCCAATAAGATCAACGATTCAACGTATTAGTAGAACTGTATGCTTCATTATCACATAAACTTCAGTGAAACTGAGAAAACACTATTTTTTTCACCCATCTCATAATTATAACACACCAAAAAAGCGGGAACTGCTGCAAGATCAAATATAAGAGGAAATTTGACCTGCAGAATTGTATCCAGTAAAAAAACCATTATCAACATCAGCTCTTTTAGGAGTCATTTTTCTCATTGGTAAATCAAACAAAGTGATGGATTTTTGGGGCACTGTGGATATAAGTTCATTGTTATTGGTTATCCATTATATTGGCAATACTAACAGAGAGAGGGGAAGGAACGAATCTGTGCTTGTGGTTACTAGTTAGCGTTTGTTAAATTAATATGGATCTTGATGGTGCTGGACTGACAACAAATTCAAGTTCTGTTCATTAACTTGATGAAAAAGTGATTTAACAAAGAATAAAGGCTCTTCATATTTTCCATTTAGATCATTTAAACAGCGGATATTACTGCTCCCTATGAATTTTCTTGTTTCTTTCTTGTTTCTTCTTTTTTTTTTTTTTTGTTTTGTTTTAGTATAATTCCATGTTCTACATCCTCATCCATTACAATTGTTATACAGTTACGTTCATCGAGTTGGCCGCACAGCACGAGCTGGTAGAGAAGGATATGCAGTTACTTTTGTCACAGATAATGATCGATCTCTCTTAAAGGCCATTGTGAGTAGTATAATATATTTTACCCTCCTTGGATATTTGAATTCTTCTTTTTTTTTTTTTTTCATATATGCTGTCCTTTATTTGATAGATATAAGAATTATATTCAAACTAAAAAAGGAGTAAATTTCTTACTAGTACTGGAGAGGCAACATGATTAAGTAAAACACAGACATTGTGAAACCATGGTTCAAAACTCCGGTCGCAGTAGGCATTGTGTTAAGTAGATTTGTCTTCCGCTTCCTATCAGCTTAAGCTTTTGGGATGTATTGGCTAGTCGGACACTTAACATGGTATCGGAGCCAATGCTTGGTCGCGAGTTCAAACCTCTGGGAGGCATTATCCCCCAAGTCCCGTAGGCATGCACGTATCTGGTGAGTGGGCACATGTGGATATTATTATTATTATTATTATTTACCTCGAAAAAATCCAGAAGAATATCTGAAAATAATCTAGAATATGGGACAATGCTAGAATAATTTTTTATTTCAATTAACGTTTATGATAGTTTAATCTTCAACTGTTAAAGTTGCTAGGTTTTACTTTCTAAATTCTAATCTCTAGGCCCTTCTAATTTCTTTTGAATGGTCATCCTCCTAATTCAAAAATTCATGAATGTGGCCGTTTCTATATTAAAACCACTTATGATAGCCATCATCCTTTAAATTAAGTCTGAAAAATTTCACTCCAATTGGAGTTGGACCTACTGTCAAATTTACCATTCCACGTGATTAGAATTTTTAGCTTACCAAAGACAGGATTTCAGGATCTAGCCATCTGGGAAAAGAAAAAGGTCCATTAGGTGTTGCTAGCTATTCATCAAAGAGATCATTAAATGGATAGTAAAAAAACATAGGAACTTTTCTCACCATCCATATATTGACTTCACAGGTGGACAACTAACACGATCCAATTGACACAATCTTTTGCAGATGCACAGACCACAAGTTCTTGTATCTGGTGGGACCTATGAGTTACATAATCTTTGAGTTCGGATCCTCTTTTGCTTTAACTCATGGGAAGTTCGTTAGGCTCCTTAGTGGGCTGACTTATGAAAATTTACAGCGCTAAGCCCTCTTCTATGGGCCTTCCACAAATTTCACTCCAATAGGACTTGATCACTATAAAACACCTGAATTTTTCTTAATATATTCACTTGTTTTTATAAGTGATTGATCTATCAGTGGGCTCAACTCCTAACCAAACCAAACCAAACCAAGCCTTTTCCCACTAGGTGGGGTCGGCTATATGGATTTGATGACGCCAATCAAATCTGTTTAGGGCCATGTCCTCCGTTAGATCCATGTAGGCAAGGTCATGTTTAATAGTTTTTTTCCAACTTCTCTTGGGTCTCCCTCTCCCTCTCCTACTCCTAGCAATCTCCATGCTTTCACACCTTTTAACAGGTGCCTCCGTTGGACGCCTTCTAACATGGCCGAACCATCTCAGTCGATTTTCTCTCATTTTATCTCCAATCGGTGTTATTCCTACTTTGCCCCTAATCTCCTCATTCCTAATCATATCTCTCCTTGTGATCCCGCACATCCATCTTAGCATTCTCATCTCCGCAACTTTCATCTTCTTGACATGATTATGTTTTACTGCCCAACACTCTGATCCATATAAAAACGCTGGCCGTACCGCCACCTTATAATACTTTCCTTTACCTTGAGGGGGACTTTCCGATCACACAAGACCCCCGAAGCACTCCTTCATTTGGTCCACCCGGCCTGAATCCTGTGACTTACATCAGTATCAATCCCTCCATCCTGTTGCACCATAGATCCAAGGTTCCTAAAGTTTTATTTCTCTACAATCTTTTGTGTGCCCAAACTTACTTCTATGCTACTAGGTGTCCTACTTTGACTAAACTTGCATTCCATATATTCCGTTTTGCATCGACTTAGCCTAAACTCTTTTGTCTCTAATGTTTTCCACCACAATTCTAGTTTAGCATTCACTCATTCTCTCGTCTCATTCACTAAAACAATATCATCTGCAAATAGCATACACCACGGCACCTCATCCTGGATATGTCTTGTAATCTCATCCATAACTAGGGCAAACAAGTACGGGTTTAACGCTGAGCCTTGGTGTAAACCAATCGTGATAGGAAACTCCTTAGTTTCGCCGCCAGTCGTCCTTATAGATGTCACGACTCTATCATACATATCCTTTATCGCCTTAATATATGCAACACACACTCTTTTCTTTTCCAGAACTCTCCAAAGAATCTCCCTAGGAACCCGGTCATAGGCCTTCTTCAAGTCAATGAACACCATATGTAAATCTCTTTGTCTTTCTCTATACTGTTCCATTAACCTCCTAAGGAGAAAGATAGCCTCCATGGTTGATTTCCCAGGCATGAAACCAAATTGATTTTCTGAAATGTTTGTTGTTCTTCATAGTCTTCTCTCAATAACTCTCCCATAATTTCATAGTATGGCTCATCAATTTAATCCCGCGGTAGTTTGCACAGTTCTGAATATCTCCTTTGTTCTTGTATATGGGTATAAGAATACTTTTCCTCCATGCATTAGGCATCTTCTTGCTCTTTAGCACTACATTAAAAAGCTTTGTCAACCAACTAATGCCATCCTCCCCCAAGCGCCTCCAGACCTCAATAGAGATACCATCTGGCCCAACCGCTTTCCCATTCTTCATTCTTTTCAAGACTTCTTTAACTTCGTCCTACTGATTCTCCTATAGAACATATGATTCGCTCCTTCTCTAGAAATGGTAAGCTGCCCCAATTGTATGTCACTACTACTGCTTTCATTAAATAACTTGTAGAAGTAGCTCTTCCAACACTCATTTATCTCCTCTTCCTTTACTAATACCTTTTCATCCTCATCCTTAATGCATTTAACTTGGTTTAAGTCCTTGGTCCGCCGATCTCTGATTTTAGCAAGCTTGAATATCTCTCTTTCGCCTTCCTTAGTGTCAAGTCGCCTATATAGCTCCTCAAATGCCTTTGCCTTGGCCTCACTAACTGTCTTTTTGGTTTCTCTTTTTGCTTCTTTATACCTCTCCAAGTTCGCTTCATTTCGATCATTTTGCCAAGTTTTAAAGCACTCTCTTTTAACTCTTATTTTGTCTTGGACGGCTTCGCTCCACCACCATGCCTCTTTCTGTACCGGAGCACCCCATTTGGATTCTCCTAAGACTTCTTTCCCTACCCTCCTAATACACTCTGCCACCTTATCCCACATATTATTTGCACTCTCATCTATCGCCCAAACGTCTTCGTCTAGTACTCTTTCCCTTAAAGCTAGTTGCTTATCACCTTTTAGGTTCCACCATTTAGTCCTTGAGCATCTATACAACTTCTTTTTTCTAGTCCACCTTTGTAGCTGCACATCTATGATCAACAACCTATGTTGGGCAGTCAAGCTCTCCCCCGGTATAACCTTGCAATCTTTACAAGCTAAGCGGTCTCTTTTCCTAGTTAAGAAGAAGTCAATTTGTGTCCTCGATGAGCCACTCTTATAAGTCACCAAATGCTCCCCTCTCTCCCTAAAAAAGGTGTTAGTTACCATGAGATCATAAGCCACTGAAAACTCCAAGATATCCTTCCCATTTCTATTACCGTACCCATGTCCCCCGTGTACTCCTATGTATCCATCTACGTCGCGTCCTACATGAACGTTCAAATCTCCTCCTATGAAGACCATCTCTCCTTGGGGTATCTCTAGTAGCACTCCTTCCAAGTCTTCCCAAAACTTCTCCTTATGTCCATCTCCTAAGCCCACTTGGGGGGCATAAGCACTAATTACGTTCACTATCTCTTCTCCCTCTTGGAATGAAATCTGTTTAGGGTCCATTTAATGGAAATGTGTTTATTTTGAGTGGTTAGATTTTCTATAAGCGGGCCCCACTGAGAGGCCTCGTAAATTTTCTTTGGGCATGAGCTTTAACGGATCCAGACCCCTCAGGTCCGATAAAAAGAAGTCCGGATCCCTGAGGTTCATACTCATGGGAAGTTCATAAGGCTCCACATGTAGAAGATAATGGACTTATGCTAACAGGCCCTAGGCCCAACCCAATCAGTTTTTAACCCATGTAAAATATCCCACGTGTGGGTCTAGGATAAGCCTTATACATGTTGTTTCATTGATATTCTTCTATGTATAGAAATTAGGATATTCTTTAGATATTCTTTATTCTTCAATTCCTGATTGTAATTAGATTGTAATTACTGCTGATTACTAGCATGTGATTAGGGTAAATTGATTATAAATTGGTTGGTCGATCCTCCATTGAGGATTAACTTTTCCTCCAAACTCCTATCTCTCTCTCTCTCATTTTGCTCTTTACATTCTAACATGGTATCAGAGCTTTAGGATTTAGAGATCTCATCTACATCATCAAATCAAACACAGATCAAGGATCTGTGCTTTTTGGAAGCAGAATGTTGGAGGAAACATATTGTTTCATCATCGTGATCATAGTGGCTCACCTGTGATCGTCTCAAAATCCTCAAGTCTCTCTCCAGTCTTGGTCGCCCATCTCTCCTTATCTTTTTGGAGATTTTTTCAGGATTTTTCAGCAATCAGAGGTAGGTGATTTGATCCATCGTGTGACTATTTGGTTTTTTGAAATAGTTTTCATCTCAGCCGCACAAAATCTCGGATTCTGACTGGATTTTGCTGCGACCTTCACTGTTGGAAAGGGATTTTGATCCTTGTTTCTAGCATCTCATCTGATTTTCAATCAAATCTCTCTGTGGACCCCACGAAGGAATCCAGCCAAGAAAAACATGGTCGTCTGGGCTCTTTTGGCTTGATTTTTTTTTGGATTTTGTGCTAGTTGCTATTGGAAGTTTCATCCACTATTATTGTCGTGCTATCTGAGCTCTGGGGGTTATTTGGAAGCCTGATCTTACACCTGTGTGTAGTTTCTGCTATTTTTTTACTGTGTCTTCAATAGTTGCTGCTGCGATTTACTTGTTGCTCCTATATTGCTTGGTTAGTGGAATCATAGCAGATTACATTTCTCTACATTGTGTTTAGTTCTTCTTTGCTGCTGTGTTACTTACATCTCTGCTGGTTCTTCTTCTTCTTCCTACTAAAACTGTTATCAATGGAAAAATACGATATTATTCCCGTTAAATTTAATGGGAATAATTATATGGCCTGGTCCTTTCATCTAAAGAATTTTGTAGCAGGCCAAGGACTGTTTGGTTATCTTGATGGATCGATAACTAAACCTACTGCCAGCACTACTAACACAAAAGCATTACCCACCTGGTCAAAAGAAAATGCTAAGGTCATCACTTGGATTCTTAACTCCATTGACCCTTCTCTTGCCATTGCTCTTCAAGCTTATACTGCCGCATCTGATATGTGGAGTCATCTTAAGAATGTTTATCATCAAACAAATAAAGCTCGCAAATTTCAACTAGATAGTGAAATTGCAAAATTCAGTCAAGGTGATAAATCTGTGCAAGCGTACTTCAATGGATTTCTCACCTTATGGACTGAGAGGGATGCTATGATTGTTCAAACTGTTTCTGCTGGGTTCTGTCTAAGGCTCTTAAATTACAAGAGGAAACCCACATCAGCCAGTTCCTTATGAATCTCAGACCTGAATTCGAATCTGTTCGGTCGGCTCTCATGAATCGAGAAGTAACAGCAAACCTGGACACATGCTTCCAGGAAGTCCTTCGCGAAGAACTTCGCCTAAACTCTCAGCGTACTATTCTTGAAGAACCACAGGGCTCCCTAGCTTCTCTTCGGACTGAGTCTGCCCTTCTGGCAGCCCCCAATCAGAAGCCTACTCAATGCTATGAGTGTAAAGGCTTCGGTCATCTGGCCAAAAACTGTCGAAAGAAATTGGTTTGCAGATATTGCAAACGCTCTGGTCATCTTATTGATGACTGTCGCAGCTTACAGAGAAAGAATGGACCCCAGCAGAAACAAAATCCTTCCACCATGCCTAGACAAAATGCTCCAGCTGCATTCCAAGTTCAAGCACCTCTCCCTGCCACGGGAAGCGCTTCTTCCGGGACTGTATCCATGACTCCAGCCCAGATTCAAGAACTGATTCAGAACACGGTGACTTCTGCATATGCATCCATGGGTTTTAATGGTGGTCGGTATCAAACTCATTCTCCTCTAGCATTTCCTGCTTTTCATTCTTCAATTTCTAGGTCTTCCTCCATTACCCCATCTACCTGGTTTCTAGATTCAGGAGCATCAAACCACATGACTTCTGTGGAACATAGCTTTACAGCCTCTCACCCTTACCTTGGCAAAGACAAAATAACCGCTGCTAATGGAGACCAATTACTCATTTCTGGAATTGGTACCATTACTTTATCTAGTGTCTCTGGCCAGTCCCTCCATCTTTCCAATGTCTATTTTGTTCCAAAATTATCAGCCAATTTACTTTCAGTCGGACAACTTATTGATGATGGGTACCATATTAACTTTTCTTCCGCTGGTTGTGTCATACAGGAGCGGCAAACTGGGAGAGTGATCGTGACGGGGAGTAAATATGGTCGACTTTTTCTGCTGGACATTGGACATCATTCCCTATTTTCTTCTTCTTCTCCTAATTTCAATAAATTATGGACTATCTGGCATAGTCGTCTTGGTCATGTAAACAATGCTTTTTTACTTTCATTGTTTAAAATTGGTTGTTTAGAACCCACTATTGATAATAAAATGATGTCCTCTTTCCTTCAATCAAAATGTGCAACGTGTTGTTTGAGTAAGAGTCATATTTTGCCATTTCCCATTCATCGTTCTCGTGCATTAACATCTTTTGATATCATTCACACTGATGTTTGGGGAATTGCACCCACATTAAGTCGGACAGGATTTAAGTATTATGTGACCTTTATTGATGATCATTCTCGATTCACTTGGATTTATTTCATGCGCTTCAAATCTGAAGTCTTTTCTCTTTTCCAAAAGTTTTATAATATGGTTCACACACAATTTCAAAAGGATATAAAAATTCTTAGGTCTGACTCCGGCGGAGAATACATGTCCCATGATTTTTCTGCCTTTCTTTCTGATAAAGGCATTCTTCACCAAAAATCCTGCCCACGTACTCCTCAGCAAAATGGTGTTGCGGAGAGGAAGAACAGGCATATTCTTGAAACTGTTCGAACTCTCCTGCTTGAATCCTTAGTTCCTCCCAAATTTTGGTGTGATGCTGCACAGACTGCTGTATATCTCCTCAATCGTCATCCTAGCTCCGTTCTAGGAAAGATTACTCCATATGAAGCTCTCTTTGGTCATACTCCTTCATATTATCACTTGCGTGTTTTTGGTTGTTTATGCTTTGTCCATCTTCCACCTACAGAGCGCACTAAGTTGTCCCCTCAGGCTGCCAAATGTCTCTTCCTAGGTTACAGTACTGAACACAAGGGATTTCTATGCTATGACCAATCTGAGAATCGGATGCGGATATCTCGTAATGTGATCTTCTTGGAACACATTCCTTTCTTTTCTTTGCGTTTGGATACTCATCCGGTTGCTGTATCTTATCTGCCTCAATTTCCTGCGACTACTTCTCCACCACCACCTATTACCAATGTCTATGTCCAGCGGAACAAGGTTCCTCCTGTGGGGACTCATTCTCCTGATCTTCTCCCAGTGCCACCTACTGCATCCTCAGGTATTAATGCTTCCTCTACTGATAGTGTCATACCCCTGCGACGCTCTAGTCGTCCTTCTGTTACTCCTGACAGATATGGCTTTCCTGCTCTTTTCACTTCTTTGGATAGTGCTCCTATACCCACATCTTATTCACAGGCTTCGAAGATTGCATACTGGCAGGATGCTATGACCGAGGAGTTGCTTGCTCTTGAAGCAAACAAAACATGGGAATTGGTACCGGCCCCTGTCGGCGCCTCTGTAATCGGCAGTAAATGGATCTATTCCATCAAAGTTCATTCTGATGGGAGTCTTGACCGCTACAAAGCCAGATTGGTTACAAGCAGGAATATGGGATTGACTATGAGGAGACCTTTGCACCAGTGGCTAAAATGACCACTGTTCGCACCCTCCTTTGTGTAGCTGCAGCCCGTAACTGGCCCCTATGGCAAATGGATGTCAAAAACGCCTTTCTTCATGACGACTTACATGAAACTGTTTATTTAAAACCACCTCCGGGTTATGCTTGTCCTCCACGACATGTTTGTAAATTGAGGAAAGCTCTTTATGGACTTAAGCAGGCTCCCAGGGCTTGGTTTGATAAATTTCGGGCCGCTATCCTTCAAGCTGGATTTCGCCAGAGTCACTCTGATAGTTCCCTCTTCCTCCGATGGACACCAAAAGGCTACACATTTCTCTTAGTCTATGTTGATGATATGATTATCAGTGGCAATGATAGTGCCGGTATTACGGATCTAAAACGTCATCTCACTCGCCACTTCAGAATGATGGATCTTGGTCCTCTCACCTACTTTCTAGGGCTGGAATTCTTGCGTAGCAAATCTGGCATTCGGGTTCATCAGCGGAAATATGCTAAAGATTTAATCACTTTGGCAAAACTTGATGATGCTCACACTTTTGATACTCCTATGGAGTTGAACAGCAAGATCCGTAGGGATGATGGCCAGCCCCTAGATGATCCTTCTGTTTTTCGGCGAATAGTAGGTAGTTTGCTTTACTTAACTATGACCTGACCAGATATTTCTCATGCCGTTCATACGGTTAGCCATTGCTCACAAACCTCACCTTGCTGCTGCCTAGCGCATACTCCGCTATGTCAAAGGCACCCTTAACCATAGTCTCTTCTACTCTTCGGGCGCTTCTCTGCACTTATCAGCTTATTCGGATGCTGACTGGGCTGGTTGCCCATATTCTCGGTGCTCTACCACTGGCTGGTGTATGTTTCTTGGGGACTCTTTGATTTCGTGGAAATGCAAGAAGCAAAGCACCGTCTCGAAATCTTCTGCTGAGGCTGAATATCGGGCCATGTCATCTGCGAGTGCTGAAATCATCTGGCTACGCCTGTGTCATCATTGGTAGATCTACACCTCTTCATGGGGACAACACCAGTGCTACTAGAATTGCAAACAATCCGGTCTTTCATGAAAGAACGAAGCACATTGAGATTGATTGCCACTTCATCCGTCAGCATGTTGTTACGGAGAAGATCACTTTGCCTCATGTCTCTACTCTTAACCAGTTGGCGGATATCTTCACAAAAGCTCTCCCCAAAACGCGTCATCATGACCTCACTAGCAAATTGATGTTTTCTGCCTCACCACATCAATTTGAGAGGGAGTGTAGAAGATAATAGACTTATGCTAACAGGCCCTAGGCCCAGCCCAATCAGTTTTTAACCCATGTAAAATATCCCACGTGTGGGTCTAGGATAAGCCTTATACAGGCTGTTTCATTGATATTCTTCTATGTATAGAAATTATGATATTCTTTAGATATTCTTTTTTCCTCAATTCCTAATTGTAATTAGATTGTAATTACTGCTGATTACTAGCATGTGATGAGGGTAAATTGATTATAAATTGGTTGGTCGATCCTCCATTGAGGATTAACTTTTCCTCCAAACTCCTCTCTCTCTCTCTCTCTCTCTCTCTCTCTCTCTCTCTCATTTTGCTCTTTACATTCTAACACCACAGTGGGGCTCACCAATTAAAAATCAGACCTCTTAAAGTAGATGTCCCCTCTTTTATGAGCCTTGGCCAGCACTTTAATAGGACATTGTCCCACTGTTTGATTGGACATTTATAAATCACATGAGTTTTTGTAAGATTTTATTCACATGCTCTATACTTGATCATTATGACAGTGGGACCATCCCCTATTGGACTGAAGTTTGTAATCATTATGGCAGTGGGACCATCTCCTATTGGAGTGAACTTTGTCCGGGCCCATACAAGTGGGGAGCAGTTTAGAATTGTAATAGTTCGGTCCCATGATAGACTGTAGAGCCTATTGAGTCCAAGCATTAGACGATCCAAACACAATATATATATATATATATATAAAAAGGCATAGGGAATTCACCCTTTATCTCTGGGAAGAGAGGATAGGAATGAAGAGGAAGGAGATGAGGAATAAGAGGATGGGGAGAGAAGAAGAGGATGAGGAGGAGAAGGAAAGCATCTGCGAGAAGGAGTTGAAGAGGAAGAGCAAGAATAATAAAATTTTAATAGTTGGGTCCCATGATGGACTGTCGAGCCTACAAGAATCCCGTTGAGTGCAAGCATCAGAAGATCCAGGCACAAGTTTAATAAAATTAAAAAGGTGTAGGGAATTCACCCCCTTTATTTGTGAAAAGAGAGGATAGGAGAGAAGCGGGAGAGGAAGGAGATGAGAGGGAGGAAGAGGAAGGGGAGAGAAGAAGAGAGAAGATGAATAAGAAGAGGAGAAAACAAACGACAACGAGAAGGAGAAGAAGAAGAAGAAGCTGCAGTGAACACTGGCGTAGCCCGGATCCACAATCAAGACGATAGATCAATCTCCCAAAGGATTGATCGAATCCAAGATGGATTCCGGCCACTAGGGCATAAACAAAACTATGGAACAATCCATACAACTCACGAGCAACTCAGGAATCTATTATTGATTGAAAATTAAGCATGTCTACTACAATCAAAGGCTCCTCTATGTATAGTGTATTAGGAGTTCTAAATAAGAAAGCGATCAATTCTAAACAAATAACAAAACAAGAAATAATTCCCTAATTAGACTTAAATATAATTAGAATGCCACAGTAGCTTCTCAGCCAGTTGGGTCTATTTGGATGGTTGGGTCCATCATGTGGGCCCAGGGCTCTTTTAACCTTCAGTACTGCATCAATTCTCCCTCGCTTGAAAAAAACTCAACTCCGGCGAGTTGACAACTTGATAATGCGGGAGTGAATCCGACCACAAGCTCTGAAAATGTTTGCCTTGGTCAAAGATCAATCGCACAAACTTCTGGTTTTTCTTGTGATCTGCATTCTCTTGACATGACTTGGAAGTTTGACGCAATCTTTTCCTCCGTCTAAATGTAGATCGGAAGTCGCCTTTCTTCAGATGTCTGCATTGAGCTCAGATGACCATTAGAAGCTTCACTTGTTTCCTTTGCACTAACAGATCATGAACATTGACTATCCATCGTTGATCACCAAAAATGAAGTCAGTGTGAGGAATTTCAACTATTTGATCTTCATGTGAAACCACTAGGACAATTGATTTGATTTCCGATAACGAAAATTGGATTATCTGGCAGTGGCATTCAACCAGATTTACCGGATGTTCAATCTTTTTGCTAAACTATTCAATGTTTGCTTCTCCTTTTAACTTTTGTGGCTTTTGATTAACACTATCTTGATCATCTTGTACTTGTTCCAAATTTTCCATGAGATCAGCTTTGCCTTGACCTTTCTCATCTATTGCACCCTTTGATGTCTGCTGGCATGGCTGGTATCTCTTGTGGTGCAATAATGGCCGCTATGTCAACTTTTTGCTCTTTCTTTGGTTCAGTGGAAGGAGATGATGTAGACGAAGATGGGGTTGTTGAATTCATTGGAATGCACATAATTCTTTTTCCCTTCCACAATGGGTATATGTGTTCGCCTCTTTATCGTGGTGCACTTTTCGATCAAAAAGCCATGGACGTCCAAAAATAATGAGCAATATTCATATGGATCACCTCACACCAAATTTTATCCTCATAATGGCCCATCTTGAATGATACCAAACATCGATGAGTCACAGGGATGACATGACCATTAGACCATGTGACTTGGTAGGGCTTATGAAGCTTCTCAGTTGGCCAATATAGTTTGTCAATGACCTCTTGTGTAACAAAATTTATTGTGCTGCTGTTGTCAATATAATCAAATTGGTGGACTTGTCTTCAACTCTTACCCGAGTGTGAAATTTTTTAGCTTGTCTCCATTCTTCTTCTTCCTTCTCATTTGTATTAAGGAGTCAGCGAATGACAATAGTGGGATTATCTTCTCCCGCGACAAGTCTCCACAATATGGGCTCTTGATCTGTGCTGAAAATTCATGGACTCTTGATCTTTGTTGAAAATCTTCTTCTTGGGAATGCCAAATCTCACTTTCAGCCCGGAATGCTTCCGCATATGCTTTTTGAATGGTCATGCAAAAACGCATCTTAGCTCGTATTTCTGATCGCAAACCTCTCATATATCGTTTTTTATCATCTTTATCGATGCCTTTTAAATTACAATCAAATTCCAAAATTTGGCGCGTGTACTCATTGACTGTCATATCTCCTTGTTTCAAATGGAGGATCTGCTCAAAGTAGATTGTTTTCTTATAATATTGATCCCCATATCTCTTTTGATGAAGTTTTCTTTGTTACTTAATTGGATCTTTAATGTTTCTCATATTGGATGTAAAATAGGAATAAGACATATTTTTTTGCTTCAAAGATGAACGGACCTAATGGGTAGATCTGCTCTCCACGAGCGTGTAGGTGAAATCGGATTTGAAATCTGACGGTGGATGACTTTGATATCGCGAAAAGAAGATTCAACCTTTGATCGGGTCAAATCCGTTGACCTTGCACTCCAATGGAAGGCTTCTGTTTGCTAATGGGTCGGATTTGAATTAGGCCCACCTGACTCAGAATGAAAAAATTTTGCACTTTTTTTTCTGCTGCTAATGGGCTGGATCCGAGTTCGGGATCAGATCTGGCCCAAACTAGAAGGCTTGATTCAGTTTTCTGTAAGTGGGCTAGATTCGGGTTGAAGCTTGGGTCAGACTTCAACTCAAGCCTTGTTCATGTGTACAGTGGACACGGATGGACTGCTGTTTTGCTTTTGGCTCTACCTTGGAGATCGTGCGGGAAGAATATAAGAGGCTTTGGGTTTACCTGCTTGACTCAGAACAAAAACGAAGAGCTTCTTTCATGATGAAGAGGAGGCTTCTGGTTGCGAGCGATAGCTAGGTAGAGAAGATGGAGTTTCGACAGGTGTTGGGTTCGTTGGTTGGATGGGTTTGGTAGAGAGGGCGAAAGGGATTGGGGTTATTGGCTTCCTCGTTGGATGGATAAGGTTGGGGTCCTCTGAGGTTTCAATGGGCTAGGAAGTAGGTTTCAATGGTTTCACGGAGTTGGGAATTCTGGAGTTCTGTGCTGGGCCATTTGGATGAGTGTTTTGGGGGTTTGGGTGTTCGGTGGTGACGATGGGGATGGATTTGGATTCGGCAATGAGGTTTTTTTTTTGGACAGTAGGTTCGGTTGGGTTCAGATTTGGATGACAGGTGCAGGGAGATGGATATTGGAACGGATGAGAGGCAATTCCGGGAAGTACGACTGTCTCCCCAGCGACCGGAACTCGGCTCTTATACCAAATTGGCGCAACCCAGATCTGTGATCGAGACAATAGATCAATCTCCCAAAGGATTGATCGAATCCAAGATGGATTCCAGCCACTAGGGCACAAACAATACTATGGAACAATCCATACAACTCACTAGCAACTTAGGAATCTATTATTGATTGAAACTTAACCATGCATGTCTACTACAATGAAGGGCTCCTCTATATATAGTGTATTAGGAGTTCAAAATAAGAAAGCTACCGATTCTAATCAAATAACAAAACAAGAAATAATTCCCCAATTAGACTTAAGATATAATTAGGATGCCACAGTAGCTTCTCAGCCAATTGGACCTGTGGGTTGAACCCAATGGACTGGGTTGGATGGCTGGGTCCATCATCTAGGCCCAGGCTCTTTTAACCTTTCGTACTACATCAAACACTTAAGATATAATTAGAATGCCACATTAGCTTCTCAGCCAATTGGGCCTATGGGCTGAACCCAATGGACTGGGTTGGATGGCTGGGTCCATCATCTGGGCCCAGGCGCTCTCTCTCTCTCTCTCTCTCTCTCTCTCTCTCTCTCTCTCTCTCTCTCTCTCTCTCTCTCTCTCTCTCTCTCTCTCTCTATATATATATATATATATATATTTGAAAAGCCAGAACGATCCTCTCTATTTCTTGACCGATATTCATGTGGTATGGATTGCGACCAATATCCCAGCAAAACATCGTTGTGGTCCTGGCCGATACCTGGCTTCTCAACCAATACTTACAGTATAGACCAAAACTTTTATCTACGTGAAACACTCATATTGGCTATTGAACCAGCAATGTCATTTGCCTTCCTAAAAGATATGACCAAAAGAGAGAAAAATAGTTCCTCTTTGAACAAAAGGACCCACCTCCTATCGCTTTCACTAAGAAAAAAACACTTAATGTCTGAATCTTATTTGATGAGTCTCGTTTGTTTTTTGAGAATCTTCCTTTATGAGGGATTGGAGGAAGATACAATCCTAAATTGGGGATTGTGCGTGATTCGGTTTTCTTTGCAAATGTTTTATAGATTATAGATATTTTTTCTCTCTCTAGGAATTACACTTGTTTGATGGACAAAATTAGCATTATTCCTCAAAGTGTTAATATTGCTTCATTTGAGGCATGCCCACCAATGCTGAAAAAGCGACTCTTTGGGAATTACCCCTGTTTGATGGATGAAATTAACATTGTTAAATCTTCTCTAAAAAACATAAATATTACGTCATTTGAGTTGCACATGGCCACCAATGTTGAAAATCCATTCTAAACTATCACTTGTTGCTCAAACTTTGCCAATTTCAAATGCAACCAGGTTACCATTAAAATTTAACTCACACATTCATGATACAAAAGTTGAGAGTTCTATTTTTGTTATTCTAGTTACATCTAAAACACTTAAAAAGCAATTAAAAAAAAAGAGGATTCGCCAACACACTAATGTTTTTTTCAGCTTTGGCCAAGAGTGAGGGAGTACAGATCTAAATCAGTTCTAATGGTGGTGATTCTAAAATTGTCATTGCAAAAAAAAAAAAATCATCTGGTACAACAAAAAACATGAAAATATTGTTAGATGTTGACAGAACAATGTCCCTTTAATCTGTTTTGAGAAACATTATTTAAATTGTATAATGTGTGATGATTATTTATCAGAACTGAACAATGGGACTATTTTGTTTTCATCATGATTTAAATGTTATCTAGGCAAAGAGAGCTGGTTCAACGCTGAAAAATCGAACAGTTGCAGAGCAGTCCATAGCTAAGTGGTGTCAAATAATTGAACAAATGGAAACCCAAGTTGCAGCCATTCTTCAAGAAGAAAGGTTTCTTGTTTGATCTTTGTATTTATATATATATATATATATATTTTCCCACTGATTCTCGCTCTGCAAGTATTTCTAAGAAACACCAACCTCTTTGCAGGGAAGAGAGAGCTTTAAGAAAAGCTGAAATGGAAGCAACAAAGGTTTTATTTTCACTGCATGATCCATGTGTTCTTATTTGTTCTTAGAGATTTTTATCTGCCACCTGTTTAGGACTTCTACGTCTTGGTTTGATATTTTTTTCTTTTTTCTTTTTTCTTTTTTCGAAACTTAATGATTTTGCAGGCAGAAAATATGATTGAGCATAAAGATGATATATTTTCACGCCCTAAAAGAACTTGGTTCACAACAGAAAGGGAGAAGAGGCTTATAGCCATGGCTGCAAAGGTAAGCCCTACTACACAGTAGCTGTTTGTGTTGAAGTATACTTCGATGGAACTTTTGGTCAACAACAGATTTATGTTTGGGACATGAGAGTTAAATGAGCCAATTTTTTCTACAGTGTGATTAAGTCATTGTGTCTGATAATACTGCTTGTAGTTTTGCTTGCCCAAATTGTTTCATTTGAACTTAAGTTGGTGTGACAACTTGTTTTATGACACATGCATGGCCCCTTGCTTTTTTATTAGAACAGCTTGAGCGCAGAAATTAATAATCCTATGAATAATATAGTTAAAAGAAACACCCTTCACAATGTGTTACTACATTCGCCTCAAGTTGGAGCATATATATATATATATATATATAGAGAGAGAGAGAGAGAGGTACACTACAAAATTCCCCGGGTGCTTTTCACAAAAAGGCCCCTTTTTTAGCCAATGAAAGTGACACATGTCATTAATGATACACATGTCTTTTTCTTTCTCCTATACATTCTCCTACAAAGGTGGATCTCTTAGGGCCCGTTTGGTAGTTACCGTAAAATAAAGATAAAGTAAGGCATCAAATCAAAAGAGAATAAAATATAAGTGGGTTATGATGGTATTTTGTTTTTAGTTGTTTGGTATGGAATCTTTTTTACTTTTTGTATAAAAAAGTGGAGTTTTTTTGTCTTTCAGTGGAGAAAGGAGGTTGTTTTTTTAAACTTTTTTTTTAGAGGGAGTTTTGAAAAAATGTACTTTTGATGTGATCCGTTGTCTAAAAATTGGAGGCTTTACTTGACTTTTACTAAACTAGTAAAGTGCCAAAAGGTTATAGATCCTCTTAAAATACCAACAAATCATTGGCTATTATATTGGGACAGAAGCTCCCCTTTTGAGATAGGGGAGTTTTTGAGAGTTTCTCATATATATATATATATATATTTGTGTGAGAAATTCCGTGCCTTTGTCCAATTAAGGTGAAGGCTCTCTAGTTGGAATATTGAAGTTTAATGTGGATGGTGCTTCGAGGGGTAAACCAAGTCCGACAGGGGTAGGGGGAGTGTTACGTAATAGTAATGGTGAGGTTCTTCTTATGTTCTCAAAGAATGTGGGAGTTTGTGATTCTAATGAAGTGGAGGTGCTAGTCATCTTGGAAGCTCTTAGGTTGTTCTCCATAAGTTTTGGTGGTAGGCTTCTTGTGGAAAGTGATTCTTCTAATGCCGTAGTTTGGGTGCTAATCGGAAGTTACGTCCTTGGAAATTTCAGTTTCTTTTTAATGAAATTAGGGAGTTTTGTTCTACGAATCCTGTCGATTTTGTCATGTGAGTAGATCAGTTAACTCCTTGGCATATGCTCTAGCGAAGCAAGGGGTTGAGAGGTCCACTCCTTGGGTGGGAGTGGTTATGTAATTGGGTGGGAGAGTGGTACAACGCTCTTGTACTCTGCGTTTCTTCTTCCTTTGTTTTGCTCTTTGTATGTTGCGTTGTCTTCTTTAATGACATGTTCCTTTGCTTTGTATATATATGGGAAATTCTCAAAAACGTCCCACCCCTACGTTTGAGTCAATCTGGTCTTTTCATAGACCCTATCCTTCCAATGACTTTTCCTCTCCATTGGATTGAAATCATAATAAAATGATGCCTCTAAACCATTAGATTTTAGGGCCATGGATCAAAAGGTTAGGATGATCTTATGGACTCAAGATTTTGCATATAGGTAGGCCTCATATGGATCTTTCCATCCAATTGACTTCCACGATCATCATGCATCCCAGTGGGCCCAACTGGGAGAGGCGTTTTCTTCTAAAAAAAAATGCTTGGGTGTTGTGACGTAAGCGCTCCCCTAAATATATATATATATATATGGAAATATTCATGTGCATCCATCCCTATATATAAGGCTCTCCTAAGCTCAAGCTTAGGATAAGGTAAGCTCGCGTATGTGGTGGGGCCCGCCTAGGGACCCACATGGGGATGGGGGGATTTCAAGGACTCCCAGGGACCCTCCTCTCTGCAAAAAAATCAGCCCCAACCGTGATTTCTATCATCTCTATCTGGGCCCCAAAAGTTTAATGGTCAACAGTTCATTCATATTGGTACATAGTCGATCCAACGGTCCAATAAATTCGAATCTAACCGAAAGTTGGTGGACATGTGCACTTCAGGGGGGTTGTGTGTTTGGTCCATTTGGATGGACCAAGGGTGGGCCCCGGCCCCCAAAAGCGTGAGCTTACGGAATTTTATCCTAAGCTTGAGCTTAGGAGAGCCTTACCATATATTTATGGGAAATGCTTCTATGAGAGTAAAGGGGGAGGACTCTCATATTTAGAGTGGGGCCGACTTTATGATACATCCAAACCTTCTACTTAATGGGACCTCCTTTTAATCACTCTAGATCCATCAAGTTTTCACCTATCCAAATGGATGAGACTGTTGGATAGGGAGGGAGATGTAGAAAACGCCCCTTCCCAATAGCCAATGAGAATTAAGAGTTGGGATAGTGATATGCTGACATAAGCACTGAGCTTAAGAATCTTAAATGCCCGTTACGAACTTCCATTTTCTCCTTGAAACTAGCTAAATCTACTACCAATTTTGTTTTTGTAGTCATCTCATCTCGTTAAAACTAAGCTAATTCAACCAACTTTATTAATTATTCCTTGCTGCATTCCACGATATGCATGAAGCCCAACGTTTTCCTTTGATAGAAATCTTCTAATAAATCCCTAGGCCCCACATGGTACATTGTTATTGTACAAAGGCTTGAAGTCTAATTGACGTGGCCCACCACATGCCATTAATCCATAACAATTCTTATCCCAACGATATGCATGAAGCCGTTAGATTTTCTTTGGTGGATATCTTATAATAAATCCCTAGGCCCCGCATGGAAGATTGCTACTTCACAAAAGGCTTGAAATCTAATTGAATTGGCCCTCCATATGTTAATCCTTAAAAATTTCATAACCCAACGTTATGCATGAAGCCCTTAGATTTTCTTTGATGGCATTCCTATAATAAATTTATAGGTCCCACACGGGAGATAATTACTTCACAAATGGTTGAACTCTAATTGAAGCGACCCAGCACATGTCATTAATCCATAATGATTAATGTTGATTCGCAGAGATATGCATGAAGCCCTTATATCTTCTTTGATGACATTCCTATAAGAAATCCTAGGCCCCACATGGGAGATTGTTTCTTGCAAGTTTCCAAACAAATAATTTTTTGTTTCTCGATTTTGAGGGAAGGAGAGACATTCGGTCATTAAGTCTTACAATGGTTAACATATTTCTTCCATATTTTTAGCAGATTTGAAGGCATCAATATCTATCCAATCATATAACTTGTGAGGTGGCATCATTTAAATGGACAAATAAAAAGGGGCGTTTATGCAATCATACCTATCGAATCATATATCATGCCCGACTATTCACACGTGTCGAAGAAAACCTTTCTTATCCCCTTCTTTTTCTTGACAGAGGACTCAAACTAATGCACCCACGCACACTACAGTACTACACCATGTCCCTTATCAGTTGAGCAATAGTTGGGGACAACCTTTACTTATCCCTTTGGTTAAGAAGTCCGCAAGCTGATCTTCATGCTTCTACTAGCATATCGTAACTTCATTTGATGCAACCCGTTCCCTGACAACTTGACTATTTGTTTCAATATTTTTGTGCACTCATGACAAAATGAATTCATTATATTGATAGCCCCATATTATCACATTGATCCTTAACTGTGGAGGCAGATTTTTAAGCTTTACAAACTCCATGAGCCATTGCCCTATATTGGCACAGTGGCTCTCTCTCTCTCTCTCTCTCTCTCTCTCTCTCTCTCTCTCTCTCTCTCTCTCTCTCTCTCTCTCTCTCTCTCTCTCTCTCTCTCTCTCTCTCTCTCTCTCTCTCTCTCTCTCTCTCTCTCTCTCTCTCTCTCTCTCTCTCTCTCTCTCTCTCTCTCTCTCTCTCTCTCTCTCTCTCTCTCTTCCAAATAACTTATTTTTGAATGGTTTAATAACTCATGTAACAAGATTTCTGCCAACAAGCAATATCCAACTGTAATCTTATCATCATGGGACCTTGCCCAATCAGCATTTGTATAGAATTGATCATCTAGATGATCATGTTTTGCATATGAGAAAACATGTTTTCGAGATTTCTTCAGGTATCTAAGCATTCTATGAACAACACTTAAATGTTCAGTTTGCGGCACATGCATGAATTGCTGACCATAGTCACCATACTGACTGCGTAGAAAATGTTAGGCCTAGTGATCATCAGATATAACGGCTTACTAACCAAGCAAAGACCTAGATCAAGTAATGGATCACCTGTCTAATTGAAGGGCACAATTATGCTTGATCTAATTATCTATTGGATGAGACCTAAATGCCCAGTATCATGGAGTAAATCTAAGACATACTTTAGCGGCTATATAACATTATCTATAATCAAGCCACTTCAACACCCAAGAGGTACCTCCTGAAATATGATTCCAATGGTTTCACTTCATTGTCATCACTAGTAACCTTTATTTCTTCTACGCATACTATTAACTATGGTGATACCCACACTATTGAAGAATAATATATGGTCTCTGTCTCCAAAGTTAAACATCGCCTAGATAGACCTGTTAAACCATGCAAATGACGATTGCTTTCGTCCATATATTACCTTTCTTTAGTTTGCAGACTGCACCTGGGTGAGCTGAAGGGGTGAAACCCATTGGGAGAGTGCCTAGTTTGCAGACTGCACCTAGTTTCTCTTCCATCTTTTATTGGCTTTTCTAATGGCACCTTTTGGTCTGTTATCTCTTTTAACAGGCATCGAAGGAGAAAGATCAAAGCGGTGCAAATGAGGTTATCAGTGCCCAAAAGGCAGAGGAACTGAAAATGAAAAAAAAGAGGCAGAGAGAGCGTGAGGTTCTCTTTTTGAACTATTTTAACAAAATTTACATATTCCTTTTCAGGATCTTGTTGTTCAACCATCTGACATAGTTTATACCTCGTTCTGCTTTCTCCCAAAAAGAAAAACATGCCCAGGAAGAAACGCCGAAGATTAGAAGCAGCGCGAGAAATGCTGGAGAATGAAAGTCAAACTGCTGATATAGAACAGGTATGTATGTGTCTTCTCACGTGCATGTGAGCACCCACGGACATGCAAATCTGTTGCAATAATTTCCGGCAAAGGGCATGCGTGTAAAAAAATAAATAAATACCAGTCATGCTGTTTCATATTTATTGCCCATGCTAATTTTCTGAAAATCAGTTACAACTTACAAAACGAGCAGCTTAGTGCTCTGCTGAGTCCCATTGATGCATAGTTGGGCACTCCACACATTCATGGAAGGTACCGTCACTTTTCACCAATGGGGGTCCTAGGACCATAATTCGACTGATGAGTATTGACATTTTCCCATTTCCTTTCATAATCACCACCACCACCATCAGCTTAGCCACATCCAGTAATCGCTGTCTGTACTCTTTCCCATTTTCACAATGACCTCTGTATGATTTGTCGTGGGTCATCATTCGCAGTTCAAAATTATACTGGCATCTATTTTCACTGTAGGGAGCTGGAAAAGGCAGGAAAGAGAAAACAGGGAAATCACTTGTTGACTTGGCTTATCAACGGGCCAAATCTCTGAAGGCAATGAACAAGGCACATGAAGCTGGAAAGATCATGAGAAAGAAAGTTCAGATGCCGAAACATCCTCATAGAAGTCAAAGCAGAACAGGAGAGATGCAGGAACTATTCCAGAGTGATATGAGTGAAAGAAAACAGATGCATAGCTCGAAAAGAAGCACCCTTGGGGCCGCACGGAAAAAGTCCAAGCATTCATTCAAGAGCAAATCACGGTAAGGATTGAAATGCAGACAATTGCATGAAAATAACAAAATTTTCGTGTTTTAATTATCGTGCATCCATGTGGCATTGTCATGTGCTTTCAGTTGGTGGAATTGCTGATTTATCATTTTAATTTTTCCAATTTGTTATGTACTTCACAGTAGTTTTTCACTAAAAATTGTCTCATTTGTTTCTAAATATGTTTTGTAGGTACAAGCGCAAAAAATAGGATAAATTCAGCTGTTGGAATCCAATCTCACAATTACAAGGAGTCATTAACTTGTCGTCGATGTAAGTCAGTCTTGTATTTATGGATACAAGCTCCTCATACTGACTCCCATTCTTAGCAAATTTCTTTTTAATCATATAGAATTTATGGTTTATTTATCTAATCGGTAAAGGCTTTGTTGCCATTTCTCTCCACTGCAAGCAGGAGGAATTTATGGAAATTAGAATGAGTCAGCTGTGTCCTTGGTGGGATAGCTTGGTCCAGTCTGAACTTTCTTCAGCCCATATGCGAAGTTGGTCCTAATGTCCTCAGTACCTCGGCTTGTACAAGTGGGACTGATGCCCATTTATCAATCCATGCAGTTGAGGGTATGCATCCAATAGGCTTTAGCCTTGGCCTCTTATGATATTTATATTTATCAAGGACTCAGTTTCTGCATGTGGGGGGTCCTGAAATCATCACTGTTATTAGCGTAAAGTCTACAGTCCATGCATATTGAAGTTTGCTTATTGCCAAGGTCGTTCTGTTCGTTTGTATTGTAATGCTAAGTGCCTCCACCCTGTTTTAATGGTGTTACATAATCTCGGTGGCCCATTAAGTACACAAGGTACGCAATGAAAACTTGTTTGACTAGTTTTGACTCTGTTAACTGGAGCCGCTGTAATGAACCATAATCAATCAAAAAAAAGGTTTTCAGTCTAAGTTAAAGACTCAAAGTGAGGTTTATATCGGCTTGTTTCAGTGATCCAGCTCATTTAATGGGTCTCATCCGGGTGAGGCAATGCCCCCACAAGGCTAGTGTGCCTTTATCTAGAAAATGGCCACTTTCGTTGGAGCCCACTTGGATGCATGCTAGCCAAGGGAGACAGCATTGGAAGGGCTTTCATTTGGATCAGTGAAAAATATTATCAAATGATCTTAGTCCCTAACTTTGGTCATGAAGTTTAATGGCTATACATTGTGCAAATATATTGTGATAAAACTAGGTTCAGTCACTAATGTCTGAAACAGTGTAAATTGGGTTGTGAGGGCCAATTCAAGGAAGATTTCTGCGAACTAGATTGGTGAAAATAAAATTCAGATGCCCCGAATGTCCCCGAAGAGAATATTTTTGCCTTGGACTGAAACCTTGACGTGACAGTAGAGACTAGAAGCTAATTAGGAGAGAGTGGACAACTATCAGTCTCAGCATAGTTTCACTGATTTCTTATCGGGGTTTTTTTTTTTTTTTTTTAATCTTATTTTTATCTGATGATGATTTGGTATGATCTGATTTGAATCCTACAACATGTGTGCCTGTTCGGCTCCAACTTTGTCCGGTTTTTGCTCTGGGTAAAGGTAGATTAGGGAGAGATGACATCCTTGCTTTTCTGGACTCTTTTAACAACTATCATTAGCCATATTGTGCCATTCAAGGCGATGAAGTGGATGATGGTTAACAGCTCATAATCACCATCTTTGATCGGATTGCCACCACTATTAATACTGGATGGTGCTGTCTGTTGATCCACAAAAATTCACGGCCTTATATTTGAGAGAATTTAGAGTTCAACAGCCATGTGTCGTGTGACTATTTGATGTATCGTACAAACTGAATAGAGGTAGGCCTGTGAGCGTGTGTGGACGGATTAGGAATTTAGATTGATTGGTGCCCTCAACATAATAATAATAAATAAATAAATAAATAAAAATGAGTGAGAGAGAGAGAGAGTGGAACAAAGGGAGAAGGCGTTCTGGAGAGTTTACGAACAGTTACATTGTTTTTACTTTTTAAACTATATGTTTCAGTTTGGGTTGGGTTTTAGTGTGTGTGTAACTACGCCCATCTATAGTCCTATTGTTCACTTGGCTATACAAAGCAATGTCATAGTGGGTCCACTCCATCCCCTTCAAATCGAATATATTATAATCCTCCTCAACACACAGCAGGAATTCCAGCTTCTTTTTGTTTTGTTTCGTCTTGTTTTGGTACCCCCAGCCAAGGCGTCTAGATTGGATTGAGCCTACACATATGGAAAGAGTGACCACACGTGTGGGAAAGAGGAAAATTTTAAGTTTCGTGTTGGTGCCTGGGTGTTAATTCTTTTGAGTTTTGAGAAATGAATGCCCACTTTGAAGTGGTGCCCAACTTAGATGCTTGACAATAATAAGGGTGCATGACAAAGGAATGCTCCAGACGTGATATCAGCTCGTTCAAATGATCTTGGCTCGTAGTTTTATATTCTCAAAACCAGTTGTGGTAAAAACAAGGGCAAACTAAGGTTCGGAACAGCTTGAAATTAGGATCAGCGCCAAAACAGAGGGTAATTAGTGCGTATAATCAAAGGTGGAATCACTATTGATACATAAATAATAATAATAATAGTAGTAGTAGGAGGAGCAAAAAAAGTGGATTTATCTGAGAATTTGCCATACATTCACGATTTTAAGGCCCATGAACTTGTCATGAGGCTTACCTCACCTCAACTCACCTGGGCTGGTGTTGTCTGCTTTCCTGCAAATACTTTCTCCTCGTTGTTGTTGTTGTTGGAATCATATTCATCTCGGAGTCAAGACTTCCTAACCAGCCACATAACACTGACACGGTGGACTGGAGAGTAGAGTCATGTCTTTTTTCCCCCACTTTTCAAGGTTTTATGGGGATTTAGATATGACTCAGTCTGACTCAGTTGAGTTGACGAGTAACCAAGTTGCCTCCTGAGTCTGAGTTTTGAAAGCAAAAGTAACAAAAAGATAAATCTTCTGTTTTCAGGAGAAACTGAGAAAGTAACAGAATTATAATGACGACGGAAGATATAAAAAAATATACAAGGTTGAAGGAAAGGGAGCCATCAAATTCAAGTTGGCCCCATTTTTTAGTGTAAATGGTTTTGTACCACAACTTCAGATTGATGATTTCCTTATTTCCTAAAACTAGGAACTGAGCAGCAGTTTGGTATTAAGGAGTGCCAATAAGGATATTCATTTATGGACATAAATCTTTTAACACTAATCAGAGGAATGGATTGACAACAAATACATAACAATCTTTTAACACTAGCCAGAGGAATGGATTGACAATAATAAGACATAAAAGAGTAGTTCTCCAGTCCCCATCAAATTCAAGTTGGCCCATTTTCAATTTGTAAATGGTTTTGCACCACAGTTTCACATTGGGCGATTCCCCCATTTATTAGAACTAGAACTAGCAGCAGTTGGTATTGAGTGCCACTAAAGATATTCATTAATGGACATGACAATACAACCCATCTTTTTAACACTAATCAGAACGGATTGGCAATAATAAGACCCAAAAAAAGAGAATAAAAGAAAACTAGAGTACCAGTCCTTTTTCTTAGAATGGGTGGTCTATATTTCATACTAAAAGAGCTTAATACAAGCAGTTGGATGATGTCACTTTCTCTCAGGCTTTCTTCTGCTTCACTAGAGGAAAGACCAAACGAAAAGTCCAAGCAGCAAGAACTGCTCCAATGAAGGGGCAAACCCAGTAAACATACAGCTGCTCCCATGTATTGTGGCGGTTATTGACATATGCCCAACCAAAGGCCTGCACAATCCAACAACACCTTTTAGGCTCAAAGTCTAAGGTAAATGAATCAGAAGCATCATCAGCAGTACTCAAAAGTGAGACAACATAAATGAAAATATATCAAGAAAAACAACTTGTAAAAGAACTTGGAGCAGTATATACTACATTGATAGCAATGGAAAAATCGATGCCACAGTTTGACTGAATTTGTGCTTAGCGTAGCTATTATGGGTTATCGGATGGGAATTAGGGGTAAACAGAGAGCTAGAGTTAGATCTATGATAGAAATTTAAGGTGGGGATGACTTTTTAGATGAAATTAGAGTTGCGAAAATTGTGGACGAATTAGGGGAAAAGGTCAAAACAAATCGAAGGCTTGGTATTTTTGTGTGTGTGGGTAGGTGGGTGGGCAGTGTACAAGTATGCATAAAGGCTTCAATATCTGTGTGTGTTAAGGGGAACTTTTCTATAAATTTAAGAAAAGAAAAAGGAAGAGAAAAGTAAGAATAACTAAGATATAAAAACCCTAAAAATCCATGTCTTCCACTTAATTATTTAAAAAGTAAAGCAAGAGACTAAAAGTTCTAATATATATATATATATATATATATATAGAGAGAGAGAGAGAGAGAGTAGCGGTAAACTTTCTTACTAATACAACAAATAAGCAGCAAGAAGAAAAAAATAGAAAGGTATCTAATTTAGGAATAAAATTAAAAAGGAGTTATGGTTTATGTTTTTTGTCCCCTTCAATATCTATTCCTCTTCGAATTTTTTATAAGTTTTTTTATAGGTGAAGTTACTCAAGCCCACAGATTGTAGTTGTGACAGGGAACAATTTCCATTTCCTTTTCTTTTCTTCTGTCATGTTTGATTTGATTTTTTTTTTTTTTTGAATAGTTACTTTTATTAAGGTCAGCTCCTTCCAATGCAGCATTATCTCTTCCATGGAGTTTGAAAAATATTTAGGGGTTCCCGATTTCTAGATTGGTCTACTCAAATAATCAGACAAAAAGTGTGCAAATTAATAAAAATTATGCAGCAGAAATAAAACTCAAGCACACACCACAAGAACACCAAATTTTAGGTGGAAAACCCTAACCGGGTAAAAAACCACCGATCCAACCTGGATCAATAATCAAGCACTATGAATCTCGCAATTACAAGAAACTCAGATTTCCTCCCCAGATATCCCCTACCTAAGGACTGAAGTTACCTTGTGTCGCTTCACGCTTCAACGACTTCACACCGCTGATTGCAACAGACTCAATCCAGCACTTGACTCCTCAAATCTTCTACGCAGGAAGACAATCTTCTACAAAGGATGCTGAAGACTTTAGCTCTAGAGAACTAGTCAGCACAACTTCTTAATAAATCTCTAGAAAAGAATTCTCTCAATCAAATCTCTAACTCAGCACTTTGAGAGGTGAGGTGTGTCTTTGGAATAGCCCTTGGTACGTGCTTAATATTTCCTAATTTGATTAGGATTAAAACCATCAGTTTGAGCACAATTAAAATAACATAATTTTAATTTCCCCGGACTCCCTGCGCCTTGTCCGCTCGAGCGGACCCTTCATCCGCTCGAGCGGATGAGGTACTGTCTCCGCCGAACGAAACTGTGTCAGATGTCTTGTACTGTCTCTGTTTCGGTAGCTTTGCAAGCAATTTGAATCATCTGAGACTCTCTTTTTATTTCTTTAATTCCCATGTGATGTCAAAAGCCCATATGATGATGACACATGTAAATTAACTTACCATATGATGATGACACCATGAAACATCTTATATAAAAAATTCCAAAGAGTCCACAACGTGTCATGGTATGGAAAGGTGATTCTTGTGTATGGTAGTCCTCATGAGTTCACAAAAGGAAGCTCCGTATAAATCCTGAAGCCATCTTTCTTGGAGAGTCCCTTTTGGTCTTCCATCTTCAGTAAAGATTACAACTCAAAAGCCCCAGAGTGTTGTCCAACCCATGAATTTAGCCAACACTTAAAATCCTAACAGAGTTGTCATGTTTGATTTTGACGAATGATTAGAAAGCATACACATAAGCCTCACTTAACTTACTGATGCAGCTCCATGTGGGTGGATTAGATAACATGTGTGGGCCCATGACACACATTGACCCACTACCACAAGGATCTATTAATCATTACAACTATGGTAAGGAAATCTAATTAATTTTATAACATAATCAGAATACAAAAATGTACTTTTTAGACAAGTCACAACTGCTTGAAGTAGAAATCAATTAGAAGTCTATTCTCTGTTAAGACAGCTTAAGGTTTGGTTTTATGGTACGTCAGATTATGACTCTGTAGTGGAATGTTGTGTTCTAAGGTTTTCTTGGATGCTATAAACAGGGTGCAAAGAAAATGACGAATTTAGAAGGACTTGTGTTATTTTAATGTTATTCTACAAGCTCTCTCGGTGGACTCTCACCAAAACAGTCTATTCTTCTGTTTCCCTTGCTATAACTGTGTTCCTCTACAATCTCTTCATTAATATATGTAACTAAATTTATCATATTCTGCTTGTGCACCAAGTTCATCTATCAAGCGGGATCAGGCTAACCAATGAAAGACCCAGCATCCTGTGAACTACACTGGTAATAATCAGCGAAATTGCTATCTACTGGCAGATGTGAGATTAGGGAACTAAAAAAAAAAAACTCTCATCCATATATAATTCAAGAATCAATGTTTAAGTGAACCAATATATACAGCTTTGAGTGAGCTGATGCAGTGGGAGACTGAAAAACGACATTGGCAATTGATGGGTGTAAGAGAAGAAAATGAACAAGAAACTGTTGAGAATGGCCTTTCTCTGGATGGAGAGAACTAAGGGTCTTTTTTTTTTCTTCTGAAAAAGAGAGAACTAAGCTGTGGAAGATTCATCAATACATGACCTACTATCACAAGGCCATCATCATCATCTCAAGCTTTATCCCATCGTCAGAAGGCCTTATTTATGAAAACGAGGATGATACAGCAGAGGAAAGATATAGCAGAGGAAAATCCAAGATACATTTGTTGTCAGAAGTCCCATGGTGGAAGATCGCATTTAGAGTTTGGTGAAGAACCGACCCTACAACCATTGTTGTCAAAATCATACAATTCATATCCCGAATCCTATGATTTGTATTGAGTCCTATAGAAAAAGATTCTTATCCATGCAACAAATCTAATTTATGAACGAATCTTACGATTCAATACAATTGTGAATCTTACGATTCAATACTTGTTTCATTGAATCTTACCATTCAAGCGATTTGGCTAAGCAAAAATAGTCATAGCCAAGAGGTTAATCTTTTACCTTTTTTCTTTCTTTTTTCTTTGTTAGGATTTCTAATTTTAAAAGGTTATTTAGTGGTTAGCAAAAACTCTTAAGAATTTTTGCAATTTGTGCGGAGGCCTAGAGATAAATAAGAAACAAGCATGTGACTAAAGCAGTTGATTCTACGTATGGGGTTTTGTCTTGTATCATTTTATTCTATTTTCATATTTCTCCACGAACACCTTTTTAACTTCAAGAAACATCCTAACCATGTAAGGTTGATTATTTAGATTTTTATTTTATTTTTTAATCTAAAGATAGCCCCAAAGAATAAGGATAAAGGCTATTGCAACATATTTATGTTTCCTAGTAACATTGATTAGGCTGCACGACCGGATTTCCGGTCCGGCCCAAAAAGGTGGACCGGACCGGTCCGAAACGGTCCGGTTGGACCACTTATAAGTGGTCCAGACCGGTTTCAATTTTTTTTTTCTAAGCTTTTTTTTTTTTTTTCATTTTCAATACATGGAGTGTATGTATGTTGCAAATGGGCTGGGCGCAGGCCTGAACTCAGGCTCATGGGCTGAATCCATGCCTCATATTAGGTCCTGTATTGGGTTGATGTGAATGTGGGTTATACCAAGATGATCCAGACCATCTATTAGGTAGGACATAGGCGGTAGCATAGATTGGCAATAGTAAAAATTCTCACCAATGGTAGTTGCCTGATGCACTGCTGGCAGTTCCTGTTTCAATCAGTCATGTCAAGGCTCTTTTGTTGCTCCACAGATAGGGCAATCAAAGAGCCATGTTTGGGCCAGGCCTACCTTTGCTCAAGTCCAGGCTTATTTCATTTTGAAGAGCTTGAATCTGGGCTTGAGTATGATGTGGATCCTATAGCCCACGTCTGAGCCTATGCAATAACCAAATAATCATCATCATTTTTCATCTTATATTAAAAAAAAAAAATTAAATACTTATTATTTTAATAAATCCGGTCCAGACCGGATCCCAAAAGGCCTGGACCGGACCGGACCGGATATAACCGGTTTTCCAAATCCGGTCTGGACCGGACCGGATTTGGACCACTAAAACCACAAATTCGGTCCGGTTTTGTGGTCCGGTCCTGTTCAGCCCTAACTTTGATACTTAAAAATATTAAACTATTTATTCAATATTTATTATATAATAATATATGTAACTGATGTTCATATGATTGCATTAGTCTTATTTGTCATTGTGTTTATGTTGCTATAGATGGAAATGGATGGATTATGAATAATTATTTTTTTCCTTTTTAAAAGGAAAAATATATAATTAAAAAAAAAAACCTATGATTCATGATACAATTTGATTCATCCCCTTGAACGATTTGTCAGACTCGACTCAAGTAAAAATAAATGAATAAATAAACAAGAGGGTTGTTTTTGCAAAATGACTTTAAATAGGAGGAGGGGGAAGAGAGCATTATAAAACTGAAAAGGGCAAACGTTTTGAGGAGCGATGAGGAAAAAAGGCCACGAGAGGGTTTCCGGGTTCGGTATATGGAGGTTTATCCTGTGTCTCACACACACACACACACACAGATGTCTCTGTCGCTGCTACTTCGGGCTTGTTGCTGCTGCTCTGGACTACGGTGAGAGAGAGGGAGAGAGATGTCTTTGTCGCTGCTACTTCGGGCTTGCTGCTGCTGCTCTGGACTACGGTGCTACTGCTTCTGGCTTGTTGCTGCTGCTTTGGACTTTGTTGCTCTGTTGGCTGCTGGGTTGCTTCTGCTTTAATTTGTTGCTTGTTGCTCTGGTACACCTCTTCTTCTTCTTCCTTTTTCCCTGTTTTTTCTGCTTCATTCTTCTTATTCTTCTTCCTCCTCCTTTTCCCCCCTTTTTCTATGTCATTATTCTTCTTCTTCACTAGTTAGATGGGGCCTAGGGCTGGGAATAAGATTACAAGAGCGATGGGATGAATTGAAGAGATGGGGTTCTTAAATATTTTTTTTCCTTTTTTAACATTTTATTTAAATTTTTTTAGCACTGCAGGGACTCGATCCAACTTGGGCAAGTCAACTCGGATACGACAATGGCCAAGTCGGGTCCCGATTCTGATTTTTTAATCCTGGCCTACAATAATGCTAGTTGTTGCAATCAATCTATCATATCATCCATTGTTCATCCATGGCGCAACCCCGGATCCTCGATCTGAAAAATAGATCAATCTCCCACAAGATTGATCAAATCCAGGGATGGATTCAGCCACTAGGGCACACTCAAGACCATAAGACTCACCATAATTGAGAGAAAACTCAGAGAAATATTTGATTGATTGTAATAAGCATAAGCAATTACAATAGGTACTCGTCTATATATAAAGGAGTATGATAATTCCTTAGCAAACAGGACTTTCAAAATAAAATAGGAAACTAGCTAATCCTAATCAAACAAGAATTAGAAATTGTCTCTAATTAATTGAAAATAGAAATAGGATAAAAATAGGTTGCCACGGTGGCTCTTGGTCAAAATTGGGCTTGTAGACTAAACGCAATGGACTGGGTTGACCTATGGGCTCTGATACCCGGATACGGAAAATTACCTGTGGTACCCGTACCGATACGGATACCGGTACGGGATACCGCAAGATACGGCTTGGATACGCGGGGGGGGGGGGGGGGGGGGGGGGGGGGGGGGGGGGGGGCATTTCAGGATACGGCTTGTGTTATTTTTCGCCCAATACTTCTGCAGATTTTCCATTTCTCCCAATTTCTGCCTCTCTCTTAGTTTGATCAAAAGGAAAACAAAAAAGAAGAAGAGGATGAGGAGGAGAGGAGGAGGAGACCCACCTGCTTCGACTGGGGCTGCTGCCGCTGCTTCTGCTTCTACTGCTGCCGCTACTTCTTCGACTGCTGCTGCTGCTTCAAGCTCCAGGTGCCAGACTGCCAGGTATTCCTCCTCTTCTTCTTCCTCCTTTCTTTCTTCTTTCTTCTTTCTTCTTTCTTCTTCTTTCTTCGTTTTTTTTTTCTTTCATTCGTTCGTGCCCTAGAGATGCCAACGAAAAGGGCGAACAGAACCATCGCTGTTATAAACAAGTATGGGCGTTGGGCTTTTTTTGTTTCTCTCTTTTTTTAATGTTGGGCTATTGAGCCCGTCAGCCACAGCCCATTTTTCTTTTCTTCTCTTTTTAACGTTGGGCTACTGATCCAATTAGCCACTCGGCCCACTTTTCTTTTTTTCTCTTTTTCTATGCTGAGATATTGTATTGTGAGGCCCACCTCATTGAAAATTTGAAACAAACAGTGGGCCTTGTAATATTTGATCTCTAAATTGAGATAAAATAAGCATTCCACCTAAAATAAATCCCTAACTAAATATTTATATTTATATATTTCTAGGAATGCCGTACCCGTATCCGTATCCTAAAATTTTGAAGTTGACGTATCGGACGCTCGTTCCCGTGTCCCGTGTCCGTATCCGGGCATCATAGCCTATGGGTCAATGGATTAGCCCAGTTAACTTCTTGGGCCTGGTATGTACTGCATCAACTCTCCTCGGCTTTGAGAAACTCGACTCAAGCGAGTTAATACTTGATAATATTCATGGAGATCCGGATTCAGGTGCTAGAAGTCGGTAGCAGAAATCCATTTAGTATCAAAGATTGGATGATTCCGCCAATGGACAAGGAACTTCTAAAATCCTCCTTGACAAGTAGAAACAAACTCATCATCAAGAATATCAATGATTTTATCTGCAGGTGGAGGAGCAGCTGGTAAGGCAATTGGACATTTTAGCCGCTGCGTAGCGTTTAGGCCGCCTAGACGCTACGTAGGATATGTTAACTTGTTCCCTAGTAGTATCGGTGTAGCATCAAGTACCAATACAAGTGTCTTATCACTTGTACAAGTATCTAGGTATCATAGGTCGCACTGCTTGCACAAAAGCGTAAAATTCCAAATCATATGGTGAACATTTGTGTTTGCATCTAAGAGTTTCTCACTGAAAAATGCACCCAAGCATAGTTATCAGAATCCTACGATTCGAATCCCAAATCCTGAATCTTAAAGAAAACGATTTGTATCTATGCAACGAACCCCATTTACAAATAAATCGTAGGATTCACACTGAAAACATTTTATTTTTCATGTCCTTTTTTTAAATAAGCCAAAAACTTAGGGCGCTATTATATTTATATAGTACTAATCTAGTGCGAGACTCACGCACTCGATCAGTGTGCAACCCTTAACATGGGGCCCCACCTGGGATTGGGACCTGAGGGGATCGAAAGATCTCCCTGAGCACTTCATCTCTGTAAAAAAATAGCCCCATCCCTAAACCCCATCATCTCCATCCGGGCCCCATAGTCTTAACGGTGTACGGTCCATTCGGATGGGTGTGCAGTCAATCTAACGGCGCAGTCCATTCGGATGGGTGCAAAACCCGAGGTCCATGTAAAATTCAGTGGGGTGTGAGTGTGGTCCAGTCGGATGGACCATCAGTTGGGTCCCACCCTGAGCACACCGGGCACACCTGATAACTGCATATATACAGGTGAGTGCAACTCACAAGAGAGTAGGAAAACTTTTAAGAAATATAATCACTTTAAGAATGTAATTAGAATAGAAAAGTGCATTTTTAAACAAATTCTTCTGTTAGGATTACAATTAAATTCAAAAACTATATTTGGTTAAGATTTCGCTAGGAAGTCATACGATAAGTTGGGTTTTGAGTCTTTTTTCAGAAATATAAAGTTGCCTTCGGAAGTTTTCTTGATAACATTTAAAAAGAGTGCAAGGAAAGTCATGGGTAAAGTAAATTGTGTTGTTTCATTAAGATGTTCTTCGGTCATCTCACTTCCCCTTCTCTTTCCAGTGGGTGGACTCATCAAAACTATATTGTTATTTTCGTCTCATTCTAAAAGGTACTCCACTCCTCTACTATCTCTTCCCCTTTCATATCTACAACGAATGTCTTTTCTTCATCATATTCTACTTGCACCAGGGTTGTTTATTAAACTGAACAACGACAATCATCCAACAGATCTAAATATCGTAAACTGCATCACTTGTATCAAAATGCTAAATCATGAGGATTGTCCAAGTGGCTTTATCCACACCTAGGTGAAGCTACGCCAAGCGAGGTAAGATAGTGTCACTCAGATCATTCCCCATACTCTTCCCATGATTTGGATCAGTCAAAGAGTTCAGTTGACACAGTTCGGTTGGCCAATTTACCAACTATAAATCACGCACATGGTGCTAACACATGAGGTTTATATCCCAGTTCCCAAATATCCCTACTTGATCTAAAATATGCCGACAAACCAAAAAAGGGCCAAGAAGAAACAAATCTTGGGTCATCATCATCCCATCCATTTAAAGCCAGCTTCCCGGGTTATACTTTTGGACTCAACCCTATTTAAAGTGAAGTTCACATAACTCCACAATCCATCATGTCTTTCTCACCACTTCATTCAAGGTATATTCATTTGTCTCCCCCTTCTAATTCCTCAAACTTGTAACCCTTGATACATCTTGTAGGCAGTTATTTCCAATCTTGTAGGCATATGCCTAAACCATCTCAAACGACAATCAAAATCTTAAATATACCTCTAGATTTGGAAAACATGTACAAGTGGCAAAATTAAAGATAACTACGTCTCCATCTGGGTAAGTTTACTAATGGAAGAGTGTATCCCGAGGACAATAAAGATTTTCCAATGAACAGAGACTGAAACATTATGGAAGCAGATAACCATGAGCACTTGTGGTTGATCATCAGAAACCACACTTGGAAGAATATTTAGGCATTTTAATCTCATGCATGAAAATCAACAAATAGAACCATATATGTAATCTGAAGCTATTTGACAAAATTCTGCTTTGAGAAAATGTTGTCCAACTCGGGAAACTTGACTGCTGCACATTAAAAGGTCTCAGAGACTATGAACAGAAAATACATGCACGGTCCTCAGGAAGTTTGCAAATATATATATATATACAAGTTGGTTATATAAAACCCATATAAAGGATTCCCATGAATCCTACTCAGCTGGTACAGAATTGAAGTACCAAAAAAAAAAAAAAAACTCAGAAAAGAGAGATGAATTATCAATAAAAATATTATGAAGACGACAATATCTGGAAAAAGAAGAAAAAAACACTCACATTGGCAGGATTCATCGCTGGTCCGGTATAAGAAGATCCTGCAACAACCAAAGACACAGTGCACATGGCAATCAACCAATTCTTCAACAGTAGGCTATTTGGCCCCCTGAGGATTATGAAGAGAACGGCAAAGCTGATTATAAAGGTCAAGACCCCTTCTGCAATGGCCCCAGTGTGCAAATCGACCTTCAAAGAAGGGCCCCCAATCACATGTTTGTACTGCAGAGGCATAAATTCCATGATTGCCAATGCCCCAGCTGCAGCCCCAGCCGCCTGTAAAAGTTATAAATTCAAAAAAAAAAAAAAATGCCATGATACAATAGAAGCCCCAGCTGCTCGTCCGTCCAGACGATCCAGATGATGCTAAAGATAAAATAATAGGTGTACTAGTAGAGTAACAGCAAGGAGAGGATGATGGTAAATTTAATTTTTAATGATGGGATGGTTTGAGCTTGTTGTGTTTATTAGAAAACAGGAAACAACAGCCCATGTACACATAATAAGCGTTCCTAGTGAGTAACAAAGTCGGGCGTCGTCCCAAGGAAGTAGCTACACTGTCACTCTGATACTAGTAGTAGGAGAGGAGAGTCCGTCCGCGTGTTTGGATTCCATTTTACAACTCTCTTTTTTTCAAAAGCAGGAAAAACAGGTATCCTTTCTTCTTTTATATTTATGAATAGTGAAAACTGAAAAGGAATTGAATTAGGATTCAATTGATTATCATCTTCAAAAGATTTAAAAACTTTTCGAGTCTCCACCGAAATCGAGGACAACGACCGACGGATGACTACAGAAGATCCAGAGAGAGAAGAGAAAAGCGATGAACTGAAATCTCCGGAAAAAAAAAAAGGAAAGTGGGAAAAGGAAAGGGGCCAAAGGGGGAAAAGAGGGTTCTTTTTTTCTCCTCATAAATCATCATCATCATCGTCTTCGTATTTTTCAGTTTAGTGGCAGAGATCTATACATATATATATAAATATTGAGAGAGAGAGAGAGAGAGACAAGCCATGTCAATGTCAAGTAGAGACCTGTGCGGGGAGGCGGAGGGCAATTGAGTAGAGAGAGTCCCCACCAAGACCGACGGCATAAAAGGAGGCGGTCCCTGTGGGATTGAAGCTCGCTCCGCCCATGGCACGGCTGATGAAGCCGAAGACGAAGACGAGGAGGAAGACGAGAGAGGTGGTGACGAGGAGGGTGGGTATGAGAAGGCCCTGGATCTGGAGGGCAGAGGAGATGAGGGAAGTGAGGACGCCCAGAGTTGAGACGCAGAAGACCCACATGCATGTGATCACTGCATCGGCCACAGCAACCTTCACAGGACCACCCATCGCTCTCTCTCTTCTCCTTCCTTCCCTACAGCAGTAGTACGTAGTAGCCTTCCTCTCTCTCTCTTTATTATTCACTGCTGTGTTGTGCTGATGGAGAAGAAAGAAGAAAGAAAGGCCGGTCAGAGACAGAACAGTGGTAGGTTCAAGGTTGTTCTCCACTTTCTCTCTCTGCCACTTGTTTTTTTTTTTGTCCTGTTTCTAATCCCCCATCTCCCACGCACCTCACCTACCCAATCCTTATTTATTATTTTATATTTATGTTTTTATTTTTCTATATAGCCCTACCCTCTAAAATAATTAAATCCAATAACGCCTCTGTCTCTGTGTTTTGACCTTTACCACGCACGCAGTCCACAGTCCCCAGTCCCCAGTCCACAGCCAGTCCACTTTATATTCTAAAACCAATAGGTCCTAAAAACTAATTTTGTTAAATGCAGGCTGAGTGGGTAATGGGTTCTTACTATTTTTCTTACAAATGACAATCATGTCATCCGTACATATTGTGGAGGGGAGAGGGACTGAGGGAGACTATGTTGAATGTTCTGACTATCGTCCGTCACCTTTTGTGCAGCGTCCCGTCCGCCAAAATGAATGTGCGGAGAAGCACCTTCATTTTTTTTCCGTAACATAATAATAATAATAATAATAAGAGTGCTGATGTTTTGCACGTAAATTTTTTCTTGTTCCGGCTCAAGGAATTTATCTTTTTTTTTTATTATTTTTTTATCATTTTATAAAATAATTAAAATATTTATTATTCTTTTTTTCACACATAAGTTCATCTTCTTCCCTCCCACCCATCTCTTCTTTCCTCCCACTCATTTCACTCTCCACTTCTCACTTTCCACTTTCCAAAAAAACTCAAAACATATTGGGCAATTCATCTTTCTCCATTTTCTGCTCTTGGACAACCCATCTCCTTCATCTTTCGTTCTTCTTGTACTTTATCTTTTTTCATTCTATCTCTAAAGGATTTCTAGTGCAATGAAGGAAGAAAACAACAATCAAATGGTGTCTTTCAATCAGAGCAGCAGTGGAAATGTCCGTTTCTCCATTTCTCGTTTGGAACGAGTTGCAGGTCCCGATATGTACGGTCTTTCAGGTCCGAACATATTGCATCTGTTCGGAACTGTACATCCGAACACAAGGAACATGTTCGAAAGATAGTGTCCGAACACTTCTCTTGGGACACCATAGTCAAATTTTGTTCGGAACTACAGTTCCGGACATTTGCATTCTGTTCGGCCACTCAGAGACCGAACAGTCACGGTTTCTAGGTAGTAAACCCTTGCGATGATGGATGAACTAACATTGTTTGTAAAATCTTACATTGAATGAGAATTTATCCCCATAACAAGTTTTCATGAAAAACAAGGTAATCTAAGATGAAAAAAATGGGGAAGAAAAATGAAATGGTAATGGTGGAGAGCCCTGTATTGGAAGAGGATGTGTGTGGGAAGAAAGAGGGAAATGAAGGGATGGGTACTTTGGGAAATTTTGATGTGTGTGGAAAGAATTAATGTAATTTTTTAATTACAATGATGTGTGTAGAGAGAATTTGTGTGAAAAAAGAAAAAGTCTGTGTGCTAGTAGAATTTTCCTAATAATAATTGGTGCGGGATGTTGAGCTGGCAAGGCAGCTATCAAATTCCTATTGCTCAGGAGATACAAAAAGTCTAAATGGCCTGATGTTCATGGCCTGAAAAATGGTATGAACATGCCCTACACCCTAGGATCTCATTTTTGGACCCTAGGATATCATTTTGAAAATAAGATTCTAGGGTCCAGGGCATGTTCAGGCCATTTATAAGGCCATGTAGAATGATTGCATGAGATATATGACTTACGAGGGATTAATATTTGCACAAAGATTTTGTCATCTTTTGCATAATCTCCGAATTATTTAATGAAGGGGATTTGACAATTCAAAGTCCTTTAGACACTTGGCATTTTATTTTTAAAATAAAGTGGAGTGAAGTGAAATAAAAAGAATGAATAAAATATAAGTGGGTTATCATGGTATTTTATTTTTAGTTGTTTGGGATGGAATATTTTTGACTTTTTATACATGGAAATGAAATTTTTTTGTCTTTTAGTGAATAAATATAGTTGTTTTTTTACTTTTTTTTAAAAAAAAGATGGAGGGAGTTATGGTAAAAAGTATTTTTGATATGATGTTTAACTTGACTTCACTTGACTTAACTTTACAAGTTAAATTACCAAACGGGCCCTCAATTCATGACTAAAAGACACTAAATGTTACCAGGTCGTTTGACTTTGTATCTCATGATATCATGGGATTTACATATTAAAAGTTAAAAAGCTACTTGAATCCCATGATATCATGGGTTTTTTAAAACCCAGGTCATGGGATCTACATATTAAAAGTTGAAAAGCTACTTGAATCCCATGATATCATGAGTTTTTTATCATGAGATCCAATGCAAAAAAGTAAAAAAAAAGAAAAAAGAAAAATGGGGAGATCAGAGTCAAACGACTCTGGTGACATTATATAAATTTGAGTCATGAAATTGGGATAACAAAATTTAAGGTGAACCAATACGTCAAAACCCCTTTAATTAATTGCTCCTTCCTGAATGGTCAAATCCACGTACGAGATTGTGTACTGGTGTAGAGTAGCTGATGATCACCCGAGAATGGATCTATTGGGCTGCCGGTTGGATTGGAAGGCCCAACTCAAATATCTCGTTAACCTTTCCGTGGATCTGGGACTACTTTCATTTTTGCAGAGTTAGGACTGAAAGATAATAAAACAATTGTCCTCAGGAGTAGCCACAGGGATATCATGATCATCACACACACTGCTTCAAGGGTGGACCTCCTTTATTTACCCATGTACGCTTGTTATAACCTCTTTGAATCCGAGGGGCTCACTGCATTTGATGGTGTCTCTCTTCTTCACTTCCCTTCCCTTCATTGTGTTCTCTCTCATCCATGTATGTGCATACCACTCCGCTCATTGTTAAAGGGGGGGGGGGGGGGGGGGGGGGGGGGGGGGGGGGGGGGGGGGGGGGGGGGGGGTCAACAATGTGCATTCTCCTTAGCTAACATGTTTGTGGAATAAAATACAAGAGTGTTGGATTTTCTTTTTTATCCTTTTCTCTTTTTTTCAGCTTTCACCGGCCACTAAAGCAGGTTTTCATTATAAGATGGTTATGGGAATATTTGATCTTTCGGACTTTGCATGCAGACACCCTCAATCACCAATGTGATGATAATTAAAGGCTTCACTCGTTCCTGACTCCTCTTGCTTCATATTGCTTAAGAAGGTCAAGGTTATAGACTAGTCCTCTTCTTAGAACTGAACTGAATTAACAGCTTTTTCTCTAGAAGAGCGCATGATGGAATGGGATATATTTGCTAGCAATTGTCTGTACCGGCCAAACCTAGGAATCGGATGTTCCGAACATCGTTATCATATCATACATGCCCCAAGACAACAACTTGAAGTGGACCATGCGCAACAAAGTCTGTTTTAGGTGGATACTTGGGCAATATCTCCTTCTTCTTCTTTCTATGTGGGACATTTTCAGATACCGAGATTACCCTAGTTTCGGTAAAAGTACTGGCTATGCATGTCTCCCCTCCCATCACGACAGTGGTGCCAGGTGCTCCCATCTAGACAGTAATGCCAGGTGTTCCCATCTCGGCAATGGTACCAGGTGCACCCATCTAGGGAGTAGTGTCAGGTGCTCCTATCTCGGCAATGGTGCCAGGTGATCCCATCTAGGCAGCGGTGCCAGGTGCTTCGATTTAAGCAGCAGTGCCAGGTGCTCCCATCTCGGCAATAGTGTCAGAGTGCTAACCGAGATGAGCACTGACAACTCAACTACGTTACAGAACGTGTCGAGTAATGATAACATGCATCGGATAAGACATAAAGAGTTATCATTATCCGGCGGCTGCGTTTACATCAGGGTAGGGTCCGATGGAACTCTGCTTCTAAGGTCAACCAGGGTCAGGTCCGATGGGACCCTCCATTAAGGTATCAGGGTATGGTCCGATGGGATTGTCATTAATGAAAGGTGTGCTCGATGGGACTGTACTTTTCAAGTACCTGTCAAGAGTCATGGGACTCCTACCCAAAGTTAAAAGGGTTCCCTACCTATAAATATTCAAAGAGCAATTCCCCTTTCAGGTATGCATTCACGCTTACATACACTCTGTCTCTCAAGACTCTCCATTTTTCTTCATCCTTTGTCTAGTTGCAGGACTAACTTAGGCATCAGAGAGCCTTGCGCTGATTGCACCCTGGGTCTTTGATTGCTTTTCTCTCCTCCCCTTTCAGGTCTCCGAGCATTCCATCATCTCCAAAGAAACTTATTATTCATCCTAATCCATCCTCATTACGTCTTTATTAATTTAGGCACTTACAATTGGCGTTGTTTGTGGGGAAACAATTAAATCAAATTCCTAAACACCATGCCTCCAAAAACTAAAAAGGGCGGAGAATCTTCAAAAACCTTACCACCACTATTGACGATGCAGTTGCCGCCCGTTCCTCGTTAGAAGAGATCCGGGCCAGGGTCTGGTGCCGCGAGCGTTGGAGAACAAGCAACCCAGTCAGGTTCATCTTTAAGGGAGGTGACAGCACCTCCTCGGCAAGATAACTCTCAGCTGGAGCATTCCCGGCAAAATGGTCCTCAACTAGAGCATCTCCAACGGGATAAATCCCCAATAAGAAATGGATCACAATCAATCCTACCGCCAGGCCAATACCGACAATGATGACAACCCACTCCTTGCGGATATCAGGGCCCAAAACCTTGTTATCCAAGAACAGGATGAGTTGATTCGTCAACTCCGGCAGCAGCTCCAGAAGAAGACAAGGGCAACGTCTCCACCCCCTAAAGGCAAACAAGCTCCTTCGGCTAAGAAAGATTTGTGGCAAATCCTGAATAACAAGAGACGCGACTGAGCTTGCGATGAGGGCTCGAGTAACAGCCACTCGAAAAGGAGGTCGGGGCAATCACCAGAAGACAATGACGACTTGAGGGAGTGGCTTGACCAACAAGTCAAGCAAACAATCCATAAGAACATGGAGGTGGTTGGTTTCACCCGAAATCGACTAAATGCTTACGATTCTGAGGACCACGGCACATCTCCTTTCTCTCAAGAAATAAGGGACTTTTCCCTCCCTGACAAGTTCAATGTGCCAAGGTTTGTCCTTTACGACGGAACCTCAGACCCAACAGCACATCTTCGACATTTTACTCAGAGGATGTCAGTTTGGGGCGATACATGTCACCTAAACTGCAGAATTTTCTCCTCCAATCTGGGAGACCTTCCCCTGAAGTGGTTATGCGCACTCCCAGAAGGGTCAATTTCGAACTAGCAGCAGTCCGGAACTCCTTCGTGGAAAAGTTCCAGGTGCACAGAGTCATTCTCAAAACCGACGATGACATAATGGCTCTCAGAATGAGGCGGACCGAGAACGTCACTTACTTCACCAAAAGGTTCTGGATCATTTACAGCCAAGTCAAAGACGCCACTGACTAGGTGGCGATTAAATCTTTCAAACAAGCTCTATTGCCAGGCAACGAGCTTCGAAGGGACTTGGTTCGGTTCCCCATGGTCACGGTGAAGGCAGTGATGACCAGGGTGAATCAGTTCATTGAGCAAGAAGAAGACGAGGCCCGAGCTCGGGAAGACTTTGACCTCTGGCAGGCAGTCCAAGACAGGGCACCCACGAGCTCAGCAGAAGTCTCGACCTCTACCTCGGGGGGCAGCAAGGAGTCCAAGCCAACTGTTGCCTCCTACAAGGCTGTGAACACGATCTTTAAGGAGCCAATCCACAAACTCCTTGGCAGAAACAAGTCACAACCATTCTTCAAGTGGCCGTAGCCCATGAAGGGTGATCCCTCCACACGTCATCAGAGCAAGTTCTGTGCCTATCACAAGCAAAATGGACACAGAACCGAATACTACATGGCCTTCGAGTCACATCTTAAAAAGCTTGTCAAAGACGGGCACTTAAAGGACTACATTAAAGAAGAAGACAGAAATAGCGACCGAGCTTATCAGCACCGAGATGAAATATAATATGGGCTTGGAAAGGTTCTCCCATCATTACTTAGCTCCCGACTTCAAAGAGTTAGGGAACACTAAGAAGTCAGAAGCTAGGGGATAATTGTGTGGGACATTTTCAGATACCGAGATTACCCTAGTTTCGGTAAAAGTACTGGCTAGGCATGTCTCAACCTCCCATCTCGGCAGCAATGCCAGGTGCTCCCATCTAGGTAGCAGTGTCAGGTGCTCATATCTCGACAATAGTGCCAGAGTGCTAACCGAGACGAGCACTGACAACTCAACTACGTTACAGAACGTGTCGAGTAATGATAACATGCATCGTATAAGACATAAAAAGTTATCATTATTCGGCGGCTACGCCTACATTAGGGTAGGGTCCGATGGGACTCTGCTTCTAAGGTCAACTAGAGTTAGGTCCGATGGGACCCGCCATTAAGGTATCAGGGTATGGTCCGATGGGATTGCCATTAATGAAAGGTGTGCTCGATGGGACTGTACTTTTCAAGTACCTGTCAAGAGTCATGGGACTCCCTACCCAAAGTCAAAGGGTTCCCTACCTATAAATATTCAAGGAGCAATTCCCCTTTCAGGTATGCATCCACGCTTACATACACTCTGCCTCTCAAAACTCTCCATTTTTCTTCATCCTTTGTCTAGTTGCATGACTAACTTAGGCATTGGAGAGCCTTGCGCTGATTGCACCCTGGGTCTTTAATTGCTTTTCTCTCCTCCCCTTTTAGGTCTCCGGGCATTCCATCATCTCCAAAGAAACTTATTATTCATCCTAATCCATCCTCATTAAGTCCGTATTAATTTAGGCACCTACAATTTCTATTTTCATTTTTAACCTTATATATGTACATTAACATAAAACAAGAACAATAGAGTATGACAAGAAAATATGATATTTTATAAGCTAAAATCACTCATTTCCCCCAAATCCCCTAATTCAGATTTAAAATCCTACAAAAATTGAAATAAAGAGAGGAGTTGGAGAAATGCCATGCACGTCAAGATCTAAGGTGGAAATGGAGTCTAAATCACAAATCTAAGAGATTAAAATGAAAGCTTCTTATTGGTGTCTTAACAAAGAAAATTTGGTAGCCAATGGAGGTCACCATGCTTGAAATGGGAAGAGAAGGATATTGTAGCGGTCGTGGAGGTGTGGGGAAGAATTCTCATGGATTGGAACTTGGATTTGGTGGAGAAATGGAGGAGGAAGCAATGGCAGAACGGCTATTGTCTCATTGGCTTGGAGCTGGAACGAGAAGAGAAGAAGGAAAAAAGGGTGATGGGCGGTCACTTTTATGAAATCAAGAAATTAAAAAATGACGCTTACATCCCTCCCACTTAAGTGGACAGTACGTTGAAAACGAATTGGTTTGGGGGCGTCAAGTGGGTCCGGACCAAGAACGAAAGCTTCTTTGAACAATTTAAATTATCTAACAAGCCATAATTTGACTTAACTTTTAAAATACCTAAAATACTATCACAATGGCCGAATGATAGTTCTACGACTTCAAATTCGGAACTCAATCTAATTGCAGCCAAACCACCTCAAGCGCTACCCTAACACTAAAGCCAACCTTAATGTAGTTTGAAGATCCTCCAAGCATTGTAGTATCTCGATTAGCAACCTGCAATGGTCTTCCGATGTCTCTTTCAGCTTTGCATGAGAAGCTTGTAGTCTACAGATTTATTCTTCATTCTCTGGACTCCACAAGTATTGCATGCCATCTTAGAATTAAACCTGACTCTGAAACCAAGTGACATGTGGTTTTCTTTGTCCCCAAGCTATAGTGAAAATGGGACTCACTACTTAAAGAGGAAGCTAATATGATAGAATTTTAGATGTGAGATTACACCAATTAATAGTTTTTTGCATAAAGATGTCCATCCTCTATTTCATTCATAACGTTCAATAAATACAACTCAAGATCACATGATCTCAGGAGGTTTCAACAAACTACCTACATGACACACTCATATAAATAATACATCTTCAACTAAATACCCAGTCAAATAGACTCCTATTATTTAGAAACAGAACAAGTCCAGGACCCTTGACCACAAACTATATGGCCCACATTAAGATGATGTGCGGAATTGTTACACCTCGTCCCGAGTTAATCCTGATTAACTCTAATTAATCGAGATTATTATGGATTAAGCATGACTAGTCAAGTTAAATATGATTAATGGTCAAGATGAGTTGACTTAGTATTGGAAGAATGAATAAAGCCTAATGAAATGATTTGGAAGACATTAAATTAATTAATTTGAGTTTGAGACTCAAATTAGTGAAATAAAGGACTTTTCCGTAAATACGGATTTATGCGTATTTTGTCAAATGTAGTAAAACTTTATGCCTTCATGTGTATTTCAATAAGTATATCAATTTTCATAATACACATGTTTTCATTTGACTTAAGATGAGTTAAATAGGTCTTAATTTGACTAAAAATGAAAATAAGCATAAAATAGAGGGTTAAAAGGCAAAATGTCCTCTTGTAAGTTTTTAAAAGAACTCAAAACCCATTTTATTAGGTGGGATGATTTTACAGTAGCTGAGAAGAGCCCTAGACTCTTTCTTCTTCATTTCTTCTTCGTTTTTCTTCCACGATTATTAAACTTTGGAGTTGTGCAAGTGATTTTGGAAAAGGATTTGTGATTTTCATCATCATCTTCTTCACTGTGCTTGATTTTCTTTGAAGTTGAAGTTGAAGAGAATCTGTTATTTCTCTTCCTTGGATTAACAAGTAAGTAAATCATCATAGTTAGAAAACTTTTGAGTTCTATTAAATGAATTGGAATGGTTTTTAGCTTTATAACTTCTAAGAATTTTGTTATGGGTATTTTCTTGATGTTAGGTTAAAGAAGGGTTTCAATTGAGTGACTTTGTCTCAATTAGAAGCTCAAGAGAAAAAGGGGTTTTTGTGTTAGACATCTATTAAGGCAAGTATAAAAACTGTTTATGATTATATGCTTAGTATTATGAGTTCTTTTGATTTATCATTAGAAACGATTGTTTTCAATTGTTTAGAATTTATGTGATTTATGAATCATTGGAAATGATTAGATAATGTTTTATAAAGAAAGAAAAGAAATAGAAGTGTTATAATGTGTTTAAATGATGAATGAGGGTGGGAACAGGAGGTTCCAAGCTTTTTATGCAGGCTGTGATGGTTTGGTTCAAAACAGAACTCATTTCAGAATTTATAGAGAATTTTGTACAGAGTTCGGTTAACCAACATTATAAGGTCGGTTAGCCGTCGGTCAACCGACATATGACCGATGACCTGACCGACAATGTAAATGCAAGGAAAAAGTGTGTCTCTGAATTGTGAACCGAGACCTGACCGAACTTGGTTCGGTCAGCTGACAAGTGTAGTTCGATTAACCGACAGGTTAACCGAGTTATGTATTTTTAGTGAATTAGTCATTTCTGGTTTTGAACCGAGAATAAACCGATAGATGAACCGATGGTTAACCGAGAGTTAACTGACGTTATAGGTTCGGTCAACCGAAATGTGACCTAACAGGTGACCGACATTATGAAATTCTAGGTTTAATTCCTGAATTTTTAAAGTAATAAGCCTATTGATTAAATCAAGGCTGTTCATATTGTTTATACATCCATAGGTGATAATTAAGGGAACTTTAATGTACAAATTATATATAACTGTGATGTTTATCGATAATAACACAAGTACATTAAATAACTGAGGATTACACCCAATTGGATGGTAGTGTTTAATTGAATTCGAATTGTCAAATGTATGTTCTTTATTGTCTTAGATGACACTATATGGTAAATCAAACCCAGATAGGGTAATTATTGATTTGTATATTGAAACGAATCCTGGAATGATTATTTATTGATTTGTCTCCGTTCATTTATAATTAAATGGAAACTAAATTAAATGAATTGTATTATATATTGAGTCTGACACTATATAGTGATTTCTGTCTGTTGTAGCAGATTATTTGGGAGTGTTCCGGAACTCCATGGTGATGCTAGTGATCTCTGATCAAGACACTGAGTAGACTTCACTTATTTGATAAGTCCTTGAGGCCTGAGTTATGAATGGTGCGCCCATTAGTCCTGTGCCGGGGAATTTATATAATTCTTCCTTTTTAGGGGAGATATAATTTGATTTGGAAATGCTATGGTAGTTTGCCAACTTATAAAGACTCTCATTGATTAGTAACCGTAATTATAATTGATTTGTAAATTGTAAGTATTGTTACTGTCATTGAGATTAATATTGGTTTTAGTCTCATATTGAATTAGATAGATTAATACTGTTTAATTTGTTTAGGTCTAATGATTAATTAGATACATTAAAAATATGATTAGCATATGAAATCGTAGAACTGTTTATACATTGCTGAATTGTGAATTCATAGTATTATTGATGGCATTACAGGCACAACTGCCATTGCCGGTCCTTCAGAGGTTACAGCTCCAATGAAAATAACTAATACAGTTTCTTCCAAAGAATTCATTGAGTGAAGATAAAGTATTGTAATCATAATGTGAGACTTTTAGAACATGTTTATTGTTCATAATGTAAATACAGTTTTGTTTATATTCCGCATAATGTGTAATTTGATATCCCTTGTGAATTTTATGTTTAAAGTTCACGGGAGTAAGTATGGTCACGACTCGAGATTAACTCGTTTTAAACTTTTATCTCGAGCTCGGATCGTGCCAGGAATGCGTCGAATGTAAGTTGGTGCCCTAGAGATTGACATATATCAATCTTTATCCATCTCTGTCTCTCTCGCACACGAATTTCTATACCTTCTTCAAAAGCTTCCACCTAATCACAGTAGTTAAGAAGGAATGTGAAGGTGAAATCGTTTAGGGTTGATTGTGAATTGCTTCATTCAATTAAAAGCGAGACACATATTTGAAACAGTTGTTTTCGCTGTAGATGAAAACAATGTGTTGTATATAAAAATATTTGGAAACTTAACATTTTGGAAGATGCGAAGTGCATGATTGAGAGAATTCCAGGTGGATTTTTCCTCTGTTATATTAATTGGGGTCCTAGGGTTGTAATTGGGTTGCAAGGTTTGTTACTTGTTTGATTCTTATCCATATGTATAGTGGTCGGAAATTGTATGAAATTCTTGGCTTTTGATACATACATTCCTTCTCATTTGGTCTTTTATTTGTTTGATGGGCTTTTGTTGTGTGGGCATTTGTATAAGTTTTGAAATTCTTTATAATTTTATGTTCGTGAATTGAGAAAGTGTATTTGTTAGTGGATTGTGGATGTTTTGTAAGCGTATGTCTATGAATTCTGTGTAAGTTTGGGCATCTGTAAATCGTGGAGCTGGATAAGGACTCCATTAAGCAGTCTTGAGCATATTGAATTTTTCTCTTGCTTGAACATTCGTAGGTTCATTAGCTCTCCAATCTAGTTATTTCAAGCGAAGGATGTTGTATATACTCTGATTTATTGGTGTGATTATCTTTGCACCAATGTAGCTGGATATGGCTTCACGTGCTTCACGTGCTTTTGTAGAAATCAACGACGCATGAAGGCTACTCTGCAAGTCTGAGACTAGCATGCCTGGGTGTGTTTAAGGCCGAATTAAAGGTTCATGCACCAAATCCCAGAGTCTCGTGTGAGGTCTCGCCCTTTACTTGCCTTGGTTACGTTTAATTATATATTATTATATCTAATTATATTATTTAGTAGGGGTTAGTAAGGGTGGAAGGGTAATTTTTTTAGAAATTAGGCCTAGTTGTATGAGTTAAGGGTCTATTTGCAATTTATAGAATTGTTAGGGGGGCTAGTAGTACCCCCGTGGGCCCTGCGCACTTGCAACTGCACAAACACAAAGCGCGGCATGGGGCATTTTTGCTAGCCAATAATCTCAAAACCAATTGGTAATAGAAAACTACTCAAACAACTATTTAACAAGTTACTTAAAGGCCCTTAGGCATAATTCCTAGTTAGAATAGGGGTTGTCTTGGAGAATTTTGTAATTAAACATAAAATTTTCTAAAATACCCTAAATACGCTTAAGTTCCTTCATAAACCAAGCAACCAAGGGAGGGTCTTTTAGTCATTTCACCCATTACTAAAGTCTTTTTTATTTGAATACATTTCAGATCCCCAAAATCAATAAATTTCCAACCACCATAAGTTTTTAGAGAGAAATGACATTTTTGCCCACCTCTTTATCTCTATATGCATAATTTCAAAGGCTTGAAATTGTTTTTCTATAAAGCTTGTAACATTAACCGTTACATTTAGTGGGAGAGTATAGCTCTCCATAAATCCAAATCAATCATAATACATCAACACCTGTACTTATGATTGGTTATATTTAATCCAATTCATGCACAACCCACTATAAGAATGATGAAAGTTTCAAAATGCATGATTGTGCTTCATGTGCGTGAGAGTTGAGAGAGACGGTTGGGACTTGGGATAAAATAATAATATTTGTTATAAATAATAACAACTCATATTTATTTAATTGATGTAAGGGCAAAGTTATTGTTTTAATAAAAAAATTAAACACAAACCTTACGGTGAGTGCCCATTCTCATTTAGGGATACCAATTTTGGGGACATTAAGTTATTAAAATGAAAGAACATGAGCCTATTTACAAATAGTAAGATTACAAGGGCCTTTTTACAAATATTAAAAACCTTAGAGAGATATATACAAAAACCTCAATATTTTATTATTAATGAGTTCTCGGTGATGCCCGGCTCAACTTATGATGGGGTCCAAACAATCACATATCAAATGTGTTAGAACTAGACGGAAGCAGGTTTAAAAAATGACAATAAGATGAGTTTTAGAATATCTAAAATAAGATGTCAATGACCTTATTGAAATGTGATGATGCCAAAATTGGTTTCGGACACCACCGGTCGAGTAATAAATGTTAAATGCAATAATTCAATAATTAAAGAGGAGAGAGAAGGGATTATAGTGGTTCGATCAAAATGACCTACGTCCATTTCAGAAAGGCAGATGTTGCCTGTAGTATTTTACTTCTCCAATGAATAGGGATTACAGGCTAGGAGAATACAAGAGTAGAAAAATGGAAAGATATCAATTGCCCCTCAAGTGATGAGAGGGCTTTCCTATTTGTAGTCTTCCCCTAACAGATGGGGATGACTTTAATGCAACGTCTCTTTGGAGCCTTAGAGCTGCCCTCGAGGGACGAGGCAGGTGGAGGCAGGTGAGATCTTCTCCGCACGAATTGGTAAAAGTGGGTAAGGAGAGGACTTCTTCCGAAGCGATGTGGTATATATCCTTGACGTGGCGAGGCTTGGTGAAGCAAGCCTCGGATCTCAATGGACTAAACAGATCACGGATCGAGTTACTTTGGCCTGACCCATCATCCTGGAATGGGTCACTTAGGCTTGGACCGGATCACCTGGACCTGACTCACCATCACTTGTTGGGTCATTTGGGCCTGACTCATCATTTTCCCCTCAATGCCCCGTGCATAAATAATTTTTAAAATGGGGCATTTGGTAGATTCAGGTCTCTTCTCCCTCGAAAATCTTTTTCCTCTCTTCTGGTTTTATTATGGTCTGGGCGAGCTTGGGCGCCTTGGGGAGCTTCAGAACCCGGAGAAGCCTGGGTGTGAGGTAGGGCTGTCAAAATTAACCGTGAAAACCGAACCGCCCGACCGAACCGACCGTTTGGCCGGTTTATAAATTTTTTTTAAAACAAAACCAACCGAACGGTTTTTGTAAATTTTTCTTTTTTTCAAACGGTCAGTTTTTATAATTATGTGGAAACTATTCGGTTAAAACCGAACCGACCGAACAAATTACTTCTTGATGGCCCGCCCACTTTTTTTTCTAGAAAATAGCTTTTGGCTATTTGTCTTGGTATGTAATTGTATGTAATGACGGTTTTTTATTGTTATTTTTAATGGTGAGGGATTGTGTGTTCTCTCTTTTATTTTACTTCTTTGGAAGATTTTTGTATTTTTCTATATAATAGTATCTCTTGTAATCAGTAAGAGGCTTTCTGTGGAGAATACCATGTAGTCAGTTTCATTCTTTTTCTCATTTTTTTTTTAGCTGTACTGTAAATTGACAGTTAAGCATTTTCAATTACTCAGCGGATTAATACATCATTGAGACTAATCAGACCATTTTAAACGATCATATCTTATCACTTTTGATGTTCCCCTGATATGCATGGCACGGCAGTTACAGTATTTTATGTACATGCTTCATTAGTCAGGCACTAGTATTTGGTAACATTGTGGTTTCTTATGCCTTTGAGACATAGCTATGAGATTTTTGAAAATTTTATTATTGAAGCCCAACAAAATTACGCGCAGCCCATTAACCGAAAACCGACCGAAACCGACCGAACCGAAATGTCGGTTTCCAATGTCCAGTATATATACTTTGGTCGGTTTTGGTTATTGTAAAATTGTAAAACCGAAAGTTTTGGCCCGGGTGTCATATGTCATAAAACCGACCGAAAACCGACCGCTTACAGCCCTAGTGTGAGGCCCCACCCCTGGTGGGCCCTCAATTTGAATTTGAATACTATATATTAGCCTAAGTATTTTAATTATACTAATTATGGAGTTTAGATAAGGGTAGTTATATATTTTTCCTAGGTTTAGTCTAGTTGTGTAATTAGTAGAGTCAATAGGGTGTCTTTTGTTAATTTTAAAGTTATTTAGTTTGTTAGAGGCCCTAGCTAGAAATTTGTATTTACTATAGGGGGTTTGTACCAAAGAATCTTCTAGAAGCCCACCTAAAGACTTAAGTACCCTCTACCCTAACCCTAATCCTATTCTAACCCCAAGGGCATTTTTGTCCCTAACCCAAAAACCCAACCTATTTAAACTAAACCCTCCCTGCCCAAGCAACCACTGTTCATCTCCTTTCTCTCAATTCCCATCTCTTTTCTCTCTTCTTCTTCCCCACTTCTCTCCAACGAGCCCTCATCTTCCCTCCAATTCCTATCTCTCTCTCCCTCTCTCTTTCTCTCCTCAGAATTTCCAATAGAAGGCCAACCCCAGACTGACTGATCTGCAACGGAGGATCCCTACTGCCGAAACCCCTTGGTTCTCTGTTATTTTCTCTCTTTTCCTTCTACCTTCAATCGATCAGGCAAGTGCCCTATGCTGATAGTTTAGATTGCATGTTTTCCTTCTTTGATTTGCAATTACAATTCCAATTGCAGTATATATATGTTTAGATCGATCTTTGAGCTTGTCTGATTGGTTTTCCTTGGCCATTGATGGATGAGGTTACCTCATTTAGATGATCAATGGCCGGTTGATGATGGATGGATGATATGGGAATGTTTTTGTTCTTCGATTTTTTTTCTGTGATGGTCTGAGGAAAAACCCAGGAGAATTGGGTCACTGTAATAAGTTTCCGGAGATGGAATTATGAAAACTCATCTTGCTGCGTCGAGATCGGGACCGAGGTGGGACCACCTTTGGTAAATGAGGACCCTACATATGTTTGAGGGGCCCTGTGTTCTGTCGCAGAACTGAGTTCTGTAACAGAACACAGCACTGATGGGGGAGCATGGTCAGAGCTCAGTGATGGCCGAGCTCAGCACTGATCGAGTCCAGCGATGGCCGAGCTCAGCACTGGCAGAGCCCAGCGGTTGCCGAGCTCAGCATTGGCAGAGCTCAGCAATTGCCGATCTCAGTACTGGCCGAACTCAGCGATGGCTGGATTCAACACTAGCCGAACTCAGTGTTCTGCCGAGCACAATGCTCAGGTTGAGATCCACATTTTAACCGAGCTCATCGTCTAAGCCGAGTTCAGTGTTATGGCCGAGCTCAGTGTTATGGCCGAGCTCAGTGTTCTACCTAGCTCGGTGCCAGACCGGGTTCCGTGCCAGACCGGGCTCCGTGCTTAGCCGAGCTCCGCGCTTAACCGAGCTAAGAGCTTGACCGACCTCAATGACTGGCCGAGCTCAATGCTTTACTGAACTCAGCTGGGTGACCGAACTGAGCTAGGCACTTTGCCGAGCTGAGCTGGGTGACCGAGCTGAGTGTTCAATTGAGCTCTAATGCTTAGCCGAACTCCGAGATGGATTCCAAAAAGGCCGGATTCCAACAAAGGAGACTAGAACCTGGAACATTCCCTTAAGCCAGAATTCTTAGTGTGCACGGTCAACTACCCAGGCCAGGGGGTTAGCCGAACTCACAGGAAGTCCTGGACAAATAAGCTTTGCCTGCAGGGTGTTTACTTCTCTGATCCCAGTGTGCCGAGCTGACCGCCCAGGCCAGGAGGTCGGCTAAGCACACTGTGTACAGTGACACTTCCCAGATTCTAATTTCTATTGTTGCCATCATATATAGGACCCATTGACCATCCAAATAGACTTCCATCACTGTGCCAACCACGAGTCGATGGTGTGGCTCAACCTTGACTCGTGGGGTTCACTAATTAAGGTCCAGGTTATGTAATCCAAGATGATTCGACCTTTATACGTTACCAAGTGATGCACATAACTTTTGAGCACCAAGCACAGTATTCCTTAGCATCTGTGGTTTCACTTAAAGATCGAATTACCTGAGATAGACCCGAATCTGAAGTGGATCATTTACTTAGGTTGGACTGTTGATATTCTCCCATTGATCCTTATACTTGGAGATTCATCTCCCTCATATTATTACTGTCACTCTATTGTCCTTATTATTGCATATACCTGTTAATTAAATGGAAAATGGAGGACCCAAACCTAGGACTACTTAGAGGTGACCCGGTAATATGATTGGGTGAACATCGACCCGTGTCTGTGGCTAAGCGGGCCCTCTTATGGCCTAAGTTTGGATGTGAATTACCCTAGACTGGAGATGTTAGATTGTATGGGCTTGTGACCCATTATGGATGTAAATGGATCATATGTTATTGAGCATGGACTTCTATTCCATATGGACTGTTATAGAACAGGCCATGTATTTGGTGGGCCTTGGTATGGATCCATTGACTGGACTTCGACCTGGATTATGATCCATGGATACTTGGATCTCTTAGGGACTTTGTTACGACCTTGTTCACGCAAGGCAAAGCCTAGACAGACACAGACCTTTATTGTTTCCTGAGTCGGCATAAACATTCACTCAGTTGATCTAAGCTCAGCCAGTTGGACTGATCATCACTGGTAGGAGCTATTGAGAGTGTTGTGTGGCTATCATGATGAGCATTGTTGGAGACGGACGGTGCGATACCGAGTCCGGTCTCAGTGTGTGTTGATGGAGGATGTTATTTGCGGGGCTAGATAATCCCCAGCACTGTGAGATTTTTCCCGCCACGACTGTGTTCAGTATGGGAGGGCCGCGGCATAATATCCCGCGGTATCCAACTTGTGTCAGTGTGCCATTTTATGTAGGTTTATTATATTATGTTTATCTTGATTCTATTTGTTCATCTTGCTCAACTGCTTAGGATCTGTACCGTTGCTATTCTCTTAACTTTACTACTGTCTCTACTCATTTGATGCATACATTCTATATTATTAGCATACTGTGACTTGCCAGATCTTTAGATCTGATCCACTCTTTGTGCTTAGGTGTTGACCCCGAGTTCGAGGGCGATGCGTACGCACTCGTTGAGGTGCCCGTAGTAGGTGACTACGGATGGGGACCGGCCGACCAAGAGGTCAAGCCGGAGGGTGGAGAGCCGGCTCCAGTAGCAGGGGTTTGAGTGTCCTTTTGTTTGGGTTTTTGAGAGATCTTTGTGGTAAGTTGGGTAGTTAGGTAAATATGTAATTAAACTTTGGTTTTTGTCAATTCACATTTTAGGCTGGACTTCAGCCCATTCACATCTGATATATATATGATGATACCTTATGCTTCCGCTATCTCTGTATTGCTTCCGCTTATTTTACGCTTCCTCAATGTTAACTGTTGTTATAATATTGATCAAAAAGTTTTAAATTCGACCTCACTGCGGACCTACGATCTTGGAAGTTCTCGGATTTTTCGGGAAGTAGCGCGCCAATTTCGGTACTTTGACGGTTTTCTCGGTATCCGAAATTGGGGCGTTACACTGGGCGCCCGGGGGAGTGAGGGCCTGGGCACCCGGGGGAGCTTGGGCGCCCGGGGAAACCTGGGCGCCCAGGGAGAGATGGGCGCCCGGGGGAGTGAGGGCATCGGCGCCCGGGGGAGTGAGGGCCTGGGCGCCCAGGGAGAGATGGGCACCCGGGTGAGTGAGGGCCTGGGCGCCCGGGGGAGCCTGGGCTTGGGCCCCCGAGGGAGCTTGGCGAGTCTGGGCGCCTTCTTGGATGCCCTCGTCGGGTGGAAAATTGACTTGGAGCTTAGTGGGCTCATTTGATACCCCTCTGGGGCTGTAAATTCGGCCACAAAGTCGGCCAGTGCTTGTGCTTTGATAGCCGCCCTTGGTTGGTACTGGACATCGAACTCACTCAATTCGACTGCCCACTTAACCAATCTTCCGGACACATCTGGCTTTCCCAATACTCTCTTCAAGGCTGATTAGTAATTACAACAATAGTATGGCTTTGAAAGTAATGTCGTAGGCGCCTTGTCGTCGAGATGAGGGCGAGCGCCAGCTTCTCCAGCTTCGAGTATTTGAATTCTGCACCTCGGTATGCTCTGCTCACATAATAGATGGGCTTTTGCACCCCCATCATGATTCCTGATGAGGACAGAGCTGACTGCTGAGGGGGAAGCAGAGAGATACAAATACAACACCTCCCGGGCGCCGCCCAGGTTGGCGCGGATTAATGTTTTGGGCACCGAGGGGTTTATAAATATATTTCTGGAAGGTCTGGCTCAGGTAAAGGTTTACTATTCCCCTTTTCTCTAGACTTTCATTTTATATGTGCTATCTCATTTCCTTTGTTCCTCTTTTTCAGGCCTCCACTGCATCCGTCTGTTTGTTGTCAATGCCCGATCTCATAGTTAGTTGAAACAGGATAATGAGACTGTGCAAAAGGAGCTTTCTACTGCTCAAGGAAAGATTACTGCTCTTGAAGCTACTAGAAGGGCTTCCGAGGTTGATCTTACGGTGGCCCGCGAGAGGACAACCAGGCTTGAGACCGAACTCTTAGCAGCCTAAGAGAGGGCGGCCAAGGCAAAGGCTGAGCTTGTGGAGGACCTTGACAGGGCTTCGCTCAGTGAAGCTGAGCTTCTGAAGACCCGTGAGAGGGCTTCGTTCAATGAGGTGAGCTTCTAAAGACCTGCGAGAGGGCTTCGCTCAATGAGGTGAGCTTCTAAAGACTTGCGATGGGGCTTCGCTCAAATGAGGTGAGCTTATGAAGACCCGCGAGAGGCCTTCGCTCAATGAGGTGAGCTTCTGAAGACCCGTGAGAGGGCTTCGCTCAATGAGGCTGAGCTTGTACAGACCCGTGAGAGGGTGATGCTCAGAGAGACCGTTGTGGAGACAGTGATTGGGGCGGTACATGAGAGAACTGCTTTCCCAGATATTGACCTCTTAGGCTTCGTGCCGACTGAGGCGCTTGATGATTGTAATGCCGATGACAACTTTGAGAGTGATTAGAGGGCAGGGGACTTTTTTTTAACAATTTGTAGCACTGATAAAATTTATTAATCCATTGTTTAGTGCTAAACAACATTAATCGAAACAAAGTTGAAAAAATCAAGCCCCCAAACCCTCACTACTTTGACTCTCTTACGGTATTACTGGTAATACCTTTTCAACAGTTCCGCATTCCCTAGTAATGTGTTCAACCGCTGCATTGCGAGGAGTGAATGCTTGTCTGTCTCTCTGCTGAGCAGGACCGAGTTGGTCTCTGACAGGTAGCCTATCTGTCCTGCTTCGCTTGTTGCTTGTATCCTTTCTTTCCTCTCTGTCTCGCCCCTTCCCGTTGTCGACTGCTCCAGAGGACTCCCATCGCATGGCCCTTGTGGTATCTTCAGCAGTTATATACTTCCGAGCCTTTGCTAGTAGCTCCGGCATGCTTTTTGGCGGGCGTTTCATCACTGAGAAAATGAAGCTCGATGAGCGGAGACCTCCGAGGCTGTCATGGACACCTTGTCGTCTTGCTCTTCAATTTGAAGTACATCTTCGTTAAAATGAGTGAGGTAACTCCTGAGGCTTTCATTTGTATCATGCTTTATGCTGAGCAGGTGTGTGGCAGGCTTCTGGTGGCGGCGTCCTCTGATGAAATGTGACACGAAGGACTTGCTCAACTCCCTAAAGGTTTCGATGGAGGCTGGGGCGAGACTGGCAAACCACAGGCGGGCAGAACCCTTCAGTGTGGTTGGGAATGCCCTGCACATATCTCATCGAGGATATTATGTTGCTGCATTTTTGTTTTGTACGTCTCCAGGTGGTCCAATGGATCTTTTCTTCCATCAAAGGTCTCCATGGACGGCATCTTGAACTTCCGAGGAAGTGGGTAGTTTGCCACATCGGGTTTGAACGGTGTGTCCATTCGCCCGACTTGGTGATCTAAGTCTCTGGTGCCTGCGCCTTCATGGCGTTGTAGAAGTCTCCCAGCTGATTCTGCATCTCTTTGATCTTTTCGTCCCAGCGATTGGGAGCTTCCCTGGATAGGTCAGGAAAATAGCTCCCCTCCTCCATGCTTTGGTTTTCACTCCCCTCCTCTTAGAAATCCTCCCCATTAGAGGCAGAAGGGGTGGAATTCCACCATGATTGGGTCCCCCTCCTGGAGGCGGGGGCACTTGGTGGTGGGCGCAACCATGAGGGTCCATCAGGAGCACTCCATGAGGGGCGCCCTGGGGAACTCCCTGGGCGCCCAAGCTCCCCTGGGCACCATGGAGGTGGGCGCCCGGGTGAGGTGCTCCTCTGCGTGGAGCAGTTGGATGCCCCGGGCGCAGCACTCCTTGCGGTGCTCCTCCCTGGGGTGCTCCTCCAAACTGAGCTCCTCCGCCATGGAGGTGGGCGCCCGGGCGAGGTGCTCCTCGGCGTGGAGCAGTTGGATGCCCCAGGCGCGGCGCTCCTTGCGGTGCCCCTCCCTGGGGTGCTCCTTGCGGTGCTCCTCCAAACTGAGCTCCTCCCTGCCCCGCAAGCACAAGTTGTAAGATCTGCTGGTTTTGGGCTACCAGCTGCTGCATGGTCTCCAACATCTGCTGAGGAGTGGGAGCAGGAGCAGGAGCATTCGGGGTAGGAGTGATTGGTGGAGGGTTACCCAAGCCCTCTCGCTGGGGGTTATCCTCTGGTCATCTTGCTGATCTTGTGGTGATCACCATAATTTCTGAAGAATATGTGTGAAGTGAGAACTTTAGCTTTAATTTTCGTTTCCCACAGACAGCGCCAAACTGATGATGCCAAAATTGGTTTCGGACACCACCGGTCGAGTAATAAATGCTAAATGCAATAATTCAATAATTAAAGAGGAGAGAAAAGGGATTATAGTGGTTCGGTCAAAATAACCTACGTCCACTTCAAAAAGGCAGAGGTTGCCTGTGGTATTTTACTTCTCCAATGAATAGGGATTACAGGCTAGGAGAATACAAGAGTAGAAAAATGGAAAGATATCAATTGCCCCTCAAGTGATGAGAGGGCTCTCCTATTTGTAGTCTTCCCCTAACAGATGGGGACGACTTTAATACAACGTCTCTTTGGAACCTTAGAGCTGCCCTCGAGGGACGAGGCAGGTGAGATCTTCTCCGCACGAATTGGTAAAAGTGGGTAAGGAGAGGAATTCTTCCAAAGCGACGTGGTATCCTTGACGTGACGAGGCTTCGTGAAGCAAGCTTCGGATCTTAACGGACTAAACAGATCACGAATCGAGTTGCTTTGGCTTGACCCATCATCCTGGAATGGGTCACTTGGGCTTGGACCGGATCACCTGGACCTGACTCACCATCACTTGTTGGGTCATTTGGGCCTGACTCATCAAAATGTTGTCTTGAATATAGATATGCTTTTACATGAATGGCATTTGCCACTTAATAAAAAAATTTAATAATAAAAAAATAAACTTAACTTTGATTAAATGGATTTATAAAAAAAAAAAAAAAAGAATAAAACTGGGTATCAGAGGGGATCGGTGTGGATAGCACGGCTAGCTTACTTTAGCTCTAAATTATTTCATTTAAAAAATATATAAGTGTCTTATTTGAAACATAGATTAGGCTCAAGCACAAGCACAAGCTTAAGTTCCGAGTCAACTCAATCTAACTTAACTTCCCTTGAATGTGCAGCGATAGAAATTGTTAAATGCATGAACAATATGATTCTCGAATTCTTATTCATAAAAAAGTTAACAACAAGCTTTGACAATTTGCATTGCATATTTAAATCTGTCAACCCACAGATAAATTAATTAACATGAAAACTAATCTCTAATGTAAAAATCCAAAAGCAAAGTTTAGTACTTGAAAACGACAGAAAGAGATAGGCCCCTGTGATCATGTGGGAGGAATATATAACACAAGATTAAGAAGTGTCACATCACATAATGAAAGAGGAAGAATCTTGATCCTTCAAGTGCAGAATTCAGATAATTATCATAATAGTCTATCTATGGGGCCGTATTGACCATCTCTAAGCTAATTAATAAAAACTAATTAGACTAAGGTGAAGAAAAAAAATCCCTCTAAAAAATTTTAAGCTTTACTTTATATATTTGATGAAGTAATTGGGTCCCACCATCTACTCATCTCATGGACGGAGCGGGGAGAGGTTTTCTTTTGGTAAATCACATTCACATTCACATTCACGGGGAGTTGCTGATGCAGTGCCACCACACCCCCTGCCAACACGGGAAAGGGATTCGCGAAAGGGTCGGCGTGGAAATTGGAATCGATTTGACATGAATGAATATGATGTCGCTGTTGTGGTGCGTTGTGCTATGCACTTGTGCGGTTATGCCTCTCTCTCTCTCTACTCGCGCGCGTGCATGCTTCATCTTCCCAACTCCTTCGACCCACTGAGCTTATACGTGACGTGATGATATTATTATATTCCTCTTTATTAGTGATCCTTATCTTCTTCTTTCCCATCCGAATATTTTATTATAAATAAATAGAGGCCTTGATCAGGTGAGCGCAGGCGCACTGAGCGTCTGTGTGCCCCCAAGCTGTGCGGGCCAGCTGTGGCCCGAGCTTGATCTGTGATAAAGGGGGTTTTGTAGATCTCGGTGGGGCCTTTCTTTCTAAAAAAAAAAAATAGTCCCATCTAAGCATTCTAAAGCATATCGTCCGGGCCCACAATTTATATCCATCTGTATAATCGCTCCAACCGTTCAGACCACTTGGATGAGTACCAATTCACAGGGGATGTGTGAAATTTAGGGAATACGTGTGGTCCAGTCCAGTCGGATGTACCATCAGTGGGCTCCACTATGAGTGCACGTGTTGGGCACACAGTGTGCATGCAGTGTGCATATTGGATAATTTATGTAAAGTAAATAAATAAACGTAAAGAGAGCTTTATCAGGTGCGCCCATCCCGCTTGCTGCTGTCAAAGTGTTTCCACAGCGCTTCCTCAACTTTGTCTCTCCTTCTGTGAGTGCAGAGTGCTTCCGTTCTATAAGGTCCGAGTGTTTCCTACCACTATTTTCCTCCTTTCTTCTTCTTCTATTATTATTGTTGTTGTTATATATATATATATATATATTCATGTATGAAGTAATTGTTTGATTTTGATCTGTGGTGTGGTGGGGATGATGGGATCGATATCCAGAAAATGGATGATCCATATTTCTATACTATAGGTTCTCGCAGCAGCACAAAAGAAAGAAAGAAAAGTCCTCCAACACAATGGTCTTTTGAGTTCTTCTTTTTGTTATCCGGATTTTGCGTCGAAATCTATGATTAGAGAGAGGGAAACAGCGGCGATCGTCGTCTTTCATGTCATGCCCACGGAAGGGGTTTAGAATTTAGATGATTTTGTCCTGGTTATTTTTTTTTTCTCAACCACTGACCTCGATCTCGATCTCGATCTCCGTTTGGTTAAATTGGTGGCCAAGAAGAACATTCATTTTGGGGTTTTTTTTTTACCTCAAAATCAAAATCATCATCCTTTGATCAGCAACTTCAAAATTTTGGTAGTCAAAATGTGGCTATATTTCGCGTTTGATGTAGAAAGTCCGGATATATAACTAATGTCATCGGACCTAGTGTATGTTTCTAGACTCGGACTCGGCCCGACTCGGCTGAGTCCCATGCGACTCTGCCGTGCGGACTCGGACTCATGGCCATGGCCGAGCCGGCCGGGTCCCGATTCCCATTTTTAATACCTCGGCTGACACACGAGATTTTTAAGGCTTACACCAAAAGCATTATGCAAATGAGGTATATAATAAAAGGGAAAATCTTCTCCTACGAGCTAACCCCATGTGCGATTTGATGTTCAGCAGAGTGGAATAGAAGATGGAACCCTCCAAACTTGAGGATGGACTAGGTAAAATTATCCAAATTCGAGTATGGACCAGACCTTCTTATGTAAGCAAAAATTTTAGGGATAATTTCTGATATCCTGATCTCATTAGTTCTTCTCTTCTAAATAGCTAATGCTGAATATATAGATAGAAATAATTTTAAATTTACACCTAAAATCAAGGATAATTGTCGCTAACTCGGAGAAAAAATATGGGATAATTATTACTAAGCAGGAAAGGAAATATGCTGGCAACTCTTACTTGATCTTACAACCTGATAGATAAGATTGAGACGACTTTTGCTAATTCTTGCAAAGCATCCTACTCTGGATCATCTACCCACCATAATAGCAGGCTCGTTAGCTTGTCCAACAACTCAGTCCTTATCGCTCTGGGCTCTTATCACAGTCCGGTCCAGCTCTATAGTCCTGCCTTAATGAGTGCAACTCCTTTCACTCTCTTGTCATCTAACAATCTGGCATGAGGCTCAATTTTACACTCATCAAACATGCACTCGCCATTGGATTGAATCTTTAAAAAAAAAAAAAGTCTATGGTCAAAATGCTATTAGACTTTAAGGCGCTTAAATAGGGCTAAGATAATGTGACATGGCTGATTTTTTGGCTTTGGGAGCGGCACCACATCTGAACACCATGTGGTTTGCTCATAGGAGAAGAATTCCCATATTAAACACTGTGTCTAGTAACACAATTAAGTTTCGATCAACATCAAGCGTCACTAATTCAAGAGCGCGGCGACGGTCATTCTCATGGTCTAATACTCCTAATTTTAAATTCAGGTTTGCGATGGCGTGTTCAATGTAATTTCGGTGCTTCATTTATTTATTTATTTATTTGAAATGTAAACTTGCTTGAACCTGCAACATCGTCATTGTCACAACGATCGCCTTTCAGTTGTAGATCTAATAGGCACTATTACACTTGTCTCTATGTCCTTGTCATATAAACTGGCTAATTTCTTCACCAAGTCACTTCCGAGTTCTGATGGCTAGATTCTTTCATCTACTTAATAATCGTTTGATGCATTAACTATTGCACTGTGACCTTGATGGGTGTTAAAGGAGTTGATGGACCATGTAGATTATGTAGTCTGTGATGTACCATTTGTTGGGAAGCTACCGCCAAGAACCCTAGATATTGCTTACAAATTAATGCGGAAATAATGATGATCAAAGATCGAGATCTCTCTGATTTGATCTCGATATAACAGCAACTCGAAAATCTCAAAATCTTCTACTGTATTCCTCTATCATTGAATCCGCACCAAGGTGTGGGCCTCCTCTGTGAATTCTCTCTGCTCTTAAAAATGAGATTTCTCTTGTGTGTTTTGACCTAAAGAGCAATAACACATATTTATAGGCTCCAGTAGGGACCCTAAGAAGTAAATAAGGAATAGGCTTCTAAAGGAAGTAGGAAACCCCGACCCAAATTACAATCCTAGTTCCATAAATTATAATTCAGTCGACTAGAGAATTATAATTGCACTCCTGTCCTTTATTCTCAAAATAATATTTCGAACTTCTTATTATTAAATGCTTATTAATCTCCCCACATTAAGATTTCAGATATCCATCAATTAAATAATTACTGACATCTATATTTAATCGATATCTTTATAACTCCTTAAGACCTATGCTCAACTTATTTGATATGTCGGACACGAAGTCCACCTGCAGGGTTTGACATTATCAAAACTTAAAAACTTCATCAAGGGGATATCATCAATCCCTATTACGGGACGTGGATTCCGTCAATAAAATAATATGCACCATACACGTCAAGGATGAAAATAGCGGTAGCGGCGGGCGTAGCGGCCCGCCGCCAAACTGCTACGAAGCGGGCGATAGGTAGCGTAGCGGGGATACGTAGCGGCGTAGCGGTGCGATTTGAAAAAATCGCCAAAAAAATCTGAAAAAAATTCAGAAAATCCTGAAAATTATAAAATGAAAGAAAATGTGTTTCTTTTGCAAAAGTAAGTAAGAAAAGGGGGTGTAGCGGTGCTCTCAACATATGAGGTCCTGAATCGCTGTATCAATAGAAAATAATAGTAATGATTAGTTTTTTCACATGTATTCATGTTTCTTAGTCATGGTAACTTAAAAAATAATGAAAAGCTCATAAATATTTTTATGTTAAAAATTAAATTTGATTAGAGTCTATTTCCTATTAAAATGAAAAGGGCTCATTTTCTATTAAAATGTACTTTGGTCAAGGCCTTACTTAAGTATTTCCTATTAGATTGAAATTTGGCTAAAACCTATTTCCAATTAATGTGAAAGGCTCATAACAAAAAAGAACCATGTCATGAAGTCAAGACTTAAGACTTAAGAATTAGGATATATGACATCACTATTCTCTTCCCATCAGTCTTATCATTTGTAGTGCCACTAGTAATATTTTCAGTTAGCATGACTGTGTGAAAGTTGGATATGACCCTATTTCTAATTAGAGTGAATTTTGACATAGGCATTAATTTCAATTAAGTAATATTTGGCTAAGGCATGACTTTTTTATTTTAAAATCCTAGCCTCATGATGGAGCCCACCAGTGGTTAAAAAGACTACAAAGTTTTTCAGCTTTTCTTTGGATGGGCCCAGTTAATATTTTTGAATGGTCGTTTTTAAAAAAAAATTGGACGATTTTTTTGAATAATTTTTTAATGACTTTTGATGGTTGGTTTTTTTTTTTTTTTAATGTATTGGTTTTTCAATGGTTTTTAAGTCATTTTCTTAATGGATTTTTAAATGTTATTTTAATGGCCCATTTAGCTTATATATATGCCTTTCATCAGGTGGCCCCATCGTGGGGCCCATAGCTGACCCCTTAAATAAAATGAAAGAGGGCCATCGGGCTGCCCTAGATTTCGCCCGAAGCATCGAGAGAGAATGAGAAGAAGGAAAGGAGAAAAAGAAGAAGAAGAGGGAAAGGAGGAGGAGGAGAAGGAGAAGAAATTGAAGGAGGAGTAGGCTGCTGCATGGAGCAGTGGAACCAGTGCCATCGCTGCCGCCGCTGATCGTGCTGCTGCTGGCTGCTGCTGCTGGCGCTGCCGATCCAGGTAAGTCATCTACAAACTCCTCCCTCTCTATCTATTTTCTATTTTTTTTCCTTGTTTGTTCTTCATGAAAAGGAAAGAAGAAGCAGTGCACCAGTGAATGCCATTTAAAAAAAAAAATGCAGCAGCGGTCGGTGGGTGGGTGGGTGGGGGAGGGGGCGATACGTGGCGGCCGTATCGGCCGCTACGCATGTGTAGCGGCCGCTACGGGCCGCCACAGTTGTGAGCGGCGATTTTTTCCATGAAGCGTAGCGGTGTCCACCGCTACACCCGATTTAGCGGCCGATACGCTACGTATCGGCCGCTATTTTCATCCTTGATACACGTAGTGTAGTCATCCAATTTACTGAGATTATTGACCCATAAAAGATCTCACTCCTTTGTAAATCAGAATGTGAAACACTAAATGTATATATCAATTATTTATATCAGGATTAAGAGCACAAGCACTCAGAATAACCATTTGGATGTTAATCGTCTTATATAGTCAGTATAAATACAATAAACCCAAAAGCGGTCATGTTCAATACACACAAAGCGTACTAGCATAATGAGTTAAAACTATTCCGTTTCCCGCAGCCAAGACAAGCCTGCTGAAACATCATGCTACAATCGTACCGATGGTGTGTCCAAATCCATCTAGATTGTGAATAACAACTTATATTCTATAAGGACTGACAAATAAGTCTTCCGTATATAAGCTGAACTCTACACACCAACTTGTCTACTTTATAAAATAAAAGACACACTCATGCATAATACTAAACAATGCAATCATTTGCACATACAAATTCTCATAAAGATGAAAGACCAAAATATACTAATAAATAAATCAGTTAAAGAAAAATGCATAAAAGTATGCTTTTAGTATAAATTTCCAACACCATTATCATAGGAGATTAGTTTATTTTTTGGTTAGATAGACTTACATACAAGTATGTAAATCATAGTTTTCAGGGCTCGGGTTTTGTAGTTCTCTTTGTTTGTTATAACCCGGCTAATTTATCGCCTTTCCAAACTTTCTCATTGCATTTTGTTGTTGAATTAGAGTGATCTTTGTGATGGTGGAGCCCTTGAGCTGAATTCTTTGACTTTCGTGGCCATTTTCTACAAAGGTTATTTTTGTGGATGACACACAAGTGCAACTCATTTCGTCAACCACTAATAAGATACTAATGAGATGGGTTTAATGAAAGAAGGCATCGCAAGCTTTTTTCATATTCAGTTCTATGGATTATTGGTGGTCAGGAAGTTGCAAGCCCAACCCGATTTTGTTTAGTTTTCTTTAGTTGATTAGCGCATACCAAGCCTGGTGTTTCTAACCCAATAGCTAAAAAGGCTTTTGCTTCAAACCTTTGTGATGAAGTGACAATATAGGGGAGCTTCACGGAATAATTTTTAACCCTTACACCAAAAGCATCATGCAAATGAGGCATATTAAAAGTGAAAAATTTTATCCTACAAGTGAACCCTAGGTACTGTCCAGCTCTATAGGACCCACTTGGTCCCACCTTTGATCACTGCAGCCCTTTTCACACTTATCATTTCACGATCTGCACGAGGCCCAATTTTACACTCATTGAACTTTCACTTACCATTGGATGGAATCTTATAAAAATAAAATAAGATAAAAAAAAACTATGGTCAAAATGCCATTAGACTTTAATGTAGCGAAGATAATCTGACTGATTTTTTATTATCCATAAGTGGACCTTTCCATCTAGCTTTCCCCCACTACAAGATATGCCTCGAAGTGGGACACATGAGCTGGACCACAAGTGAACACTATGCGGTTTGCTCATAGGAGAAAAAGTTCCATATTAAACTTTGGGTCTAGCGACATGATTAAATTTTGATCAACATCAAGCGTCACTAATTCAGGGGAGAGGTGACACTCTAACAGTCATTCCTATTACCTAATAGTTCCCAATTTTTAATTCAGGTTTGTGATGGCGTGTAAAATTTAATTTTGGTGCTTCATTTCTTAATTGTTTTATTTTTTGAAATGGAAGCTTACTTGAATTTGTATCCTTGGCATTTTGACAACGACAATGAAGGTTTAGGGTACGAGATCTCTAGATTGGTCCACTGAATAAATCATCCCAATAATGTGCAAAAAATAATAATCTATGCAACGGAAATAAAATCACAAGCACACACCACAAGGACACCAGATTTAGCGTGGAAAATCCTAACCGGGGGAAAAACCACGGATCCGAACTGGATCAATAATCAAACATTATGAATCTCGCAATTACAAGAAACTCAGATTTCCTCTCCAGATATCTCCTACCTAAGGACTGAAGTTACCTTGTGTCGATTCACGCTTCAACAACTTCACATCGTTGATTGCAACAGACTCAATCTAGCGCTTGACTCTTCAAATCTTTTACGCAAGAAGATGATCTTCTATAAGGGATGCAGAAGAACCTGGCCCTCTAGAGTACTTGGCAGCACAACTCTTCAATAAATCTCTAGAGAAAATTTCTCTCAATTAGATCACTAATTCAGAACTTGAGAGATGATCTGTGTCTCTTTGGGTTGTGAGAAACACCCAATTTATAGTCCCAAATCCGTGCAAGAGACGCCTAATAATAATCCAATCAGAATAGGAGTTTGTCTTTTCTCCTTTAGAGTCCGGATCCAACTGGGCTCTCAATACCATTCTCGCTATAGCGAGACCCCATTCTGGTTCAATGTCTATCAGCCGTTTTTTGTGCTGTTTTTATTGACCCTAGATGCCTTTTGACCTTACAGACCACCTTTCAATTGTAGATCTAATAGGCACTATTACACGTGTCGATCTCCTTATCATATCAACTGGCTGATTTCTTCACCAAGTCACTTCCGATGGCTAGATTCTTTATTCTACTTAATAATCTTTTGATGCATCAATTCCCGCACCATGAAATCGAATGAGGTCTCAAAGGAGTTGATGGACCATGTAGATTATGTAGTCTGGGACGTACCATTATATTAGGAGATTAGTTTATTTTTTGGTTAGCTAGACTTTAATAAAATTATGAAAATCATGTCTTTGTAACATAGTATCTTTGCAATTTCTGCATTTGTAAGATCCATTCCTTTCTCAGCTACCAAAATAAAGAACCAAACTTCAAATATAGCATTGGCTCTCTGGCGGCGTCTGGCCCCAAGGGCTTAGCTGTCCAAATATGTGGTTAACAATACCACAAGGTGTAGGCCATAACCCTCTTGGACTGATGTCATGTAATGGTTGTTTTCATTTCTTTTGCACACTCAGACTTGCTGATGTAGTCTTTGGCCATAGCTGTCACGTGATCCATGTACCAGTTCCCCAAGCCACTACACAAGTATGTGAAATATATACATTCAAGCATTTATATGCCTATCCTTCTAATTTATTTATTTTTGTTCTGTTCACTTGTGTGTATAAAAGGTATTCAATATCTTTTTCATAGAATTTTCTACAAGTCTGTAAATTTTCACAGTGAAATTAGATATGGTCTAGTAATATCTAAGATAAATGGTACAGCATGAATCATTTAATTTTAGAAAATTGGTTTCTCGGGTTTATAAGGAGATTTTTTATTAAATTTTCTGTGTTGCTTCTCAGTGATATGGTTAAGGTTCATCTTCTGCTATATCTTTTCCAGTATCAAAGTTCTAGAATTGGATGCATACTTCCCTCAGTTTGCAACTTTTCATGAGACATTGAATTTGTAGACACATATAGTTTGCATGATTCCTTAAAACATGTGATTTTCTAGGCAAAATGCAAGGTGCAATTCAAGCAATCAGATACCATGGACACATTCTTAAACAAGCTGTTGTACAACATGTGCGCGTTGTGGATCCAATCATGCGGTCTGCTATATTTTCACGCTTCAAATCAGCTTCCTCCGCTCGCTTGGAAGAGCATGGGTTTGAAAGTACCACAATTTCAGACGTCCTAAATTCCAAAGGTAAAGGTGCCGATGGATCTTGGCTTTGGTGCACAACAGATGATACCGTTTATGATGCTGTGAAGTCGGTATGTTCGTGCTTTTAGAGTTTGGAGCAGTTTTCTTTATGTGAATATCTTGTTGGTTGGAATTCTTTGTCAATTCAAGTTGAACTTTGAATTTCCATTCAGGTGCCACTTGTCATTAATCGGTGGTCAACTTCCATGTTTTGCACGCACTACATTGTGTGGAAACAGAACAACATGACTAGTGCATATTTGTACTTTTGTGTCTTTCCAAATGTCATGAAATCATTTAATACTAAATTCATTGTAGATGACACAACATAATGTTGGAGCTTTAGTGGTGGTTAAGCCTGGAGAGCAGAAGTCAATTGCTGGAATAATCACTGAGAGAGGTAATGAAGAAATTTTTGTCAATTATGTATCAAGTCGCATAAACTAATTTGCTTATTTTCTATTGACTTATGATATTGTTGATAATGTTGAATTTCTCTGTCTAGATGCAGATTTGAGATGTAAAATTGCAGCTTAGTTATGTTTTATAGTAGTCTGACCATGCTAATGCTTCTTAAACTAGGGATTTATATCATGAAAATCTAAGTCAGGTTTTTTATTGCAATAGAGGTCAAATTCTAAATTGTGGAGATCTTTTCCCTCAAATTGTTTTACACACTTTCCCTCAAATTGTTTTACACACTTAAATAATACTGTAATTTGCAAGGTAGCATACAATTTTTTCCTCTTTGAGATGGTAATGGGTTAATTCTCAAGCTAACAAGTTATAAAGATAAGCTTTCCGAAGGGAAACACAAAGCATAACAATGTAATGGCGTATCTGTACCAGTATGGTTACAATGCCAAAGATCAGAAATAAAATATTGATCAAATTGATAAGAAGGGATGGCCCATATGATGGTGAGAGAACGACCAGATGAGCAACTTCATAAGTAATATAGGAGATATTTTGAAAAGTTCTCTTATTTCTCTCAGGCCAAATCATCGAGAAGACAACAACAAAACCATACTCTGCAATATTGATCTTCTGGAGAGTACGCATAACTCCAACCAAATCTGCAACATTCGTTTTATTTAATGAGGCGTCACCTTGGGTTCCAATAAGCTAAAAAATCACTCCACGCCAAGGTTTTAAAACTCGGACAACATAGAGGTGACCAGCCCAGTTGGACGGAGTCATGCTCCATAAAGCCCCAAAAACTTGAAAAACATTAAAAAATAATTATTCTTATTTACACATTCATTATTCAGTTCATGAAGGGGATCCCATTTCAAATTTTTGTAAGGCGTGCAGTCTAGTGAAAGTCTTTGGCTGAGGTTTTTTCCCCCTTCTCTTTATGCAATTGCAACCATCCCTACAGTGTATTTTGCAGACTATGGATCTATGAGAGGTGAGATTAATTGGACTTTGATCTTTTAACAAAGCTTGCTAATGTTGAGATGCATTCTCTGATTGATCTTCTAAACTTTATTCATGGGTTATTTATAAGCTCCTTCCAAGGTCTTATTTTTCTGCTCCTAGAATAATAAGAACTCAAGTATTTGTTAAAATTAAAAAACTTAGGTCTGATTCTGGGGGTAAATATATCAAATTATTAAGCACGAGAACAAGATACTCCTGGAATGATTAAAAATCAATTATTTGTTAAAATTAAGACATTTAGGTCTGATTCTGGGGGTAAATATCTTTCTTTCAAATTTCAGAAATTTCTATCACAACATATCACAGGTTGCCTGGTCATTGTATGCTGGAACAGAATAGAGTGGCTAACATATTCACATTCTACATATTGCCAGTTCCCTTTTTCATGCATCCCATATTCCCATTCCCGTGTTCCACATAGCGTTTGGGCAGAAGCCATTCTTACCTTGGTGTATCTCATCAACTGAGGACGACCCTCTGTTCTTTAAGGATTAACTACTTTTTATCTGGTAAATACTCTTTAACTCACCCACCCATGCTACATAGGTCCCTCACCAACAAGACAACGACCAGGATTGAACCATTGTTGTCCCTGTGGAAGGAAATGCCTTACCACTGTTCTGTCGGTTTGAATCACTTTTTTTTTTCTCATTGACACCTTCCTGTCATGATCTTCCCGTTTTTGTGTGCACTTGCTTTATTCTACTTCCAAAATGTGAATGGTTGAAACTTTCTCCTGGGGCTGTTATCTGTGTACATCTTATTAAGTCATGGAATCAAACAGAAAGTATATGGTTCTAAGATCCACATACAAACTCATTCAAATTTCTTTGGCCTGCCAACTTTCTGAACAGACACCCTCCTAGTCTTTACTAGCTACGCCTCTATGTCCTAAAGAACCATCATGTTACACTCTTGGGGCACATTTGTGTAACGTCCGTGGAAAATTGGTTTTGCGGACTTCTGTTTTTCCACTGGAGAAAATTTCCTATGACCCAAATAGGAAATGCTTTTCTGTTGAATCACGGAAAATAAAGCTCATTTTTGCACTTTTCCTTGTAGAATAACGTAGAAGATCATTTCTCTCTATTGTATCTTTTCCTCGCTTTTGGTGCAACCCAAGCCTGTTTGGTTACTTCACTTTACTAGTGAAATGTGGTGAAGGGTCATTTCAAGAGATAATAAAAGAGGAGGGATCAAATCCTAAAGTACCAAATTAAAAATAAAAAATAAAAAATAAAAAAAAAACACCTTACCTTTTACAAAAAAAAATCAAAAAGTTACTTTCTAATGTCACTAAATGTATCACCCTTCAATTCTTCATATATATGCTATTTCTAGCCTTTATGAATGTGCCAAACCATCTTAAGTGACTTATTTTTTCTTGAAAGAAATGTTTTTTTTTTCCTTCTATAGCAGCTGCGTAAGTTCCACCTCATATCGTCATTCTTAATCCCATCATTTCTTGCAAGTAGTCTGCCGTGGCCTCTCCATCTCGGGGGCATTTGCTTTTGACTTTTGTATTTATTCATTCGCCAACATTCTACTTCATACACCGTAGTAGGTCTAACTGCAATCTTATAAAAATCCCCCTTTAATCAAAATAGCACTCGAACTGAACCCCATACAATACATATGTCCACATCTTTAATATCTGTATCCATTAAACCTAATTCTGGATAAATAAGCTAATTCTCATTGCAATATTTCATGGTTGATTATGCAATGGCAACAAGTATGCTAGCACCAAGTGAATGGCCAGAACAATGGTGTCTTTAAGTATTTTGTGTAACTGACCAGAATTTGATCCTTGTTATATAAGAGAAATATAATCATTCAGCTGATTATACTGGATGCAGTTTTTTCCCCCTTTCCTTCCTGAAATGTATATCGGCAACTATTGGTTGATCATTACCTAAAGAATAAGATACCCTACTTGTACACTGCCAGCAATTATTTGATGTATCTCAAGCAATTTGACAAAGTGTGGATATATTCATCCATTAATGCATTGGATTTTTACATGGTTTCAGACTATCTCAGGAAGATCATTGTGCAGGGAAGATCATCGAAGTCAACAAAAGTTGGGGACATTATGACTGAAGAGGTATCATCACTACTACCATTGTGGCTCCTGATTACAGTGCAGTTGCAAGTTTCTGACCTTCTTGTGACTTGTGTTGCATATTCCTTTTTCATTATTTGCTTTGCCGACAGAACAAGCTCATCACAGTGACTCCCAATACGAAAGTTCTTCGGGCAATGCAACTGATGACTGGTATATGACATGCCATGGAGTTATACAGAAACTTTTTGTTATCAATGAATTGATGATGATATTGTTCATTTTGGCAGACAACCGTATCAGGCACATTCCTGTGATCAATGACAAGGATATGATTGGAATGGTCTCCATCGGAGACGTCGTTCGAGCGGTGGTAAGTGAGCACCGGGAGGAGCTGGACCGCCTGAACGCATATATCCAGGGCGGTTACTAAGAGATTGTTCTGCCACAGTGTTGATGATGACGACGAAGGCAAGCTGATGCATTTGAAGTGGGTACCGACTATCAAATGCAATGTGTGTTATACCTTGTTGCATGCTTCTTTCTCATGGTAATGTCAGTAAGTTAGAGGTTAGTCTTGTCTTATCTACCAACTGAACTGGTTCTGATCAGCTGTGGTGATGTATTCAGAATAATACAGCAACTTACCGAACTAAGGTTTTGTCATAGGATGAAGCATTGTCTTTGGTTGGTCCTAGATCTAGTTTTTTGGCTTTTGCATGGATTTAATTTTAACTACTTTGATAAAATTTTCTTTCATCCATGCTTTTTGCTAAACTGCACAGAAGTCCCTTGTGAATTTCCTAGATGGATTGTTTAGTAGGATTTCTTAATCCTTCTGAAGAGGCTCGACTCATTTAGGGGTCACTTGCCTTGCTGGGGGGTGGGGAACTGATAGGGGGCTCTTGACTGGAAAAAAAATGAGAGAACATGCGAGCAGAGAATGGGTAAAGTGGGAGATCAAGTCGCACTTGGATCTTTTGCATGGGGGAGTGGCATGTGGAGAGGCTTAGAACCATGCAGCACCTAAGCTCAAGGAGAGGGGAGAGATTTCAAGACTCGAACGGAAGTTTATCATAAGCAAAGAAGGATAAATGGGATAGGCAAAGCAACTGAGGAATTATGTCACCAGTGATCAAGCGTGTCCCATCATTGGATTGATCACAAGCGAAAATGTGATTTATTCCATTGGAGTTAACTCATTAGTTCCAGATACATGTGGTCATCAGACATTGGTTGGCACGTCAATTGAAGTGAGCATTTGTATTGTGCTGTATGATAATCACAGTTACAGTTGTCTGGTTTGTGCAGCTTAAGGCCTGTTTGGCAACGTGCTGTTCGGATGTTTGGAAGTCCCTTGGAGAAGAGGAGGAGAAAACTCAACTTATTTTTTAGGAACTCTTGACTTACCAAATAAGATATTTGGTAACATTACTTTTTAGGAATTTATTTGGTAACAGCATATCTTAGCAGAATATTTTCAATGCACAGCATAATCTCAGTTGAATTATTGATCCCCCTCTTTTTAAGAAGAGGAGGAGACTATCTCAGGAACTTATTTTTTTTATAATGTTACCAAATAAGTTCTGCACGGTATAATCTTAGCAGAATAATTCGGTATAATCTTAAGCAGAATAATTCAATTTAGTGACAAACGGGGCCTTAGATTCATGAAATAGTTGATTGAATATGGTTTGCAGAAATATATCACATTTCATGTTTGACAAGTGGTCTCATTAATTTGTTGTAATATATCTTAGAAAATTCTTACTCATTTTACTGGGGGCCGACAGATCATTAAGCTGTCAAAAATGAAGAACTTATCAACCAAACGTGCCAAAAGAAGATGATGATGATGATGATGAAAGAAAGAGGGGGATAATATACAAGAGCATTCAAGACCAAGTGATATACTCTGGATTAAATGACTCGTGGCTCAGAAGAAAGATGTTAGTCAAGAGTTATCTAAAGAGAGGAATTGACACATTTTCAATTGGTAATTGCCATTGGATTGAATCTATAATAAATTTGATGCTATCAAATCAAAAATCAAAAGGGTTGGGATATCTGATCTGGCTGATTTTATGTATTAGCCTAAAATGGACTGTCCTTGGAAACATTATTGGGGGTATTCCATACCAGAGTCGGATGCCTGTGGTGTGGTGTGGTGCACAGTAATGGCAATGGTTCCACAACTCACACTCGTCCTCCCTTTTAAACTCAACCCACCCACCCCTCAGGCCTCAACCAACCAACCAACCAACCATTGATGGCGTTCATAGGATGGGAGGTAGCATACCAGATCTGCCCACCAACCCTGCGATGCGTTCACGTTAGGTCTGATTTAGATTTAGTGCTGTTCATTTAAGTATGCATGTGTATATATAAAGAGAAAAACCAAAGCAGGCATGATAAGGGAGGAGAAAATACAAAGTTGTGCCTGGACTGACGACCCCACCTATCCTCGGTTGCAATTATTAAACCACGAGTGGAAACCCTGCTCCAACCAACCAACCAACCAAACCCATTGGAATCGCCAAGTCTAAGTCCAGTCAGATCCAGTCTAGTCAAGTGGGAATTCAGTGCACCCACAGACCACAGTGCTATAAAAATAAAAATAACACATCAACATCAACATCATGGGCGCTGCTCCTGCTGACGAAAAAACATATTCCTACTACTGCAGGCAGGAAAAGGATCCCCTTTTTGGTCCAATCAGGGGCGCCACATCAGGGGGGCGGAGGTGGGGGTAAGAAAGAGAAAATATTTTTCTTTTTATTAGCCCCGCCTCCGCCCCACGCGTGGTGTCTGATTGTTCCAAATAGGGCCTTTCTGTTTGGACCAAATAAGGGATCCAGTTCAGGGGCGGGGAATCCTTATCTTCTTCTCTCATCCATTATCCATTTTCCATTCTGAGAGGAGAAAAGGTACATATACATATAGAAAAAGACAAAAAAAATAAATAAATAAATAGAGTATATGCATTGAACATTACATGCTAATGCTAATGCTGCATTCATCATTCAGTGAATACATAGACATTGATAGATGCAATCATATCATCTCGCTGGCTGTGGCTGTGGCAACAAATAGCTAACACACAGCACAGGGCATCCTCCTCTCCCTCCTCTTCCTCTTCCTCTTCTGGGATCCCAAACTTTCTCTCTTGTCCGTTTCTCCGTTTTAAGGTCCGATCATTTTCTTCCCATCTCCATTCTCTTTCTTTCTCCTATCGTTATTAATATTATTATTATTATTGCTACTAGTACTAAGTACATTAGAAGAATGAATGAAATTATTGTATATGGATGGATGGAATCGATCCATCTCCAGAAATGATGGATTGATTGCCCTCCCTCCTCAATCAACTTACAGTGAAGTGAAGTGCAGCGAAGTTTGTACATGGTCAATGGTTATTTATTTTTTAGTCTTTAGCTCTCACTCAGCAAGCATAAAAGCCCCCACTCTTCATTTAGATTGCCTTTGTTTTCCGACTTCCACTCTGTGTCCAAATCTAAAAATATATTAGTTAGTTGAGGAGGGAAGCCATTATCTTCTTCTTCTCCTTCGACTTCGTCTTTCATTCAATTAGGTCGATAGTGGTGACTAGTCACTAGTCACTAGTCATTCGTTCGTGTTTATATTGTCTTCAACCACCACCGAAGGTGCTCCATTTATTACGTGTCGTTTATTGATGATTATGCAAGACACAATATATGTATATATATGTTTGTATTTAATATGAGAAACAGATCAAATTTACAAGCTATCCATGACCATATTACTTGTACTATAAATAAGATTATACAAAACACAACTTTCTGCCCAAATTAAACATATTTTGGTCTTTTTTTTTGGTCTTTCCCATCCAAATTTTGGCACTTTCTATCACAATAACACACACTTGAGCAAAATGGACTGTCCGAGTGCAAACACAAAGGCATATTAGATATTGCAGATCTCTTCTCCATGCAATCCCATTCCCATGCTTCACTTGGTTTCAAGTCTTTAGGAAGATACCCTTTTACCTTTCTTTCAAAACCATCCTATTATAAGGATTTCAAGTTTTTTTGGTTGCGTATGTATATTTTGTTCGACTTCCTAAACATGAAAGTACTAAGCACTCACCTAGTGCTGCTATTTGCATCTTCCTTAGCCATGGTATTGGGCGTAAATGTTACCAACAATGTAATGCCATGGCTTGTTGCCATCCGCCTTTGTATTTTCAAACATATGACATTTTTTTGGAACTTGTAACATTCTATTCCTTGCTCACCTGTTACCTCTGCCCCTGATCATTGTGTTCTTCCAACACAAAGTTACCCTCTTTGCACTTGCACTCCCATTTCTCTCCTTGGTTTTATGGATTTGAATTGATACACTTTGTTCTAGATGCCAGTCAGTCCTTTCATGTAGCTACCTATTTATGGCCATAATGAACCCCCCATCATCCTCTTTGGCAGACAACAATGGCAAAAGAACTAGTTGCTTTGAAAAAGACTCACACTGGGGATTTGATTCAGTTACTTCAGAGTTAATAAGCAAGCGGGTTCCAATAGGTTTACAAATTAAAGCCAAAACCGACGTGTCCATCAATCAATGGGAAGCTTGTCTCATCTCCAAAGGGTACAAACAAAAATATCGCATTGATTACGATGAAACCTTTGCACTAGCTACCAAGATGACTTCTGCTCGGGAAGTCATTATGTGTATGTCTATGGCCTTTGTAATGCATTTCTTTTTAAGAGAGTTTACATCCATCCTTCTTCAGGATTTCCTCATAAGCTGCATCATATTTGTCATCTGAAACACACGCTTTATGGCTTGAACCAAGCTCTGCGTATCTAGTTTGATTAGTTTCTCACTGCGATTGATATGATTGTTACAAGTGATGATTTTGAGGATATTCCTGCTCTTAAATCATATCTTCATCAACAATTTGAGATGCAGGACCTGGGTTATCTTCAACATTATCGTGGCATTGAAATAGCCTACTCATTGGATGGATATATTTTTTTCACAGATGAAGTTTGTCAATGATGTTTTTGAGCTAGCCAATCTAACAGAGGACAAGATCATCCTTTGTATTGAATGATAATTGGGAACTGCTGCCTGATCTAACTCGTTATGAATAAATTGGAGGCAGTATTATTTACCTTACTGTGACTTGGCCAAACATTGGTTTGTGGTAAATCTGTGTTAATAAGTTTGTAGCCTTCACAACTTTTCTTCATTGGTCTGTTGTTATATATACTACGCATTATTGGAATGTTTGTAGTACATTCTCTAAAAGACTCTTGCTTTCTTCTCACAGTCCTCTCACTCTTCGAGCATATTCCAATCCTAAGTGGACTGGAGATATAATTGATCGATCACAAATGTACCATAGGTTACTGCTTCTTTCATAGCACTTGTTTTATTTCTTGGGAAAGCAAAAATACCGATTTGCATACCTCTGCTAAAGCAGACTACCGTGATCTTGCACAAACCACCTTCGAGTTGGTTTGGGGTCAATGGTTCCTACAAGCGTGGGTTCTTTTTGTTGATCATCCAACTCCTCTGTATTATTATGGTAGTAAAAATCCAGCTTAAATTGCAGATAATGAAATCTTTCTTGAACACATGAAGCATATTAAGATTGATTGTCATTCTGTGTGACGACATCTTTTGCAAGGCACTCCTTGGCAGATTTCTTCATCAAGTCACTTCCGATGCCAGATTCCATCATCTACCCTATATCTCGCATCGTGAGCTTCAGAGTGGTGTCAAAAGAGTCGATGGACCACGTATATTATGTAGTTTGTGATGTACCATATAGATTGTATGGACCTGTGATACATTTGACTGTTTGATTGGATAGACTTGCCTCAAAATATGTAAATCAATCTTTGTACGAGGGCAGTTTCTATATAAAGGCAAATGGATTTATCATATTGATCATCCATCCGCTTTTCTTCAAAAAAAAAAAAAAAAGTTTCAATACCTTCGGAAACATACCCTTGTGTAATTACTTACTAACAAATAAAGTACCAAACTTCAAATATAACCAGCCTTGGTTGACTGGCCCTCGGGGCTTCGCTGTCCCATATGTGGATAGTGGTGGTGCCACGAGATCTGGACCATAAACCCCATGGACTGATGCCATTTAAGGGTTCTTCTGCAAGGTCGCACTTGTATAGTCTTTGGTCATAGCTATCACATGCATGGTCCTTGTATCCGTGGTCGCATCACGCAAGTATGCGAAATATATACATCGTGGCATTTATATGTCTATCCTCCTAAAAAAAAAAAAAACATACGTAAGTGTATCCTCATGTAAGTCGTTACTTAATTGTGTGTATAGAAGATATGAGGTTGATTAATATCTTATGAAATTCATAGTATTTCTAAAAAGTCTGTAAACTTTTGTAGTGGAACTATATATAGATAAGGTCTAATTTTAATTATATATAAATCTAAATGGCACTGAATGAATCAATTTTGATTTTAGAGATAATTTAGGTTCGCTGGTTAATTTATAAGGAGATCTTTTTCTTAAATTTGCTTTTTGTAACTTGTCAGTGATTCAGGTAAGGTTCATCTTTCATTATTTCTTTTGCAGTATCAAAATTTTAGAATTGGATGTGTGCTTTCCTCGATTTGCATACGACATCATCAAGTCATAGTCGATCATATATAATTTGCATGATTCGCATTAAACATGTGCTTTTCTAGGAAATATGCAAGGTGCAATTCAAGCAATCAGATACCATGGAAACATTCTCAAACAAGTTGTTGTACAACATGTGCGTGTTGTGGATCCAATTACGCGGTCTGCTATATTTTCACGCTTCAAATCAGTTTCACCTTCTCTCTTGGAAGAGCATGGGTTTGAAAGTACCACAATTTTGGACATTCTAAAAGCTAAAGGTAAAGGGGCCGATGGGTCTTGGCTTTGGTGCACAACGGACGATACTGTTTATGATGCGGTGAAGTCGGTATGTTTGTGCTTTGGGAGTTTGGAGCTCTTTTTTTTTTTTTTTTCCTTTCATGTGAATATCTTGTTGGTTGGAATTCAACTTCAACTTCAACTTCACATTCAGGTTGCCACTTGTCATTTGTTGGTGATTGAGATCCCTGTGTTACACAACATTACATTGTGGGGGGAACAGAACGTACATGACTAGTGCATATTGAAAACATGCATGGATTTCTTTTGTGCTTTTGTAGGAATTTTTTTTTTTCTTTCAATGTTCATGTAACCGATTACTAGTAAATTCATTGTAGATGACACAACATAATGTTGGAGCTTTAGTGGTGGTGAAGCCTGGAGAGCAGAAATCAATTGCTGGAATAATCACTGAGAGAGGTGAGGAAAAAGTTTTTATCAATTAACTATTGACTCTTATAAAGTAATTTCCTTATTGGCTATTTTCTATGGTATTGTTAATATTGATGAGTTTTTCTGAGGCTAGACTCTAGATAAAGCTGCTTCAAACCTCGAAGACCGTATTTGATATTAATGATTCATAAACAAGTAGTTTGGTATTAATAAGATAGAACTTGGAGGCTATTTGAAACATTGCCTAAGAAATTTGGGGTGCTGATATAAATGTGACAGTTGTCAATTGCTCATCATCTAGCACTTCCAACACTTTGAAAGGCTCATGTACTGATTGTGCAGGTAGCCATAATTTTATATATATATATATATATATATAAACAAGAAGGTAGCCATAATTGCACACAAAACTTAGTGGTTTGGACCATTTTAGTTGACACGCCACACAACTCATCTTTCTATAACTCACTCTGTGGTGGCTCACTCACCTATTGAAAATTTGAATAGCTATGGATGGATGCCCTTCCTTATATGAAATGCCACCAAATTTTACTCTAATAGAAGCTAGTCCCATCATAAGATTGAGCATATAATTAGTAGTATGCTTAATCTTTGGTTGGACCAACTTCTCAAAACTCTCATATCTGCTACACTCATTTTTTGCATATGTTGTTTCCTAATTAGCCAACATTATACTCTATAGGTCCTAGTTGGTTTAATCATTGTCCTCTAAAAATCTTTCCTCTAATCAAGTACTCTATGCTCTCGACTTTGCCATTCAACTCTTTTCTTATATTGAACATCCTCCTAGTCACTTCATCATTGCTAATTATAGAGCCAAGTTATAAGAATGTATATCTTTGCGATATCTCTTGAGCTTCAATTCTTGCAGGAGTTGCGTTTATTTGTACATCCCCACTAAAGTTCCCACTCGTATATTCCATCTCTGTACCGCTTAATTTAAATCCCTTGGATTCTAAAGCCTCTTGTCATCTCTCAAGTTTGACATTCACACTATCGCTTGATTCATCCGCGAACACTATGTCATCTGTAAACAACATACACCAACGTTTCCCTTGAGTATGAGCAATTAACTCATCCATAATCAATAGAAAAAGATAAGAGCTTAATGTTAATCCTGATACAAACATATGATCACTAGAAACTCACATGTCTTTGAGTAGCTAGTTCTCACACTAGTTACCTTGCCCTCATACATGTTTTTAATGATGGCACTATAACATCTTAGGGCACTCGTTTACTCTAAAATCCACTCAATCAAATCTTTGGGTACCCTATAGTAGGCTTTTTTTAAATTGATAAAGATCATATGAAGGTTTTTCCTCTCCTCTTGGTACTTTTTTTCATTATTCATCCGAGTGAAAAGATAGCTTCCATAGTTGATCTCGCTAGTGTAAGATGAGGATTTGGATTCCATTAATGTATTAGCTAATTCTCGTCATAATACTTTGTGGTTGATTATGCAGTGGCAACAAGTCCACGAGCACCAAGTGAATGGTCAGAACAATGGTGTTGAAAGTACTTTGTGTAAATGCAGTTCTTTTTTCCCCTTTCCTTCCCTAAATTCATATCTGCAACTATTGGCTGATCATTTCCTGCAACTATTGGCTGATCATTTCCAAAAGAATAAGATACTCAACTAGTATACCACTAGCAACTATCTGAACTTCTCAATCACTTTGAGAAAGTGTGGCTATACTCGTCCAGTGATGTATTGGATTTTTACATGGTTTCAGACTATCTCAGGAAGATCATTGTGCAGGGAAGATCATCCAAGTCAACAAAAGTTGGGGACATTATGACTGAAGAGGTATCATCACCACTTCCTTGTGGCTCCCGATTACAGTGCAGTTGCAAGCTTCTGACCTTGTTTTGACTCGTGTTGCATTTTCTTTTTTCATTATTTGCTTTGCCTACAGAACAAGCTCATCACAGTGACTCCCGACACTAAAGTTCTTCGGGCAATGCAACTGATGACTGGTATATGACATGCCATGGCATTATCCAGAAACTGTGCATTATGAATGAATTGATGATGACCTAGTTCATTTTGGCAGATAACCGTATCAGGCACATTCCTGTGATCAATGACAAAGATATGATTGGTATGGTCTCCATCGGAGATGTTGTTCGAGCAGTGGTAACTGAGCACCGGGAGGAGCTGGACCGCCTGAACGCATATATCCAGGGTGGTTACTGAGATTGTTCTGTCACAATGTTGATGATGACGACAAAGACAAGCTGATGCATTTGAAGTGGGTACCAACTATCAAATGCAATGTGTGTATATACTTTGTTGCATGCTTCTTTCTCTTGGTAATGTCAGTAAGTTGAGGTTAGTCTTGTCTTATCTACCAACTGAACAGGCTATTATCAGCAATGGTGATGTAATCAGAATAATACAGCAACTTACCCAACTAGGGTTTTGCTATAAGATGGCTTTAGTTGGTCCTAGCTCTTGTTTTGGTTTTGCATAGATTTAATTGAACCACTTTGATAAAATTATCTTTGGTCCCTGCGTTTTTCTTAACAACGCAGAAGTCCCTTGTGAATCAACTTGATAGATGGTCTATTAGGATATATGAATCTCTTATTTCTGGAGAGGCTTGACTCATCTAGTTATGCAATGCAGTCAAGTATTTTTTCAAAGGGTTAAGATTTCTAGCCGGTTGGGGGCGGGATTGATAGAGCTCGACTGGAAAAAAGATTGCACATTGGCGGAGAATGGGCGTGAAGGGGAGATCAAAATCACACTTGGAGCTTCTACGAAGGGGTCAGGCAGTCACAAAACTGAAGGAGAGGGGAGAGACTTAAAAGACTTAAAAACTGGGCCGGGTTTGAGTTCAAAGATTTAGATCTTTGTCGTGCTAGGAGGAGGTTTGGTTTTTGGGTGCATTGACCTACCCTACCTTGCTACATTTATGACCATTGAGATAATTGTTAATACTAATAAAACAGCATCTCTAAACTAACCCACACCTCCACTTAAAACTTTAGTAGTTTGGTTATTGTTTTGGAAGTAGGCCTTTCTTGGGTTGAGACTCATCATTCCTCTGTGCTTCTTGTACATCATAAGTTGTTCTTATCCACTCAATCTTATTTAAAGTGTTGCTTTTGTTATTTTTACTTTTCCACTCAACCTCCATTTATGACCTTTTTTCCTCAGTGAGCAGAGACCTGTTAGGTAGTAATGGGTGCTAATATTTTGTGGGTGGGTGGGTGGGTGGGTGTGGGTGTGGGTGTGGGTGTGTGTGTGTGTGTGTGTGTGTGGGGGTGTGGGGGGGGGGGGGGGGGGGGGGGGGGGGGGGGTGGGGGACTGATTACAATTTCCAATTAGAGGAATCAAATGGCAGATTTATACTACTACTACTACTGCTCAAATTGTAACTAGCTTCGATAAGGTTATACTTCTTTAGTGACCCACATCAAAACTCTGCAAGACAAGCAACATACATAATCAATCTAAATGGCTTCAATATCGTATAACACATGTACTCATAATCCTCAAACCTTGTGAATAGATAGAATGATAGACATATATGACAGAACCAAAGCCCACACTGCCTCTGAGGTCAAAATTTGAGAGCTAGACACTGGACTCTCACTCCACTTCTAAGACTCTTAAACAACTCCAACTTTGCCATGACTAGAAATCTTTTGATCGGTATATTCGATCCTGGCAACAAGGTGGGCAAGTTGACCCTTCACACTGAGATCAATGACATGTGATGACCCTTCTTTCTCATACCTAACAACAAATCCTGCTATCAGTGAAGGATCAACAGTCTCTTCAAGCCTCAAGTTACTGGACCCGGTAACTCTTCGCATCTTTCTAGCAATCTGATCAATCTGGTTGCTTTCCAGCTTCACAGCAGAGGAAACAGCAACAACAAGAACATTGTTTGGGGTGTGAGAGAAGAGGTCAATTTCCCCCATGGCATCTTTTATCAGATTCAATTTCTCATTTTCCATGAGTGAATGCAAAAAGCTTAGAGTGAAGGGTGTGAATTCTGTTTCTGGGCCACCAGACACAGTACTACCTGAACCTCCCTGTTTGCTCTGGCTAATTGGCTGGGTCAAGAGATGATTTAAGTTGTCTTCGTCCTTAAATAAGCGAGGGAGCTTGCAAACACTGTAATCAACAGACCCGACTAAGCCACTTTCTTTTTGAGTTTTACTCTCAAGCTCCAATTTTTTGGAGAATGATTCTCCCTGGTTGGGATATCCACTTGCTGTGAACAATGCATTCTTCTTCAGGGACTGGTTCCTTTGACGCGAGTAAGCCATTGGGAGATGCTGAGAGTTATCTTGAGGGTTGGCTCCCTTTGAAGGAAATGCGGTCTGCCCATGTGAAGGGATGGATTGATTTAAGATGCTCATCTGTTCCAACATCCATTTGTCAGTTCATCATAACATTGCAAAAATAATAAAATTTCTGATGCACGACTTAAATGAATTGAGGACAATATCAAGGCTACAATATTTCTGTGTGTGTGTGTTTTGAATGGCTCTACAATAATTGAACTTGAATTTGCATAATGAACAGTCTGGGATAAATTGTGACAAAAGCCTGCAGTATGGTTGGATGGTGCTCATTGCGGCAACTACAAGGTTGTGGCTTTTAGTCATGTTACCTGATAAAAAGGATGAGGTCCTAAGGAATTCTGTAGGCTTGAAGTTGAATTTCAAATCTGCTAGGTCCTTAAAACTTAACCTACTTGTTTTTAATGAACCAGGCAATTAGGTCATTGGAGCAACTATTGAGAATTATCTTTTAACTTGTTGATAGAGCTATGACTGGTAATTGCCACACAGATGCTGACAAATTATAGAAATAGAAGGATCTACTACACTTGATGCTTCTTCAGAAGCTGGTGTTAAATACAGTATTAGATTGTATTTGACACCCACCTCCCTCAAAAGTTCTTGTGGTCAAAACTCATCTTAATAATGTGAGTGCAGTCAGGATAGCACTCCTCGTTTGATACCTTTCTTGATGCCTAAAAGTGGGTGGCTGTTTTATATTTAAAATAAATCCTTGTCGGATGCTTATTTCAACTACCCTTCACAGGATAAATTCCCTGTTTTATAAACTCTCCAAAATAGACAAGAACCCTTTTCTTATTCTTCTTTTTCCCCCAAGAGGGAAAAGGAACAGAAAAAAAAAAAAAAAAACTAAATACATGTGCATCACTAAAGTAGTATTTATGTGAGCTCATGTGTAGCTTCCACTTGAAAAGTGGAGCATGCTGTGATAAATCTAACATTTACCCCATGAATGAGCAGGTGGGATTGATCAAACAGCGTCCTCTCTAATGGAAACTGAATAAGGGGAAGATTAAAAATAAATACCCAGACATCACCCTAGCAAATCAAATCCTAAGAAAGTCTGAGGTCCCCTCAACATCTCCACCTTATATCCTTTTTCCCTTACCTCCTTAATCATCCTTAGTTCAAACCCATTTGACCATGAATTCCTAGGATTTCAATTTCATGCACACTAACCGGGTCCTAAATGAAGAAAGATGGCAATCATGAACATGTTGATTTTCTTAAAGGAAGAAAAAGAATAGAAAAGAAAACACATCTTCCTTCTCAAGGGAGTACTCAAAGAAAGAGGATTTGATATAGTAAAAAAGTCCCACCTTGAGAGAAAAAAGACGAATTCCACCTTCTCCTCCACAGCACCTCACTCACTTTTGTTTACCTTGGGGAAAGAAGAACAAGCAGAGAGAGAGAAGAACAAGCGGAGAGAGAGAGAGAGAGAGAGAGATGGCCTCAATGGATGGTGGATGGGTTATGCATGGAGATTTCATTAGAATAGTAGTTGTATTAGTAGAAAGAGTAGTCCAAGACAAAGCTCCCTCTGCCTCAAATCTCTTGTTATCATTATCTTTAAATCATCCCAATCCTTCCCTTACTCCACCTTATCCACTCACTCATCCATCCAGCCATTTGGATTCTCCCTCTCTTCTGTGACTCTGGGTGGTCCAAAAACCAATTACGTTCCGACTCCCACCAACCACCACTAGACACGTGTCCATGTCACCACCACTCCCTTTAGGACAACTTACCGTATCAAATTGGGAATTTCACAAAAAGGACCATTACTTTCTAACAATTACAGGGCACATCTGACTGGACAGACCAACTTAGCTGGACCTCCTGACTTTTGACAAATCTCTCTCAGAAACATCCACTGAAATCACACGCCTCTGCGTTGTTGCAGCCTACTTTTACTACGCCTTTGAGTTTGAGGTGAATTTATTTATTTAATTCATTCATCTTTTCAATCTAACTAACCGCTTATCCCCTATCTCACCCCAAACCATGGGCATGACTCATGAATACAAGAGATGCAGACTTGCAGAACATCCATCATTTATCTCAACACAACATCTTCTATAAATTCATCATTGTTCTTCATCAACAACAATCCAACAAAAAAAAAAGAATGGAATGGTATCAATAATTCAAATTTTGCAGACTTAGCTGTTTGTAAGTCCCTCATTTTGCGGACTCGCATTGTCCCATGTTATCTTCTTCTTGTCCAACTTATTATTGACACTCACTGTTTAAGTTATGTCGGCAGCACCTTATTAGTTATCGATCGCACACGCATGTGCCCAGTGATCGATATCACTATTTAAGCCTTTTAAGTTTAAAGTACTATTTCTTCCTCACCAGTCACCAGTAGCTGCAGTCCAACCAACTTAGCGAAAATAATAAAAATAAAAAATCCATGTGAAATTGTGGGCCTAAGCCTAACATAGTAGGATATCCGAAATTTATAACACAGATTAAATTCCAGAATGAGTGCCATATCATCCATCCGACACAAACATGCAGAGGGCATGTGCCAGGTATCAGTGTCCAATTGCAAACGTACTGTTAAGGAATGATTCACATCTTTATGCACCCATCCGACTGAATTTATTTAGGAGAATTGAAATGCCTCACATGAAGTAGGGGTGGGCCCCACATATGAGACGAGTCAATTGCTGCCACCTATTTAAGTGAACAAAATTTTAGCTTCTCAGCTGAACAGTCCTCATTGCATGTGAAGATGGATGGGTGATTATTGATTGATACGTGTGCAGAGCCGCATGATTCTCAGGCCAGGTTATCTACATGGAGGTGAGTAGTCCCTCCTCCCTCCTGCTGAAAACAGATTGGATCCAACAGCTCTTCCATTCTTCTACCAAAAGTGGCTGCCATTTGGATGGATGGATGGATGGACGGACGGACTTCGGCTTCCATCAACAGATCTGACAGAGCCAAAAGGATCCATGATATAAATAAAGCTAGTCCGTCCGTCCCAAAGGAACAGCCACTGCACAACTAAAAGCAGAGTGGGTGAAAGCAATACAACAGAGTCACCGGAAGCAAAGAAAAATTGTATTTTATCAAATTCACTCAATCATGTGCATATAATGCAGCGACAAGTATGCGTCAAACCTCAATTTAGAGCTGTCTCAACTCTCAAGACTAACTTGATCTAACACCACAACATGTACAAACCCGAGAGACAGTTTAAGAAAAGCCAATGTAATGAATATGTAAAGTGTCCATCCAGGCAGGCAGGCATTAAGGGGGCTTCAGCATTTGACGAAAAAGTACAAAGAGGTAGTTTCTCAAACTGCCACCAGTTTAACAATCTGTCACCGTGTATCAGGGTTGCTATCGACTGGGGGAACCTTAGCAGGGTAACTGGACAAGTCCATGTCAATAAGTGAAAGATCGTAAGGCTTGGACGGAGAACTTGAAGTGTCCAGCAGCAGTGATGATTTCATCGCTTCAGGGTCAGTCGAGTCTTGTACTGTGGTAGTGGATGTTTTGGGACTGCTGTTTCCTGAGGAGGAAACACTTGAGAGCTGAATGTCATCAATCTTGTTCCCAAACATATGCCTGTTCCTTCTCACAGCATCCATTTCATGGCCAGTCGGGACAAATGTGCGTGATCGGTATTTTGTTGTTCCATCATCACCTTCCTGACTACTGTAAAGGACATAATCATGATATGTAGGAGCGAACTGCAGGGTTGAAACAACTAGCATCAGCCCAAGCGGTACAGGAGCATGAAAAAAATAAAAATAAAAAACTCATGTGCATGACTTGGCAAGTTAAGCATTAAGTGTAACATCCCCTTGTAAACAGATGACATGTTGGCAAGGCCCATCGACCCCACAAGATACAAAGTCCCACCAAAATTAATTGCATCTGACATTTTGCTCGTCCAATTTAAGGCAATCATTCTTAGCTGCAAACTATTTTTGTTTTGATTCTCAAGTTCAAAGTCTTAGATCTGATGATAACTATTTTTGTCTTCTCATATTTTGCAGATCCAGTGTGCCCCACAGACTGCCACATATTTCCTGACATCGAGACCTAGCTTGCCTCATAAAGAACCATATGAAGGACAAGCAGAGTGATATAAGAAATGTGGTCACATCACCTGGTGAACTGTGTCATGGTAGAAGTCATTGAACTTAACAGCATGAACGAGGCTTCCTGTAAAACCACGAGAGGCACCAATATTTGCACCAGCATATTCTTTGTACGGAAATGCATAAAGATGCCCAACAGCTGCCAGAAGCATCTCAACACAAATGATAAAATTTTGGAATTCAGCAGCTTGTTCGGCATTACTCAAAAACCGAGACTTGGCTGCAAGAAATACCAGAACACCCTACAATACAAGAGAGAGCATTAAATCTTCTTGCAGAAGTAACTAAAAACTCAAAGATGGATTGTACCAAAACTTCAATGAATAAATTAATCACACAAAGTCTGATGCTCTACAATGCAGCCATTGGTTTGGCTCCTAACCCCTTTTGCCTACTTGTATTTATTCCTTTGTCCTCCACGCGCATGAGACTAAGTATGGTGAAGATACAAATGGTACAGTAAACACAAAAGATGCTGTTAACCAAGTAAATATTGGAAAAGAAAATATTTTACAACTAACAGTACCTGCCAATAAGTGAGGAAAACAACAGATTTAATCATTATAAACTTTGGGACGGGATTGAATGGCCGAAGTAGATCTCTGCATGCCACATAGAACAAGGCCAATGCATATAGTGCCATAGAGTATGAAACTGTATAGATAATTGTAACATAGAGATATGCTTGTTTTGGATTGAAATTTCCATCTTCATATTTCCCCTTGGCATAGAATACAAATGTAACTGCGACTAAGATGGGCTTCAGAATGACAAATTGCAGACAACCTTGCTTGCACCTCCGTATAAAACGTCTGCTCAAAATATTCAGCAATAATATTTAGATAGCAAAATATCGTGAATACATAAATTAAAGGGCTCTGGTAAAAGTAGATATTCATGGATATTGCACGCACCCATCTAAATGTATAGCAGGGCAACAACAAGTCATTAGCCACAATGATGGCTTTAGAACCCGGCCAGTTAAACTCAGGACAACAGCACCTGGACCTCCAACCCATGCTAGGCACAGCGAAAGGAAATTATATATAACCCAAGCTTCATACCTGAAACAAGCACAAACATCCAGGTCAGATGCTGCAGGAAGACCAACAGGGAAAATTAGAAGCACAATTTTCAGAAAAAGAAAAAAAGAAAGAACTGCAAGATGAATTTCCGTTAATACGGTGTCTGGACAAAACCGTCCAACAAATTGCAAAGACCTAGAGAAAGTTATTAATCAACTTTGAGTGAACATAGAGTACTTTTCTTAGAAGGTAAAAAAAAAAAAAAAAAAAAACTTAGAATGCTTTATATACTGAGCGAAAAATCATTGGATTTCGCCTTTCTTCCCAAGAAGTGCTTTGGTGGAAGGGAGAAAATGCCAATACTGCAGCAGCCAGCAGGAGATGCACCTTTCATGTTTTCCTTCTTGCAGAATTCAGAAGAAAAGTTGCGTTTGAATAAAAAGAAAGTAAACAAAACAAATTAATGTTATAATATTAGCAGAATCTTCCCTCTTTTAAAGATAACCGTGAAAAGGTTTCATTAATATGGAGAAGAAAAAAAAAAGGTAGAAGAAGCCCAAAGATGGTATCATATATTCATATGTTAGTGTACGGCAATAAAACAGGTCAAATCCTGGTTATATCCGATTAGAGTGTAAATCCCAATTTATATGGATTAGGATCCAAATCTTAATCTCGCTGCATCCAAAGTCTGACATTCATCGAAATTTTGTAGGTCCCCCTTTGACAATACAAAATTGGACAATCATTTGGCTTTATATAAACTCATAATTTGAAGCTCAGCCAAGTCCAAACCACCTCAACTGAGTCCGGGTCCAAAATCCCCATTTATAAAAGCAAATAAGCTGACTCCCATTGTGACATGGTCAATTCTGAGTCTGAGTCAGGCAAGTTGCCCTGTAATTTGACTTTGCTGACTATACAAAGGGCTTCTTTGCAAGGTTTATTGGACCTGGAAGGCGATTCAGTCGACTCAACTCAACATAAGGGGGACTGTGTTGCCCCAAGTCCGAGTTTTAAACCTTCCTTAAAACAGTACCTCCCATTATGCGATGGTTCCCATTTTCTGTGCACAAGTAGCTTAAAGGAAGAGCTTTTAAGCCCATACTCATGCTTTCAGTCAGGTGGGCTCCACAGCCTAGATCATTCCTAAGCTAGTAACAATCTGACCATGCCGGAAGATGACTCTGAATAATCACCACCATTACTAACAGTATTGATCCTTACTATGACCTTAAAAGAACATGTAGTAAGGTGCCTTCTAGAGAGAGAGGCTTGTAGGAAAAATATTTACTTGGTCAAATAGTCAGGAGTTGCCTGGAATGTGTAGGCTAGATAGATTTTTCTCATCTCAAAAAATTGAGAAGCTCATTAAAAAAAATTTTGAGAAGCTCAATATCAGGAATTGTCAAATCAAATTGACCAAAAACATTCTCGAATCATGCGCCAATATTGCTTGACAAGATGAATTGGATTGGGGTCTCAGACCATTTAGATTCATCAATGCTTGGATAAGGCATCTGGAGAAACAGTTTACAGAACTGTTGTTAAACTAAGTCTTTTCAAAGCTTATAAGGTCCAGTGGTTGATGTTTCAAATTTACTTTCATTAATACAGGATGGATTTTTTTTTTGGATTTTCATGGACACGAAAGAGGTTAACTAAATGTGGAACTTAATGCCATCTATTTTGTCCCCCCAAAAAAAATTCCCCAAGGAGTTCAACCATATTAGTCTTGTTGGATGTTTCCTAAGGTTTTATCCAAATTATTGGCCGGTGGAATGAGAGAAGTTATGCCAATTTTTGTCAGGCCGACACGAGGACCATTTGTCAAGAGTAAACAGATTTTGAATCGGTTGCTTAATGCAAATGGACTCGTGGCAAAAAGATTTTTAAGCATGAGGGAGTTTTATTAAAAAAAATTGATAAGGAAAAGGCATACGACCTTGAAGACAGGGATCTTTTATGTGCATGTTACACAGGATGGGTTTTGGGCCAAGTAGACGAGATAAATGAAGAAATGCATTTCAACAGCCTCCTTTCAGTGTTGATAAATGGCACACCAACAAGTTCATTTACAAGCTCCTGAGGATTCAACTCATTTATAGTTTGCACATGAAACTTCACATTTTGCAAGGCATCAACATGGGTGGCAGAAAAAACATCAAAGTTGTTTTCAGATGTTTCGAATGTTTTGAGATTGCAGATCAGTAAAAATACTATTGTGGGAATTGGTATGTCCAAGGAAAAAATCAAAGAGTTTGCACAATTTTTTATTAGAAAAGAAGAAGTTACCAATTAAATCTAGGCCAGCCTTTGGGAGCAAACCTAAGGCAAAATCTGTGGGAATCTGTAGTTCAAATGAAGGAACAAAAAATCTGATGGATAGCAAGTGGCGCACTAAAACTTTAAAGAAATGTGTTGCAGTCAAATAAAATTAAAACTAGCATGCCAAATAAATGATATGCAGAGTGCAAGTCTAGCGCATCTAATTATAAAGAAGATGAGATGGTAAAAATTAAGAGTTACCACAGCAATAGATTTAGAAGCATTTATGGAAGAAAATGAAAGATTCAAGGTGGATATAACAAGAGTATATAGCAAGGTGCTTTACTTCACTCGGGAAGCTTCATCTATGATTATTTATTTATTTATTTGAGTGTTTCCTCCATGCTTCTTTACTCTCATAATCACTATGATCAAGTGCTTTATCTAGAATTTTGCATCCCGCCCTTAATGAACGTATGCCACATCACACTCTCTCCACAAAGGATCAATGCACTAGTAGGGTGCTTAGATTAAAGGACCATTTTTATAAGTAGTTCAACTTCAGCCCACCTTGTTGTAGAAGCTACATGTCGGGCAATGAAGGAAAAAGTACATGTGGTTAAAATTGTTCATGCTAAGATCGATGTGGCGACTTGGAAGATGGGTAAAATCAGGAATGAATACACAAGAAGATAGCTTCAATGGAAGAAAAATCAAGTAGACATTTGATATGATTTAAATACATACATGCCAGAAACATGCACCAGCATGACTTATCGAAGAGACGTGTGCAAGGCACAAGAGAAAAGGGGAAGACAAAGAAGGAACTGGAATAAGATAGTGTTGAAAGACATGCCAGACAATGTAGTAACTGACAGCATAAAGCCAAATAGGGTCAAGTTGAAAACAAAAATCACAAAGGCGCATTAATATATACAATCCAAAAAATAAGGCACCTTTATATATATATATAGGATAAGTCAACAATCAAAATGATGTCAATGACCCCTCAATGAATTGACTAGTCCGGGGTTAACATAACCGCACACAATAAATATAAGTTGAGAGAGGACACCCCAAATCATAATGAATAGTTTAGAATCCTGTAATGCTACCGTTGTTTGTTTCCATTGCACTTCTTTCCTCATTGTCTCCAACAACTTACATGTGCAGACATGAGAGAGAGAGAGACACCATTCGCATGCACAAAAGCTAGAAGAACAGGAATTATAAACACACTTTTTTTTAGAACTGTAAAGTAATACTCATTGAGACAACATTAGGAGAATGGGCTAAGGTTAAAATGATGATAATGATGATGATAGAATTCCAAATGATTTAGATAATTCACCCTTCCAACCTAGCCACTAATGCACAATCAGCCAAATATAACAATGTTTTGTTTATTAAATGTCAGCATGATTTTGCATATCTTTTACATACATTGTATGAGTAATAACCACAAATAATGTCAATAAGGTAAATATACTTTGAACAGATAAAATTGTCGAAAACAAACTACAAGTTCCTTGTGAAATTATGTCACAAGGATGGTAAAAATACGAGTATGTTTCCACTATGGAACCAATTAAGCAACACACTTACACTTCTCGAATTGAGTTGAAATAGATTGAACTTTCATTCAAGACAAGGGAGAGGAATGACATCAATGCATAAACCTGCCAATGAAATCAGGTGACAATGATCAAGCAAAGTTCTACAAATGTAAGACCAAAATGATTTAATTATTTCAATATAGAGATCCTTCATAGCTGAGATCTGTGATAATCTTTGAAACCCACACGCACATGCCTATGTCCACATATGATCATGACTGGTGATAATCACCTACAGATTGTATTGCCAAAATCAAGCACCATAAGAACTGTTATACTCAAAGACCCTTAAACCAATGGGATCATCAATTCATCATCCTATAGGGCCAACCTTTTTGCCCACTACTAATCCATGGATGCAGGTGTGCGTGAACAGCTTGGATACAACATACGCAAGCCCCAAAACTGATCCCAAAGAATCTCTACCAAGAAATATATCTCTAGAACTTATATTTATACATGTGAGAAGTTGCAAGCGGTGTGTGTGCGCGCGCGTGTGTATTTTTTTTTTGGTCGTTATTTGGGGTTTGGGTTTGAGGGGGAGGGGGGATAGTATGAGTTGCACACCCTGCATGCCTCATCACACATCAAAGTAGGGACCATGTGGATGAATGTCATGAATAGGGAAGGGTATAGACAAGGTCATAAGGTGGATTAGGAGTGGTCTAATTTTGGCCTCCCATCCGTCAACTTACAGACCTCAAAGTTAAATGGTTTGGTTTTTGTTCCTTCAATAAATTATCGTGGACATTGGTTGAACGAATGACAGCACGGTAAAAGGTGCCCAACTGTTGCTTCAAAGTTGGAGACCCACTGATGTAAGATACTAAGGTGCCAACACCACTCACCCAAGAGTGTGTTTGCCCCAACCGATCATTAGTATATGTATATATTAAACTAAAATAAAAAAACGAAACTAATAAACATATGTATTCATAGGAAACAAAGAACCATCATCATTGCAAGATCATGCAAAGTTTCAACGACACAAGTAAACTTGATTATTCCAAAAAATATATAATGAAATAATGAAATCATATCTGCAAGTGCATAGACCAATCTAAATAAGCTCAAGTATAAACCATGTAATGATGTGTCTGGCTTCAAATTAGCATAATTCAGATGTGCATCTCAATTCCATGACATCCACATGAACACATGTGCCGCATGAACATAAGTATTCAAGCAGATGGACATAAATGCATCATCCATTCATGGTTGCCCAAGTGTTCTTGCATGAAAGGTCGACACCAAGAGAAAGAACATAACCTAATATCACTTCGATCTCTACACAGGCAGTATCTTGAGAAAATAAACAGATGATAACTGAGTCAGTAGCAATCTAAAACAATTGTGGGGAGTGGGGACATCATAGAATACACATACCTACAGACAACTTAAACCAGATCCCTACCTATAAACAACATTATCTCTATTGTTGATTGCAAAATACAATAGCTCAGAATACTCACCAGTCACCAAAATGATGACCAATCCTTGGTTTAATTGCACCAAGAAAGAACTGGAGAGAAAGTTAACCTAGTACCTACATATAATCTAAGAGCTTATCCTAGAACCATTCCAGCGTCAATAGCAAATTCTAGCCAAAAAAATAAAGTTGCACGCCACACTCTGAACAGCTTCCTGTACGATACACGATACATAACATTGGGGATCATCCACCCATTAATCATATTTCCACATTAACACCCACAGCCACAACCTGAAAATCAGATACATCACATAAACATACTCATTGTACAAGCATTGTTGTTTTCCTCTTTAGTTGGAAAGATCACCCACCTTTCCTTCATAGATTTGCACGCTTGTTCACACACAACTAAATGGTAATGCTGCTTCACTTCCTTTCATTTCAAATGATGTTATGATGTTTTCTTGGATCCTTTGCATTCCATCCCCCATGGGGAAACCGGGAACAAGATATTAATGATGATGGAGAATTTTAGCCAAATGCTCTAGCCATTAGGGGGAAAAAAGGCCTGTAACCATGCAAACAGATTTTAACTAAGCTTGATTTGAAAAGGCTTATCGTATGGTCAGTTGGGTATTTCTTTATTTTCTCGATCATTGCCTGCAGTAGGTAGGTTTGATGATAAGTCATGTTCATGGAGGAAGTACATATCTTCTGCCCATTTCTCCATCATGGTGAATGGCCCTCCAAAGAATTGTTAAAGAGTAGCTGAAGATTGCAACAAGGTCATCCCCTATCTCCTCCATTATTTGTGATAGTGGTGGAAGCCTTGAGTAGCATGGTAGCAAGAGCTGGAGCTACACCCCTAACTCCTGGGTTTCACATTGATTTGTCAAAAATTGAGGTAACTCATCTCTAGGTTGCAGGAAGAACTATTATATATTATCATGCTAACCATAAGCAGGTGAAAACTTAAAAGATAGTTTTTCAATGGTTTATATTGGATATAAGGCTTAGAGGTTATTTATTCAAAATGTGAAACTTTGACACTGGGTGGCTCAGACTTAGAGTGAGGACTTAGCAAATATTAGGCAGGGAGCCACCTTCTTATTTGGGTCATCCCTAAGGCAATTGGGAATCATCTAAAGCTTTAAGGACCCACTGATAGAGAGATTTGAAAAGTTATCAGCTTGGAAGAGTCACTACCTATCATTTAGTGGGATGATTACTTCAATCAAGACAGCTTTGCATCTGTCAATTTATTTTGTTATGTTCAAGTGCCCAATCATTGTTATTAAAATGCAATTACAACTTACAAGAAGTTGGTAGGCAGAGGGGTAGAATGTGATGTATGATTTTCTCCTGCGCACTGCACATCGGTGCTGTTTGTCACAACCTTTCTGTTAACCAGCGACGCTCAAAGGTTTTTAGCAATACATTAACTTGGTAAACACAATAAAGAACTGCATAACATTGATGTATGCATTTTATGTTTGCAAGAGGTATCATATTACTACTCAATTTTTCTTACATATCTATTTTCAAGATTAGCGGTCACTTGATTCATCTTTTTTAGGGTTCATTGGGAAATGCCTCGTACAATTAAAGCTCTGTTTGAAAGTTGGCGGTTTGGATATCCTTCTTCAAGAGTTTCCATATCACGGAGCCATAATGCCTTTGTCATTTAGCGGGCTATATGGCTCAAACATAATAGGACATCAAAATATTTGAGAAACCATATCTAGGTTTTAATTAAGACGCAATCTTTAATAGTCTCTCGGCCATCTCATTTAAGAAGTTCGTAAATTTCTCCGAATATGATCAAAGGAAAAGAAGCTAGGAAAAGAATGCCCTCCCTCCCTCCCTCCCGCAGTTAGGACAATAATGCCCTCCCTCCCTCGAATGGTAATGTACAAGGCCAAAGCCAAAAATACTTAAGAAGAGATTTTGGACAACAAAATTAGATCGCCCAACACCCCCTTTAGCAAGACCATCCGCGCGTCATTACCTGAGCGCTTAACATGAGAAAAGGAAAATACTAAGCTTCGAGGCCAACTCTTCAAAAAAATCAACGGGCGCCACCACCACATAGGCTTAAAAGAGCCAGGACTGGAGCCCAAGTGATGGACCAAAAAAGTTACCTTCTGCAATAATGTTGTGAAAACCCATCCTTGTCTCTATAGTATTTGATTTATTTTGACACTCTTTATGGCCTTATCATGATTTGTATCCATTGATCATTTGATGAAGCAATCAATTAACATTTTCATAGAAAAAAAGAAAGAAACGGATACTACATTTCTGATACATGTTCACGACCAAGATCAAACACTACCCAAGTAGTCAATTTTATTCCGGGGCCCATTTCAATTGATTACAAACTAAAATGTGTTCACCAATTCATTGTTTCATCTCAAAGTTCCATTTCAGAAAATATTAAAAGATTAAAAATATATGTATAGATTTAGAAAAAAATGAAAATGTTAAAAAGTGAAAATAATATATAATCTATATATTTAATTCATCCCGCAACTTACTTGAGGATTTGGCTCAAGATAGATCAAAATGGATAAACAAAATTCATGTAGCCGACCTCAACATAATTTGGACAAGGCTTTGGTGATGATGATGATATTTAATGCACTCTACTAATAAACAATGCAATATGTTATTTCTACATGCCGAATAAGAAAAATAAGGGTGATTGTGGGCATGGTTCAAAATAGTGGCTACTACGCCTACGCATTATCGAATGTAGCGGTTGAAGCCAATACGCTATTTTGAAAATATCGATGCTACTGGCTAAAACCTAATAGAACCGAGAAGTTTTAATTTTAAACATTTTTTTTCCTATTTCTTCTCCTCAATAGCATTTCCTAAAGTTTTCTCTACCCTTAGATGATTCCAAATCACTATCAATAAATAAATAAATAAAAAAAACACAACATTGGTTGCTTCGCAAGATTTTTTTTTAAAAAAAATACCACTTGAAAAATTCACACTGCTATGCCGCTACTTATCACTGCAACCACTACATATTGCCCGCTACGTAGTGTTTTGGCCACTTGCCGCTACACTCGCCGCAACCGCTATTTTGATTCTTGATTATGGGATGAGGAGGTTAGTGTTGGGCTTGGAATTGAGCTTAACCTCAAGAACAAGTGCAGGGATTTTAAGCTTGAGCTTGAGATCAAATGTAGGGATTTTAAAAGAACAGGCTTTTCTTCTTTGTTCGGGTTAGGAGTACCAATGGGCAAGGCCCAACCCGCTTTGGTAAGGCTTAAATATATAATTTGGGCCCTTTTAATAACTGGGCTGGGCTTGGATTATGCAAGAGAAAGCCCAGGCTAATTTAGCCAAAAATTGCTAGAGAACCCATACAAGTTAAAACTTCATATTTTCTTCCCCCTAAAATCCCTATATTCTTCCCCATTCAGCCCATTAATCCTGATTTTCATTAAAATTATAAATCTGAATTTTATTTGAGCCTCAACAAGTTGTGGGATTACTTTATTTTCAAACTGAATTTCTCTTTTCCAATTGTCAATTTATAGTCATTTGAGCCAGGACTTTGTCAAATCCTTGAGGGGCACAACGAATCTGCTAGTTAATGGTGAATCCCTAGGCAAGTGGAACCTTTCATTTGGTCCATCTCTCAATTCTTTGAGGGATAAGAACTTTCTACAACCTCGAGCTTTGGTGCTCAAAAGATTAAGCACTGCTCAAAAGGAAGAAGAAGAAGAAAGCAAGATAGATGAACTCAAAAGGGAGATCGCACCTGAGAAACCAAGAGGTTTTTGGGTTAATAATTCAAGATGATTATTTTATGCAATGGCTGTCTCATAAATACAGGACTGGAATGGACTCATTGCATTAGTTACATGCTCCTAAGAATTAGCTCCACTTTGAAGTAGTTCCAACAAATACCCAACGTGAGAAAACAGACTCTAACAAATGAAAACACTTTCTTGAGGACTCTTGACTAATTTGACAACTGAAAAAGGTAATTAAAGAAATAACAACATCCTTGTAGGGACCCCTAGGCCCTTGATCAAGTAGAAGTGGGCACTTGATGAATTCAACCCTAAACATAATGCAGTAGTTGAGTGTGATCATATTCATATAAGATGGCCAGACAAACATGTTCATCACAGAAAATAATACTTGAAGAAAATGAAGTGGCATTATAGACCTAATAGATGAATTTGGCAGAATAATGGCAGGTAACAAACAGATGAACCAGTGTGAAAATCACATTCAAAAAAAAAAAAAAAAAAAGGTATATTCATTTAATCACATTGAAAAGATGGAACGTGGACAGAGAGGAATTCATTCCTCAGTAACATTGCAGGCATTTCATTTTAATAGCAAAAAAGAAGAAGACTGAAGAGATAAAAGTGAGGGGAATTGCATACCGGAACCATGAAGATGATCCGAACAATGTAACGCTGATAAGTCGGTTCTGTGTAGTTCAAAAGGTGCCTGTAAATGTGAAAGATGGCAAGAGCAATCGCCCCAACTGTACAAGGGAATGCTACGATGATGTAGTAAATTGGAGCCATCCTCTCGTCTCGGGGCGAAAGGGGAAAGAGAAACTCCTTAATATAAAGTGATTCGATTCTGATAAGGTTTAGGGTAACTAAAACTAAAAACAGCAGCAGATGCAGTGTGTGCAGTATGCAAGTAGAGATTCACTCAAATGATAATAACCACCGACAGAAGGAGGAGGAGGAGACTCAAATGATAATAACCACCGACAGAAGGAGGAGGAGGAGAAATGATTGAATCAGATTCTACTAATAAAAATCATCGTCTCTGTTACGATATGACCACGACCACCACATGCGGCGGTAACTATGTAAAGGGATCTAGGGCAGAAAAGGCAAGAGAGAAGGAAGGGGAGGGTGGTTTATTTCAGAAGAAGAGGATGAGGAGGAGAAATTAAACCCTAGGACCAATGGCTGTGTTTGTGGGGGGAGCCTTGGATACAGAAGAAGAGCAGATCGACTTTTCCTCTCTCTCTCTTTTGCTTTCCTGCAACCACCAAGTGAGTAGTGAAATCAACAAATTACAGTGCTTTTTTAGAGAGAGAGAGAGAGAGAGACGATGCTATGCTTGGTGTTGATCGTTTGAAAATTGAAGGAGATGAGAGTAAGAAAAATTGAAAGCCGTGTAAACGGTAGAAGAAGAAGAAGAAGAAGAAGGGATTAGGGTTTTGAGAGGAAGAGTGTTTGTTACGGATTGACTTGGAAGGAGAAGGAGACGGAGAAGATTAGGGTTCTATGTTGCGGACTAGGAGAAGCAATAATGTAATAGAACTAGAAGGAGGAAGGAAGTAAGAAGAGAGAAAGAAGGAACCGGGTGGGCGGGGGTTTTGGAGACTTGAGATCTGCTGCTGCGATGAGAGAGAGAAAGAGGGAGGTGGGCTGGAAATATATTATCTCTTTTTTTTCGGCTGCCTTTTTCTTTTTTTTTTTCTTTTTTTACGGAGGAAAAGATTAAGAAAAAGAGCAATATAATTTATAATACTTTACTTTATTACTAATAGAGTAATAATATAATATAACAAATACAACAGTGAGCCTGAGCGAGCGGGCGGGCGAGCCAGGCGAAAAACGCGGATGGAAAAAAGAGACCTGCTACCTGCACCGATGGGGAGCCCGGGATGTGGCCCGGCTCCCCATGGGAGCCCTTGGATCCCTGGGATCCAAGGGCTCCCATGGGGAGCCGGGCCACATCCCGGGCTCCCCATCGGTGCACTTAGACTTCCGCTGGAAAAAATATGGTGGGAGGGCTGATAAATGCCAGCAGGGCTCATAATAGAAAGAAGATATATATATATATCGAAGACGTCACCACCCAACACACCAATGCAAATGCGATCCAGTCGAGTCGGTTGAAAAGAGACTACGTTTTTTATTTTTTTTTAATTCCTTTCATACTTCAATTATTTGTTTTTCTATGCTTTCTTTTCCTTCTTCTAACACACACCCCTCCCTCTCCGTATAAAGAAAAAAAAATATTAAAGGTGTTTTTTTTCCTTTATTTGAAATCCAACTAATGAATCCGTGGTAAGTAGGGTTTCAAATGAAACATTCTGGATCGGAACCATACTAGACCTGGACTCGTTCCTAAATAACGGTTCCGGGTCCGAGTCCAGGTTTGATTTTGACTCGAAACCTACTGTGTTGGTTCTGGAATCGAGTCCACCTAGAAGACTTAAATCTAATTCCAAAACTGGTTCTGATTTCTATTCATTTTTTTTTTATATAAGCTTATCATTTAACTTATAACAATGAGACATGTATGTCAGGTTCACGGGTTAGAACCTGTATGAATCCAGAACCGGACACGTTTATCAATCGAAATCTAAATTGGGCTTCGGACTCGGGCCCGAACTCGTTAATGAAACATAACCTAAAATAAGTTTCAAGCCCGAATCAGAACTTCTGGATAATCGGAGAATCGAATACCCATTTGCAACCCTAGTGGTAAGGCGAAGCTTCCCTTTTTTTTCACATTTGTTGTCACGTCCCCCAAACCCGATTAAAGAATAAACCGGATCCGGGGAGTGAAATTTAGGACAAATTAAAATTTTGTCCTTTAGGCCCACGGCTCGTAAGTCCGCTGTGAGGATATTATATTTCAAGCCTCCTGTAATACAATAATTGTTGAGTTCATACAGCTCTGGGCATATGGAATATCAACAGTGAATAGTAACTTGAATTAATAATTAAAGTTGTCACCAAAGAATTAACAAAACTAAAGAGTTAAGTTAATTTATTACAATGGCCAACCCAATAAATAAGGCCATTAAAATAAAACCAAGTCAATGAAGTAAGGTCCAACGAGAGATAATAGATGAAAGAATATAATCTAGTGGAATCCCATGTAAATCTCTCTCATGTCGGGATATGATGACGCTACTCTACGTCATCGGCATGCCACTCTCGTTTCTCCTCTGCTGGTTGGAGATCTTCTAGGATCTCCTCACCGGCTTGCTCCTCATAGTAGTAGTAACCATCCGAGGTGTCTGCACACCAAGGAACAGAGTCAACGACATGTTGAACAATAGATAAGCAAAGCATATTAAACATGACATGTATCAAATATAGAGTAATGACAAGTATAATAATCATATGAATACAAGGATCGAAGCTAAGCATAAAGCAAGAGTAATATATATAAACAATAACGAAAATCTTAGCAATCACCTAACAATAACCACTATCCATGCAATGCAATACAAGTATCAAGAAGGAGACTCCAAAGATGTCCAAACCACCTTTCGGGGTACCGGTAACAATCCAAACAAGACTACTGATACCAAAGTCTGGCTCCAGTGGTATCCTAGCTCCCAGTCCTGGGAATAGCAACACGGTCCAAACCCGCTCCCAGCTATTCAACGCCATTGACGTCGTCCGACTGCCCATCTCGACGACCGAGTAACTGGCCCGTCAATAAAACCTCAAACTGCAGATAGCTATGATATGTGAATAGTAATGTAGTGGTGTTCACACCGAAAACAAGACAAACAAGTTTGGCTAGCTCAATGTATAAGACACGATCATAGGGATTATCTCATTCAAGACAATACAAGACAAGTAAAACACGTAATAATCCCTTTCATTGCTAGCCAGTCATGTTTATCAATACATGACATAGGTTCCTAAGGTACACTCTAAGTCAGGTACAAGTCCTAAATCCTACAAGAATTTATGTTTCATAGTTAGTTAAGTATTTTATACCAAAAGAGTGTACGGGAAATATAAATAACGGATACAAGTTATAAGTTAATGAAGAATTACAATCCAATCTCAGGGAAGTGGTGTCATCCATGTACTCCACAAGTCCTAACAGAGTACGTGTGGAATTCGAATTGACGATGCTCTGAGGAAATCCCTTGATGTACAATCATGTTAACCATCGGTCGATTCAATTCCATATGCATTCAATTAGACCATGCATAATACACGAATACCTAGACAACCCATCGAATGCACACCAAGCCACGTGCTTCGATTTCAATCCATATTAACGGTCAAGTGAGAGTAAATTCATGGTTTCCAACATCTAAGGCTCAAACCTAGGTTATCGGTCTCATTTCCAATAAAACATGAGCTGTATTAATAATCTAAGTATTTATATCACTCTCGACCTCCGATCATGATGAAATAGAACCATTGGATTCTACGTCTCAAGGGTTTTCCAACGTTATATTATACTTAGAAATCCAACGGGCGGATTAAAAGTTACAAGTCTCCGAAGTTGCCAAGTGCTGTCAGAAAATCACCCTCCGATCGATCGGACAGAAGGTGCGATCGATCGGACCTGAACAACATCCAGTTAGTACACAGTCCGATCGATCGGACAGAGTGCCAGATCGATCGGACAAAATATCTGATCGATCGGACAGCGAACTGTCACCCCAAAAATGAGTTTCTGCCCTCTTCTTCCTCATGCCATTCCAAGGCCAAACCTGTAAAAAATGAGCCACCATGCTCCCCATTCATCATTTAACATTATTTCTAGCAATTTAAAACTTAAAAGGCTATCCATTTAACAATTATTTCATCACATTCCACAAACCTAACCTAATCATGTAAAAGCCCCAAATCAATATCAGAACAGGCTTGGAATTAGTAAAAATCTAACAAGAAATCATTACGATCAATAAAAGAATATGCACACATGCTAAATTATACATTGCAAATCTACTTGCCTCAACCAAGAAGATGAAGAAAATGGGTAAAACTCGAGGAGAAGCTTTCTACCGCGAAACCCACGGATCTAATCCACCCAAACACAACCCAGAACGCAAAGGAGAATAAAGAAAGGAAAAAGATTAAGAATAGGCTACATCTAAACTAAAAGGAAGATAATAGAAAATATGAGATTAGGAAAAAGCTTACCAAATTGACACTGGAAGAAAGAGGAGATTGAGAGGATGAAGATTAACGGTTCGGATCGCGGAGATGATCTCTCTGGGGTAGAGTTCTGGGCTTGAGAAGAGAAAATGAAGAAGAAGGGGGCTGCTGTACATTTCGTTGCAGAAAACGAATAAAGAATTAGGGCTAATCCTCGTTTAAGAAGAAGAGAGGGAGGAGAATACTAAATCGCCCTTAAGTGGGTCTGGTGAAAGAATGGATCATTTGAAGGGTTTATGCTTGTCGGTTCGCGACAAATCAAAAGACAAAAGTGATCATCGCGACAAAACCTTTCTAACGAACCCAAAAGTCACGGCGTTTGGAATATTTCGGAAAGACACTCAATTTTTCTAAATTGCAAACTACCATCTGCTAGGATCAAACGAACTCGAAATCGCACGAAACTTCGCATACACTATTCTAATGCTAAAAGAAACTCGCTCGTGATCTAAACCCACTTAAATATCTAAAATACAATTAAATAAAATAATAACAAGTTAAACGGGTCAATGGGCCTACTATTGGGCCCAACTGACACAATAAGGTCACGGACTTTACAACTGAATGTGACTCCCCGGAGTCCCATATCGACTATAGAAAGGAAAGTGATTGGGATTATATGTAGAGCTTACACAATTACCTTGCATGAGGCCTTTTTGATGGGTTGAGGCCCATCAGAAAATAAAATCGTGAGGCCCATGGGACAAAGCGGACAATATCATGCATGCGTGTAGGGTGGGGCATTACATTTGTTATCATCAATCAATCATCAATCAACTAATCTTCCATCTCAGTTGCTTCTTATCACTTTATTCATCTTTCACTATGCCCACCACTACCAATGGAAATGATTCTCTACTCCTAAAGGTGGAAATGATAAAATATCAAACAAAAAGCATTTTAATTACTTTAGGGCCTAAATCCCTATTTTAACATGATGGTGATTATATATACATATATGCATGACTAAAATCATATCAACCAAAATAAAAAAAAATACCACAAGAAAAAACAAAAAGAAAAAAATCATAACAAAAATGGTTGAAAATTGAAATCAATAACATATATATAAAAAAATTAATCAATGTTTTAGATATATTTCACTTTTTTCGATATAAACAAAAGTTTTAAACAATATCCCAATAAGATTTTGAAAATATCTCAACATTTTTCGAAGCAAATAATTTCCAAAGGAACTCGTCTTTTCTTTTCTTTTTTTGACAATGGGAGAGGACCCGATAAAAGTTGCAATCCCCAGGTGGTAATGAGAACACTTTTCCAATACGTAAGGAAAATAATAATCCAAATATTGATTCAGGATGCCAATGAAGTTTCAAATAACATAGCAAGTTAAATTTATCATTGAAAAGATAACAACTAAAATGGTCAACTCCATCAGCAATCACACCGAAAAACAAAGCATCTTACATCATATGGGCTCTTCCCGCCACCAAAATACAAGGAAATAATCCAATTTCTTCATATTTTATTTATAGAGAGGAGAGTAAAAGCAAAATAAAAGGTCATATAAAAAATGAAATGAAATAAAAAGGAAGGGGGTAGAGAGTAAAAAATCACAACAAAACAAAGTTTTCCTCTGCACCATTTTATTATGCTTAGGCTATGGAAAAATGGTAGAGTATTTACATTACGTCGTACTGAAACATTACTTTATCATCTCCTTTATAGGCTAAGCCACAGTTTGGCATCACTACTTTTGTCTCTATTTCTTTAAATCTCTAATACGGGTAGAGATTTTGAGAATAAAGGCGTTTGACAGCGTGTTTCACCCTCTAACTAGTGTATATAAGTAGAGGCAATACCTCACGTGCAAAAAATGTGTGCCATTGGATGCAATTTTCTAAAATATATGGGCCTCAAACACAAGATCCAAACCGTTAAATCTCTTTGAAAAGCTGAAAACGTCCATGCAATCAATTTTGGGCTTCATCCCTTGCGGATCTCGAGATATTTACTAAATAATATCAACCATTAATGTATCATGCTTAATTTTAGATTTGTCCATGAGCAGTAATGTTTTTCTATTTTTTTTATTACTGGGATAGTAAGTCGCAATCCAAACCGTTAAAATTGTTCTTTGGATCAAGCCCAGCTATGGGACCAAATCCCAGCCATTGGATAATCACCAGTCTTGAGATGTGAGAAAAAACCATGAGCCATTTGATAGTATTTCCTGGATTATGTGGGCCCCAGAGACAATATTCAAACCGTTATATCTCTTTGGAAGGCTGAAAACGGCCATGGGGATCATTTTTGAGGTTCGATGTCTTGTGGATCTTTAGAAATTTGTGAATAACTTTTAACCATTGATATAAAAAATATATATTTAACATAGATCCTTATATTACCAAATACTTCTTTTTATTTTAGCCTCTTTTTTGTGACTTTTTTTTTAATCGCTCTATTTTGTTTGGAGTGTCTTATCTATATGAAACATATCTGTTTCAAATGGCCCTGTTTGAAATAGATGGTGTAGAAATAGTTTGTTTGATAACACTGAAAAATTGATTGGAATATACATTTTTAAAACAATAGTTGAAAGTTTTTCATAAATATTTCAAAATTTATAAGGATTCAAGGATTGAAATTTGACATCATAGTTGTGTTTAGCCTTATAAAGAGAATTACCGGTTGGATCTTGCATTTAGGGGGGGCATGGATTAAAAAAAAGTAGATATAAATGACTGTCATTGTTTTGTAAATATCTCAAAATCTATAATGATCCAATGGCCAAAAATTGAATCCATAGTCAAGCATGATCTTCTGAATATAACCAATGGTCTGGATCATGATTTATGGTGCCCAAATTTACAAAAAAATTAGAAAAAATCAATCTGCCTGTGTGCAATTTCAAAACGCAATCAATAATGCATGGTGCATCAATGGTCAAAAGCGTTTTTGTAAATATCTCAAGATCCACTTGGAATTAGAGTCGTTTTGGGCCCTCCAAAGAGAATCAACAGATCAGATCGTGATTATGGAGCCCACAATGTCCAGAATATTATATCGAATGGCTCATGGGATTTTGCAAATATCTCGAGATCCGAGATATATCAACGCCTGAAATTTTGACACGTAACCATGTTTGACTTTCTGCTTATTTCTAACGGTTCGGATGATGATGTAGGGATCCAAATTTTAAAAAATATATATAATGGATTGCCCTATGAGGATGTCTAAAACACTGTAGCACCAATGGTCTACCTGCTTCAGACATTTGTGTCTGACTGAAACCTGCCTCTTTTATTGACTGCTTGAAAAGGACATATAATGTCTTAAGCATATTTGAAATTGACATAGTAATGGTAACATCCAAACACTTTAAAACCGAATTGAATAAGTTTTGAGTCCTGCTATTGGCACACAGGATTCTTCTTTTCACCCACACACATTTTTGAAAAAAAAAACAAAAAGAAAAACCTGTGAAATTACCTTGGTGCCCACCCTCTTCATTTCTCTCTCCCCACCTCCCCCTTTCACCTCCGGATCCGGCCAGGATCGGCGTCGGCCGACTCCCCTTCCCTCCCTTCCTCCACCGTTTTCTCTCCCTCCCTCCCTCCCTCCCCCACTGTTCTCTCTTTCCTCCTCCCTTTCTCTCCCCCCTCATTCCCCTTCACCTCCGCTCCGCCTGGACTGGCGAGCACCGGTGGATCCTCTCTCCCACTTTCTCCCTCCCCCACTGTTCTCTCCCCCTTCTCCATCTCTCTCCCTAGGTTGTCCGATCTGCTGCCGACAGGGGCAAGGAAGGGAGAAGGAGAGACAGGGAGAAGGGAGAAACAGTGGGAGGGAGAGGGTGGGGGGAGAGAAAGGGAGGAGGAGAGAGAAAGAAGGAGAGGGAGAGATGGGGAGGGAGAAACGCGGCGGCGGCTCTTCAGGTGGAGTATGACTTCGAGGACGAGGATGACAGCGAGGTCTCCGTTGTCTGGCGCTGGATCTGGACGGTGGCGGAGCCTTCAAGTTCGGTGCCGGACCGAGGAGTTCAATGGGTGGTGCTGGGGTACCCAGGCGCGTAGAAGCACGTGTACGCGGAGAGGGCGAAGAGGAGAGGGTCCGCCGGTCCAGGCGGAGCCGCAGGTGAAGGGCAAGGTGGGGGGGAGAGAAAGGGAGGAGGAAAGAGAGAAAACAGTGGGGGAGGGAGAGAGAAAACAATGGGGAGGGAAGGGAGGGAGAGAGAGAAGGGGAGGAGAGCGATTGGCCGGCCGGCGCCGATCCTGGCCGGAGCCGGAGGTGCAAGGGGAGGTGGGGAGAGAGAAAGGAAGAGGGTGGGCACCAAGGTAATTTCACAGGTTTTTTTTTTTTCAAAAATGTGTGTGGGTGAAAAGAAAAAAAGCTGTGTGCCAATAGCAAGACTCTAAGTTTTTAGACAATAAGTGGGGAAAAGTAGGGATGCCAAACTGAACCCAAGTCTTTTCTAACGTTGAGGATCTTTGTGACCACATTTTTGGGCCAAATGGCCCACATGCCATCATCCCCCGCTTGGCCCAAAGTGCCGAATCTTATCATGAGTTTTTTTTTTTTGAAAGATTAGTAAATATTTCATTTTCCAAAAAGATAACAATACAAAAGAAAATTCAATACTCAATTAAGAAACGAATCTCGAACTGACATACCCCTAACAAAAGGCATTATGCACAAATAAATCAATACCAACGACACTCCGCAGTGGCAGACCCACGATTTTCACTTGGGTGGGGCTAAACTTTTACTATTTTTCTTTTCACATTAACAATAAAATATTGCCAATCACCAATATAGCATATGTTAAAGGCATGATTTTCAGCAATATTTTCTTTTTGTAATTAATCCTAAAATAATAATACACATTATCATGTAAAAATTAGTAATACACATTATCATATAAAAATTAGTACCACTTTATCCTTTCCTTAAACTCCTAATGGCATACGAATCCAAATGAGAGCAACTGTATTTATAAATGAACATTGTCAGCATAATCATAAACATTGTATTGTAGGCCAAGAGTAAAATTTCCAAAAAGAAAAAAGAGAAGAAAAAAATAACCAGTTAAAGCTTAATTTCTATAATCTTGTTGCTACCTACTTTCCTCCACAAGAAAAAAAAGATGTCAACTCCTATGTAAAAGAGAATTTAAGGTATTTGGAATAACAATAGTGTGACACAACCATGGATTATGAAATTGGAGGAAACTCTAGTTCATTCAAAATGCTCACCCAATCTCACCAAATCAAATAATCCTAGATCTAACACATTATATATATTAAAACAAAGGGGGAGGTGGGCTGTGAGGGGTGCCACCTCATCCCTAAAAAGCCTCTCCTTTCAGAGAAATATGCACAAAAATCCCACATTATTTTAAGATGCCACCTCACTTTGAGCTACTCTTTCTCCCCTAAAACCTCGATCATGAAAGATTTTTATGAATGTTTGAATTTGAGTCCTATTTCTTGCCATTATCCAAACTTTTCCTTAGATCTTCAATCATCAATAGGTCTCATGTTAAATATGTTTTGTGAGCCCTACCGATGAATGAAATCCAAGCTGTTGCTCCTTTATCTTCCTTTCAATTTTTTTCCTCAAATGGATGGTTCCAGTAGTGGGCACCAGTTCGTATTAAATATATTTCAAGATTGAACTCCCATATTAAATGAAATCCCAATGGCCTTCTCTTAACCCCTTTTTTCTAAGAGTGGGCCCCACTGATGGAGGGAGGCAAGGCTGTTGGCCATTGTCTGGTTTCTTAATTGATGCAAATCAATTATATATATTAAAGCAAAGGGGGGGGGGGGCTCTGAGGGGTGCCACCTCATCCCTAAAAAGTCTCACATTTTAGAAAAACACTTATAAAATCATACAGAACTTTGAGTTTAATGTGGGACACTACACTCCTCCCAAACAAGTCTCCTCCCTTAAAATCTCAATCCACACAATTCCCCTCCCTTAATCCTAGGAATAGTTATAATATTCTTAAATCTAATCCCTTAAATCTAGATCACACTACTATTTCTAACAACAAAACTCCTTGGATTTATTCTCCCTAAAATCTCGATCACTCTCATTTTAAAGTAAACCGTATCTCATTTTTCCTTATAATATTAGAATCAGCTCCATTTAATAGAGGTGTGTGGGGCCCACTTTCATGGTGTTGGCAGTAAGAGAGAATCGGCATGACTAAATTATCATGATTTGAGAATAGATCAATCATCCACATAAAATAAAAACAACAGATGGATTTATGGGGACCATTTTGATCTCCCGATTGATAGACAGCTTCAAAAGGCACCACCATCCAACTTGGCCCATCAAACCAACGGCACAGATGATGCAGCACCCAACAAAAGGGACTAACCAATATGGAGTTGTATCAAGACCATTAGTTTCATGATCTAGACCGTTAATTACAAGGTGGAATCCAACGTTCAATGAACAGATAATAATCGACTCTAATGATCAATTATATTTGTTATTAAAATACATATTAAAAATACATTTCATTTCTAATTATATATACATTAAATAATATAAGGGTTGATATGAGACCTGCCTTTAATAATTGTTGTAGACAAGGCCACCTTTAAACACATCATGATGCACCTTAATGAATTAGGATAAGAGACCCACTTTTAAATATTACATCATGTGACCCCACCAATGCTCCTTGGAACACCTAATCAACAAGGGCCTACTGATCAAATATTCAATTGGACACACCTTTAGATATTTGGATATGGGCATATCTTTAGATGTTACATCATGTGACCCCACTAAGGATCCTCGGAATGACACATCAGCAATGTCCCACTATCCAATTGGATATACCTTAAAGGAATTAGGACATAAGGCCCACCGTTAGATGTTACATCATATGACACCAACAAGTTATTTTTTCTTTTTTATTAAAGTTATATATATAATAAATATAAACTACTTATTTATTTCTATAAAATCTGTTCTTTTCCGATAATATCTCATAAAAGAATCACATATTTCATTATATTTTTTGAGCCTGGGCACCATACCTCTCCACTTAATTATTCAAGCTTACGCTTGTGGGGCCCACCCTTGGTCAATCTAAATGAACCAAACACACGACCTTCCTAAATTGTACATGTCCACTAGCTTTTGTTCATATCTGGATTTACTGAACCCTTGGATCGACTGTGTACCGATTCAAATGGATTGTTGACCATTAAACTTTTGGAGCTAAATGGAGATGGTAGAAACTACAGTTGGGACTGATTTTTTGCAAAGAGAAGGATCCCAGGGAGTCTTTGAAATCCCCCCATCACCACCCCCATGTGAGTCGCCCGGTGGGCCCCACCACAAACTTGAGATTACCTTAACTTAAGTTTTAGCTTAGGAGAGCTACCCCTATATAGACACACATTAATTATTGTGTAATGGTTAATGCCTTTAAATTCAAGAGGTCGTTATGTTATGTAAGTTTACTTCTCATTTTATATTTATTTTCATTACATGTTAAAAGATTCTAATATTCAAAGATAATAAATTTCTTTTTTTTTAGATTTATTTTTTCTTAATAATATTTTAAAATAATTTTTTAATATATTTTTATTTTTGGCCCGGTGGGCTGTGAGGGGTGCCACCTCATCCCTAAAAAGTCTCTCCTTTCAGAGAAATATGCACAAAAATCCCACATTATTTTAAGGTGCCACCTCACTTTGAACTACTCTTTATCTCCTAAAACCTCTATCATGAGAGATTTTTATGAACGTTTGAATTTGAGTCCTATTTCTTGCCATTATCCAAACTTTTCCTTAGATCTTCAATCATCAATGGGTCCCGTGTTAAATATGTTTTGTGGGCCCTACCGATGAATGAAATCCAAGCTGTTGCTCCTTTACCTTCCTTTCAATTTTTTTCCTCAAATGGATGGTTCTAGTAGTGGGCACCAGTTCGTATTAAATATATTTCAAGATTGGACTCCCGTATTGAATGAAATCCCAATGGCCTTCTCTTAACCCCTTTTTTCTAAGAGTGAGCCCCACTGATGGAGGGAGGCAAGGCTGTTGGCCGTTGTTTGGTTTCTTAATTGATGCAAATCAATTAATGGGCCCCGCACATTTAACTTATTTCTGCAGTGGGACCCACTTATGGATTAATATAGCTCCTTCACTCTCCTTTCAATTTTTTTCCCCAAATGGATGGTTCCAGTAGTGGGCATCAGTTCGTATTAAATATATTTCAAGATTGGACTCCAGTATTGGATGAAATCCCAATGGCCTTCTCTTAACCCCTTTTTTCCAAGAGTGGGCCCCACCGATGGAGGGAGGCAAGCCCCGTTGTCTGGTTTCTTAATGGATGCAAATCAATTAGTGGGCCCCGCACATTTAACTTATTTCTACAATGGGACCCACTCATGGATTATGCATATATATTAGTTTTCTAGGTCAATATGTATCCATAGTGGGCAATCAGACTGGGTTGGTATCATACACAAGCTTAATTTATTTGATAATTGTTAGGATGTGATTTGTGTGCATATGAGTTAGAACTATTAGAAACATACTATGGTGACTCATATCTATATCCACGTACACTCATCCCAAGCAATGTACATCTTTTATGTTTTTTTCTTCTCTAACACTTATTCGGCCCTATCTCTTTCAATGTTTTTTCCTTATACTATCAATTATCTGTGGGGGCCAACTGTTCCATTACCATAAATCCAGATGTGGTGTGTGGCCCATTGAGGATGAAATCATTTGATTTCCATTTCCTTTCTTCTTATCTTCCATTTTTTTCTTTTTTGGATGCAGAGCCATTAGTAGGTCCCACACGTTAAAAACATTTCAAGGGTGCCCCCCATTGATAGATCAAACACGTTAATTTTTTTACCCCTTTCTTTTGGTTCTTTTTAATAGATGTAGATCCATCCAGTTTGTTTTCATTTTCTTATATTTTCAATCATCAATGGTATAATATATCCGTAAATGAGATGGTCGTAATGGTCAATGCCTTTAAATTCAAGGGGTCGTCGTGTTATGTAAATTTACTTTATTATATATATTTTTTTTCATACATAGAGATTTTTTTAATATTCAAAGATAATACTAAAAAACTTATTTTATATCTATTTTATCTTAACAACATTTCAAAAGAATTCTTAAATTTTAATATATTTTGATTTTTTGCCCGGGCTTAGCACGGGCGTTTCATCCTAAAAAGCCTCCTCTGTCAAAGAAATATGCACAAAAAACCCACATTGTTTTAAGGTGTCAAATCACTTTGGGCTACTCTTTTTCTTAAAACCTCTCTCATAATAGATTTTTATGAACGTTTAAATTTAAGTCCTATTTCTTGCCATTATCCAAATTATAAGCAAATCGTTATAGTCGGTTTGTTTTCTTTTCCTTAGATCTTCAATTATCAATGGGTCACATGTTAAATATGTTTTGTGGGCCCTACCGATGAATGAAATCCAAACCGTTGCTCCTTTACTCTCATTTCAGTTTTTTTTCCTAAATGGATGGATTAAATATATTTCAAGATTGGACTTCAGTATTGGATGAAATCTTAATGGCCATCTCTTAACCCCTTTTTTTCTAAGAGTGAGACCCACTGATGGAGGGAGGCAAGCCTGTTGGCCGTTGTCTGGTTTCTTAATGGATGCAAATCAATTAGTAGGCCCCACACATTTAAATTATTTTTGATGTGGGACCCACTCATGGATTATGCATAGATATTAGTTTTCTAGGTCAATATGTATCCGTAGTGGGCAATCAGACTGGGTTGGTATCATACACAAGCTTAATTTATTTGATAATTGTTAGGATGTGATTTGTGTGCATATGAGTTAGAACTATTAGAAACATACTATGGTGACTCATATCTATATCCACGTACACTCATCCCAAGCAATGTACATCTTTTATGTTTTTTTCTTCTCTAACACTTATTCGGCCCTATCTCTTTCAATGTTTTTTCCTTATACTATCAATTATCTGTGGGGGCCAACTGTTCCATTACCATAAATCCAGATGTGGTGTGTGGCCCATTGAGGATGAAATCATTTGATTTCCATTTCCTTTCTTCTTATCTTCCATTTTTTTCTTTTTTGGATGCAGAGCCATTAGTAGGTCCCACACGTTAAAAACATTTCAAGGGTGCCCCCCATTGATAGATCAAACACGTTAATTTTTTTACCCCTTTCTTTTAGTTCTTTTTAATAGATGCAGATCCACCAGTTTGTTTTCATTTTCTTATATTTTCAATCATCAATGGTATAATATATCCGTAAATGAGATGGTCGTAATGGTCAATGCCTTTAAATTCAAGGGGTCATCGTGTTATGTAAATTTACTTTATTTTATATATTTTTTTTCATACATAGAGATTTTTTTAATATTCAAAGATAATACTAAAAAACTTATTTTATATATATTTTATCTTAACAATATTTCAAAAGAATTCTTAAATTTTAATATATTTTGATTTTTTGCCCGGGCTTAGCACGGGCGTTTGTTGCTAGTTATATATATATTAAAGTGATAGGATTTGTGTTGCCACGTCATCACCCCATGTAGCTCCTTTCAGAAAAATACCCAATAAAAAAATATATGCTTTGGCTTTGATGTGGGTCCGCTGAACCTCTCTAGATTTATCTCATCGATCTCATCACATCCTATTCAAATTCAAGCAAGTTTTTCATTTTTATCTTTTCTTAATCCCTCTCTTATTACCTACATCTCTTATTTGCATAAGGGAGATGCTCCTAAGAGATATATCTCTCACCTTAAATGAGAGATTGGGTGGGGGCCCTCACATCCATATCCAATGTCAACAACTTAAATTTGATGTGAGGGCTCCACCCAATCTCTCATTTAAGGTGAGAGATATCTCTCTTAGGAGCATCTCCCTTTGCGTAATACTCCTCTATATTAATACTCTTATACCCACCCCCTCGTACGTGAGTTTTAATCTAGGTAATATTAAACCACATCCTATCCAACGGTACACATTATTTTGATTCACAACTGAGTTCGTTAGAGTGTTAAAAACACGATTAACATTAAGACATGGGCCCATCATATCTTAAGCCTGATCCCACTTGTAAATTTAAAAGATTATTGTAATCATGCAGGGTGTGAGCAGCAACCCATCTATAAAACATGAAATCATGTCGACAACAGAGAAATGGCAAGGGTCAATATTGGGCCTATTGCACTAAAAAATATTAAATGCATTTCTTATGATTAATATTATCAATATTAACAAAATTCACTTTATATATCTTCTTTAGTCATTATTGTTTTTTTTTATATTATTTATTTATTTTATATTAGGTTTGAATGGTTTTTGAACTCCGCCTATGTTGGGGTATCCTTGACATAGCCGGTCCCAAGCCCGGACAAAGGAGGAGGGTTGTGCGTTAGGTAGCCGACAGCCAGTACAATACTCAATCGGATTTCTTTAAGGATTTGAGACCTAATGAAATTTCGTGGGGGCGTCCCCTACTTAGCGACGCGCTGTATGTTTCGGGTACAGTGATAAGTGAGCAAGGACCGCTGCATCGGCGCCCGGGTGCAGTGCTAAATAGGCAAGGGTCCTCACACTTTATTGGACGAGTGTGGGGGGTAAGGAAGCTAGTCCAAAATAGAAGGCAGAGATTGGGTACTTGGAACATTGGGAGCCTAACTGGGAAACTTATGGAAGTGGTGGATACAATGAAAAGGAGACGAATCGCAATTGCTTGCTTGCAGGAGACAAGATGGGTGGGACACAAAGCTAAAGAGATTGAGAGGACTGGATATAACTTATGGTATACGGGACTTAATAGATCGAGGAATGGGGTTGGCATAGTAGTAAACAAGGACGTAAAGGAAGATGTAGTTAATGTAAAGCGCTATGGAGATAGGATTATTGCAATTAAGTTAGTATTAGGAGAAGAGATAGTGAACGTAATTAGTGTTTATGCCCCTCAGGTGGGCTTAGGAGATGGACATAAGGAGAAGTTTTGGGAAGACTTGGAAGGAGTGCTACTAGAGATACCTCAAGGAGAGATGGTCTTCATAGGAGGAGATTTGAACGGTCATGTAGGCCGCAACGTAGATGGATATATAGGAGTATACGGGGGACATGGGTACCGTAATAGAAATGAAGAAGGGAAGGATATCTTGGAGTTTTTAGTGGCTTACGATCTCATGGTAACTAACACCTTTTTTTAGGAAGAGAGAGGAGCATTTGGTGACTTATAAGAGTGGCTCATCTAGGACACAAATTGACTTCTTCTTAACTAGGAAAAAAGACCGCTTAGCTTGTAAAGATTGCAAGGTTATACCGGGGTTAGCTTGACTTCCTAACATAGGTTGTTGATCATAGATGTGCAGCTACAAAGGTGGACTAGAAAAAAGAAGTTGTATAGATGCTCAAGGACTAAATGGTGGAACCTGAAAGGTGATAAGCAACTAGCTTTAAGGGAAAGAGTACTAGAGGAAGACGTTTGGGCGATAGATGAGGGTGCAAATAATATGTGGGATAAGGTAGCAGAGTGTATTAGGATGGTAGGGAAAGAAGTCTTAGGAGAATCCAAAGGGGGTGCTCCGGTACAGAAATAGGCATGATGGTGGAGCGAAGCTGTCCAAGACAAGATAAGAGTTAAAAGAGAGTGCTTTAAAACTTGGTAAAAGGATCGAAATGAAGCGAACTTGGAGAGGTATAAAGAAGCAAAAAGAGAAACTAAAAAGGCAGTTAGTGAGGCCAAGGCAAAGGCATTTGAGAAGCTATATAGGCGACTTGACACTAAGGAAGGCGAAAGAGAGATATTCAAGCTCGCTAAAATCAGAGATCGGCGGACCAAGGACTTAAACCAAGTTAAATGCATTAAGGATGAGGAGGAAAATGTATTAGCAACGGAATAGAAGATAAAGGAGCATTGGAAGAGTTACTTCTACAAGTTATTTAACGAAAGCAGTAGTAGTGACATACAATTGGGGCAGCTTACCATTTCTAGAGAAGAAGCAAATTATATGTTCTATAGGATAATCAGTAGGGAAGAAGTTAAAGAAGTATTGAAAAGAATGAAGAATGGAAAAGCGATTGGGCCAGATGCTATCCCTATTGAGGTCTGGAGGTGCTTTGGGGAGGATGGCATTAGTTGGTTGACACAGCTTTTTAATGTAGTGCTAAAGAGCAAGAAGATGCCTAATGCATGGAGGAAAAGTATTTTTATACCCATATACAAGAACAAAGGAGATATTCAGAACCGTGCAAATTACCGCATGATTAAATTGATGAGCCATACGATGAAATTATGGGAGAGAGTTATTGAGAGAAGACTAAGGAGAACAACAAACGTTTTAGAGAATCAATTTGGTTTCATGTCTGGGAGATCAACCATGGAGGCTATCTTTCTCCTGAGGAGGTTAATGGAACAATATATAAAAGGTAAGAGAGATTTACATATGGTGTTCATTGACTTGAAGAAGGCCTATGACCGGGTTCCTAGGGAGATTCTTTGGAGAGTTCTGAAAAAGAAAAGAGTGTGTGTCGCATATATTGAGGCGATAAATGATATGTATGATAGAGTCGTGACATCTATAAAGACGACTGGCGGCGAAACTAAGGAGTTTCCTATCACGCTTGGTCTACACCAAGGCTCAACGTTAAGCCCGTACTTGTTTGCCCTAGTTATGGATGAGATTACAAGACATATCCATGATGAGGTGTCGTGGTGTATGCTATTTGCAGATGACATTATTTTAGTGGATGAGACGAGAGAAGGAGTGAATGCTAAACTAGAATTGTGGCGGAAAACATTAGAGACAAAAGGGTTTAGGCTAAGTCGATGCAAAATGGAATATATGAAATGCAAGTTTAGTCAAAGTAGGACACCCGGTAACATAGAAGTAAGTTTGGGCACACAAAAGATTGTAGAGAAAGAAAACTTTAGGTACCTTGGATCTATGGTGCAACAAGATGGAGGAATTGATACTGATGTAAGTCACAGAATTCAGGCCGGGTGGACCAAATGGAGGAGTGTTTCGGGAGTCTTGTGTGATCGGAAAGTCCCCCTCAATGTTAAAGGAAAGTATCATAAGGTGGTGGTACGACCAGCGTTGTTATATGGATCAGAGTGTTGGGCAGTAAAGTATAATCATGTCAAGAAGATGGAAGTTGCGGAGATGAGAATGCTAAGATGGATGTGCGGGATCACAATGAGAGATAGGATTAGGAATGAGGAGATTAGGGGCAAAGTAGGAATAGCACCGATTGGAGATAAAATGAGAGAAAATCGACTGAGATGGTTCGGCCATGTTAGAAAGCGTCCAACGGAGGCACCTGTTAAAATGTGTGAAAGCATGGAGATTGCCAGGAGTAGGAGAGGGAGAGAGAGACCCAATAAAAGTTGGAAAGAAACTATTAAACATGACCTTGCCTACATGGATCTAACAGAGGACATGGCCCTAAACAGATTTGATTGGCTTCGTTAAATCCATATAGCCGACCCCACCTAGTGGGAAAAGGCTTGGTTTGGTTTGGTTTGGTTTAGGTTTGAATGGTTTTTGAATTTTGAGAATTATTATTTGTTTATATAAGTTCTGAGGATATTGTCCTCCTACCTGGTTTTCACTATTGCTAAGTTTACTTTACTTTTACTTTTTTTTTATCTTTTTATATAGTTTCTATTATTTTGCTAAGTCGGACTACTAATTGATATGATGCTTTAAACTTAAAGACCTAGGAATCGATCCTTTGGCATGTGTGTGATTCAAACGTACTAAGATCAATCAACTTTAAATATGTTGGCTATGCTTCGAATAAATTTTAAGAATGACAAATAATATATTAGCTTTTTAATATTTATTTTTCTCTTAATATGTTTTTAGAAATTTTTTTAATATTATTATATTTTTATTTTTAAGCCTGAGCTAAGCACGGACCTTTATTGCTAGTAATACATACAAAGCAAACGAGAATTCCATATTTTTAGGAGTTAGGATATTTGAATGGTCTACAAAGACACCAACCACTTTCATGAGGTTAGCCCAATGAAAAACTAGGATACCATCGATCGAGTGATTCTCATAATCGACTATGCTCCATTAAAATGGAGTCCTCCCCTTCTGGACATGTGGACCAACGACGCATCAATAGAATACTTGCTCACAAGTCACAACAGTCTAAAAATAAATAATAAAAGTATTGGCAACACCTTTTTACAATTTCCATGCCCAAGTCCACATGGTTCAAAATCCAACCTCGGAAATGCCCTATCTTACGATCTTTGCTCTTCCATCTCTTCTCATAAGTGCGCATTCCAAAAAAAAATTCCACCTACAAAAACATAACTTAGAAATATCCAAACCATGCCTCAACTTCTACATGAAACCTCAGTCATAAATGCAAACACAATTCTTCATTTCAAAACATAAAATGCCAAAATAACAAAATAACGATTAAATATTTCATACTCACATGATTTCTCAAGTCTCTCAAATTGAAATAATAAAAAGAAGAATAACCAGGTTACAAAATTGCAATTTTACCAATGCTTACAAGTTACAGGAGGATAGTCCATCACCAAACAAACATAGAAAAATCCTAGTCATGCCTTAAATTGCACATAAAACAACAAATAACACAAAGAAATCAAATAATCCCATAAGATTCAACAACAATAATAATAAAAGCATTAGTTGAGAAATCTCACCAATTTACAGAACAAACTAGGGCTGCACAGAACCGGACCGCAGACCGGACCGGACCACAAAACCGGACCGGACCGGACCGGATTTGCGGTCTTGGTGGTCCAAATCCTAACCGGTCCGGACCGGACCGGTTATTTCGGTCCGGTCCGGTCTGGGCCTTTTGTGGTCCGGTCCGGACCGGACCGGACCGCATTTATTAAAATATTTTTTTTTTAATTTTTTTTTTCATAATCTTTGAGCCCATGAGGCATGAGCCTAGCACCTATTTGTAAAACCCATCATTCATTCATTTGACATTTGCCTACTTTTTAGATGTGAGGTGAAAATGAAAAAATAAAAAAATAAAAAAAAATGAAAAAAAAATGAAAAGAAAAAAAAAAATGGAAACCGGTCCGGACCACTTTAAGTGGTCCAACCGGACCGGTTTGGACCGGACCGGACCGCTTATAAGTGGTCCGGTCCGGTCCTTCATTTTGGGCCGGACCGGAAATCCGGTCCGACCGGATTCCGGTCCGAAAACCGGACCGGAAATCCGGCCGATCACTCCTAGAACAAACAACAACAAAAGACCCACAAAACCCAAAATCAAGTAATGTAACAAAAGAGAACCATAAATAAAAAGCCCTAAATCAACACAATTCTAATCCTAACCACCAAACAGAAACCAAACAACAGATCCCTATCTCTTTTGTTTAGAGCCTAAAATAATGAATGGAATCATATAAAATAAGAGGGAGAGGGAGAGAGAGGCGATAGAGAATTACCATTAAAAAAACAAAAAGAGTCAACATACTGAGAAGTAAGAGAGGGAGAGAGAGGCGAAAGAGAGCGGGAGAGAGATTTACCCGAAGCCGAGAGATTATTCATGCACTCGAAGGAAGAAGGGGCTTACTGAGGATTTTTTTTTTTTTTTTTTTTTTTTTTTTTTTTTTTTTTTTTTTTTTTTTGCTTCAAAGGAGGAAAACCAAAAGAAGAAAGGGTGTGGAGTGGAAGGCTTTTCTTGAACAGATCAAGGGGCAAGGCGACAGTTTTGAAACATGTGGGACATGGGCACTTTTAGGGTTTTTCTACCCATCATATTTTTTTATTTTTTATTTTATTTTAAAGGCACAAACAATGCACAATTTAGTGGAATTGTAAAATTTCTTCTGAAATCAGGCATTTTGTTGTGAGTTTCTGAAATTTGCACAAGTAAATTTGTAATGAAAATTTACAAGAGTGCTATTTGTTTGGTAGAGAATGTCCAAACTGAAATTATTCAAGATTTTTTTGTCAAAACGAACTAAATTTTGTAATGCTGATCTTATCCTACTTATAGAAATAAGATTACAAAATCTTAAAAAGTAGTCATTTTTCTTTGAAAGATAATTTATTTACACTTATCTCATTTTAAGATCCTTATTTTATTTCCTCATCATTTATTTATTTAATTTAGATTAAAATAAAAAAAAACAATAAAAATTTGAATGATATTTTTCTCCGAGGGTGTATGATAAATGTAAGAGCTGCAGGCCGAGGTGGAGGTTTGTAAGGCCATACGTTGATACCTGGCCTTATCGCTCTCTCGCTCTTTCTCTTGTCTTCCCGCTTGCTCTCTGCCGCCGCCGCTGCCTCCTACTACTACTACTACTACTACTACTCTACAGCTACTTCATTTCCTCTCTTTCCTTTCAATTACTAGTCTTTCCAAATTCCAACCCTCTCAGCTCGCTCCACACAAGAAGAAGGTAAAGTAGGTTTTTGTTCATCTTCATCTGCTCGACCATGTCTTCCATTATCGCAGGCATCTCGTCTTTCCACCACCAGTCCCCTTCACCTTCCCCATGTCTCGAACTTTCTAAAAGGACTTGGTCTTCGCCTTTACAGAAGTTCCCATTGGGAGAAGGAGGAGGGGGTTTATTAAAGCCCTGGAAGTTCCAGGGCTTCGGCCACCCCTTCCCCTTCTCCTCTTCACTGAGAATCTCATTCTCCCGACACTGCCCTTGTGCAATCGCCACTCCCAACTCGGTCTTGAGCGAGGAGGCATTCAAAGGCCTTGGTCTCTCCAAGGATGATGCACACGACGACGACTATGCCTCCGAGACCGACGGCGAGGCCGCCTCCAGCGAGGATAACCTAGCCGTGTCCGACTTGGGGTTGCCGCAGCAGCTCGTAGACACCCTCCAGAAGCGAGGGATTAATAATCTCTTCCCAATCCAGGTGAGAACCCCACACCCCCACCCCAGAAGGAAAAAAATGATTTCTTTGCAATAAAGCTGCCTCGTTGAATCCAAGTATTGATTAAAGCCAATAGATTGATTCATTTTCATGGTTGATAGGTCATGGATGACTCAGTTGATGCATGTTTTTTTTTTTTTTTTTCTTTTTTTTTTCCTTTGCTGCAATGGTAATATAGTCTGTGTGTCTTGTGTGAAAGAAATGCTTGCTTGTTTTTCCAAAAAGAAATTGACATACTGTCTTTTTTCCTGGACAAATGTTGTTTTAGTTTACATATATCTGCGGCCTGCACTATGCTTCTTCTTCTTCTTTTTTCCTTAACATGCTGTAATTGTCAACAACACAGAGAGCTGTACTTGTCCCTGCCTTAGAAGGACGAGACATCATTGCCCGCGCAAAGACGGGAACAGGGAAGACACTGGCCTTTGGAATTCCAATCATTAAACGTCTCACCGTAGACGACGAAGGGAGAGCTCTTTCAAGGTCCCCACCCCCCTCCTTGTTTTGCATATATTACCTAGTGCCTGCAGCTTCTACATTGTTGCATTATTCTCACCTCTTTGATGGCTTGTAGGCGGGCGGGTCGGCTTCCCCGACTCTTGGTTTTAGCTCCAACTAGGGAGTTGGCAAAGCAGGTGGAGAAGGAAATCAAAGAGTCTGCACCTTATCTCAGCACCGTCTGCGTTTATGGAGGAGTTTCATACAATATCCAGCAAAATGCTCTTTCTCGTGGTGTTGATGTGGTTGTGGGAACTCCAGGCCGTATCATCGACCTGATAAATAGTAAGAGCCTCCAGCTGGGTGAAGTTCAGTATCTGGTCCTTGATGAAGCTGATCAAATGCTTGCTGTTGGGTTTGAAGAAGATGTGGAAGTCATATTAGAAAAGCTCCCATCTGAGAGACAGAGCATGCTTTTCTCTGCAACAATGCCTGGCTGGGTAAAGAAGTTGTCAAGGAAATACCTGGACAATCCTTTGACAATTGACCTGGTAATGTTCCAATTCGACACCTTGCTTCTACTACTTGTGTAAATTCAGCATGTATATATAGATTTACTTTTGTTAATTTTGTTTGCGTCATAACATATCAAGATAATCTGTCGATTTATTATGGCAATGTGAGTTGCTAACTCCATTATGGCATCATGCCTCAGGGCCCCCTCACTTCCTAGTTAAATGATTGCTTCTAGAATCCTGTCTTTTGAATTTTGATAAATCTCCTCCTATAGAAATAGCAGCTTAAGAGAAGAAATTTTATGTGCTCCCCTCCTTTTGGAGCAATTCTATGTAGAATCTATCTTCTTCTTCTTATTTTTTACTGTTTGTTTGAATGATAAATGCATGTGTATTAGATATATATATATATATATATATTGCTAGGTTGGCCTACTGGCCAGGAATGATCATGTATGTATTATACTAAAGCTAAGTCATAAAAATGGGTATACAGTCTCAATGCTCCTGCTTTTGATACATAAAAGCCTCCCCATTCTCACTTATTACATTAGGACTTAGGAGAGAAAAATGATAGCTAGGTTCCTTGACAAATCGAGAATATTAATGTCACATCTGCTAGACACCATGAAGCTACAACTACACCTTGAGCTCACTAGATGGCACATAGCCACATACTTCAATGATTAGTTGAGTAAGGTCTTTTGTAAAAGCTGCCTGCAACTCTACTAGAATAACCATACTCCATTGCCTCATTCACTGAAGTGAGAGCCACTGGGCTCAAGATGGGTGGCTGGGTGAGAGGTAGGGTTGTAAATGGGTACCCGATTCTCCGATTACCCGAAGGTTCCGACCCGTTAGGATCCAGGTCTGGGTCCTTATTTTGGTCCCAATAAGAAAATGGTTCCGGTTCCGGATCCTTTTTTTGGAACCGATACCTAAACGGTTCTGGTTCCGGATCCACAGTGGCTCAGACCCGTGGACCCGGGACCCGACCCAATATATACTAACATAATGTAACTTTATTATGTGAGAATAGAACCCTTTTTACTTTTCTACTTTTCTACATTAGGGTTTTCTACTTTTCTACATCTCATTGCCTGTTTGGATGTGATTTCTGAGTTTTTGGTTAAAAGTGTCTGTTATTGATAGACAAAATGTCACATTAATGTTTGTAGGTACGTGATCCAATTGAAATATGAAAAAAGCATAATTTTTTTAAAGAAAAATACAGGTATTAGTCTAGACTCGGAACCGGAACCAGACCCGCCTCACAAACGGTTCCGGTTCCGGTTCTGGTTCCCATTATTCTTAACGGTTCCGGTTCCGGTTCCGGTTCCCCTTCTTAGAAAACGGTTCCGGTTCCGGTTCCACCCTAGACCCGGACCGGAACCGACCCGTTTACAACCCTACTTCATGCACTCTTAAAGGGTTGTCTAAAAGAGTCCCCTCTCAGTAGGGATGTGAACAGGTCGGTTCCGGTCCGGGTCCATGGTGGACCCGGAACTATTAATGAGAAGATGGGCCTGGACCCGCAACCGTATATGGGATGGGTCTGGGTCCGGGTATAGATAGAGAATGCTATGGGGGAAAAAAAACTAGTTTTTTTTAGAGATTGTCTCGGGTCCATGGGGTCGGAACCAATGTGGAATCGGACCCATACCCGTTTACTTATCGGGGCCAAAATAAGGACCCAAAACCGATTTTTAACGGGTCAGAACCTCCGGGCAATCGGACAATCGGGGACCCATTTACATCCCTACCTCTCACTAGGGTTGTAAACGGGTCGGTTCCGGTCCGGGTCTAGGGTGGAACCGGAACCGGAACCGTTTTCTAAGAAGGGGAACCGGAACCGGAACCGGAACCGTTAAGAATAATGGGAACCAGAACCGGAACCGGAACCGTTTGTGAGGCGGGTCTGGTTCCGGTTCCGAGTCTAGACTAATACCTGTATTTTTCTTTAAAAAAATTATGCTTTTTTCATATTTCAATTGGATCACGTACCTACAAACATTAATGTGACATTTTGTCTATCAATAACAGACACTTTTAACCAAAAACTCAGAAATCACATCCAAACAGGCAATGAGATGTAGAAAAGTAGAAAACCCTAATGTAGAAAAGTAGAAAAGTAAAAAGGGTTCTATTCTCACATAATAAAGTTACATTATGTTAGTATATATTGGGTCGGGTCCCGGGTCCACGGGTCTGAGCCACTGTGGATCCGGAACCAGAACCGTTTAGGTATCGGTTCCAAAAAAAGGATCCGGAACCGGAACCATTTTCTTATTGGGACCAAAATAAGGACCCAGACCTGGATCCTAACGGGTCGGAACCTTCGGGTAATCGGAGAATCGGGTACCCATTTACAACCCTAGCATGAAGGTTTATAAATGGTAGCTCCCTAAGTAGCATCATGGAGTGAATTCCACTTCTACACGAGAATAAACCAGAGAAGTGCTAGTAAAAAAGAAAAAGAAAAAGCATGGCAGAGGCAGAACCTACAATGAAAGTAATGTCCTTGGCAGGTACTTCTAGAGTTAAACACAAATTGCAAAAGTCTCCCTACAGTGTATTGTGTCCTTATATTTAACAGTTTTTATAGTCTCGTTCTTTTTTGCTTTGTTCTGTTAATTTCCAGAAAACATTTCTGCTTCAAGATTTTCTTAATTTTCTTCTCGTTTCTTTTTCTTTTTTCGTGTAGGTTGGTGATCAAGAGGAAAAGCTGGCTGAAGGGATCAAGCTTTATGCAATACCAACAACTGCAACTTCAAAGCGTACCATCCTTAGTGATCTAATCACAGTATGTCTGACAAGCATCCCAAACTAAATTAACTCATGTTGAGAATATGATCATGCATTGTCACCTGTATCCCCCACTGTTTCTCACTTTCTTTCTCTATACTATTGACTTCTTTAGTGTGAAATTTGGATCTAGTTTGAATATCTGATATGGGTAGAAATTTGAGTGTCCAGATGTAAGTGTGGCAAATCTAAAGATTACCAGTCAGGGCATGCTTGCAAAATCATCTTGAAACTATTTTTTTTACCGGGAAGTAGCTGGTCCTTGATAACGGATCTATCATTTCCCTTTGAGGTTTAGGGCCCTGTTGTCCCTATTTATTCTGTTTAGCTTTTTGTGGCTTCTTTTGGGCGGTGGCTGTCTTTTTGTGGGGTTTTCCTGCAGCCGCTTCTCAGTAGTATAAATCTTTTATACTATGAAGCCTCTTCTTTTTAATTCAAATTATAATTCCCCAAAAAAAAAAAAAAAAAAAAGAAAGGAAAGGAAAAAATCAGCTGTCTTTCAAGGTGATGAGTGAGCAAAAGATGAAAAATGAATACCTATCCAAAAGTTGCTGTCTAAGCATATTCTAAGCAAGTTCCTGACCATTTTAAGTGCTCTAGTTCTTCTTTTTTCCCCTATAGGTTCCTCTTCCTTTTCTTTTCTGGGGTTCTTGATTCTTAAGTAGATGCCACTTTATCTAATATAACTAGTTACACAATTTTTTTTCTGTACCTCTTTTTTGCCTCTTTAGGGTAGTAAACTAGGCTTTATCTGTTAGATAAGTATAATATATACAGGCCCATATTTCACTGTTCATTCTTCCTCTGCCAGAGGCTATCTAGCTTGGATATAGCATGAGAAAATATACAAATACTCAAAAAGAGTAAGAAAGGTAAACATGAAGTAAGAGGCCTCTTGCAAAAAATCCCGAAAGTGAAAGTTGTCTGTCCATTAACTACCTAAAGGTTTGCTTAGAAGCTACCTGGCTATCCAAAAAGAAAAGGGAGGCCCAGGATGTAGCAGTTTTTATTTATTATTACTTGTATCAGTCGTGGTTCAGAAGACAGTATTGTGACAGTCAATCTCTTTGGGGTGGACCCTATCTGTCAAGATGGCTTGTGCCGTCCTCTTCGAAGACCCTTGTAACTATGATCTGGTATTCCCATCCATGTAGGCAACTTGTACATGGTAGCTTCAGAAGCCGGATCACCAGTGTGTCCATACCGCCATATTTGAAGTGTGTATGTCTGTTTATATAAGTTTTATTTTTATAGTATATGTAAGAAAGAAGAATATCGAAAGAAACAAAAGTATTCTTTGATGGTCCCTATTTGTTGGATGAGAGAGCGGGGTTTAGCAGGCTAAAAGAAGGGGGGTGGGATTTTGTTTAGATGTCGGGGTTATCATTTAGTTTAGCAGCAGAAATACCCTTCATAAGAAATGCTTACTTGATTCAAGTCAGTTTTTGGTTAAGATTTTAGATGGCTGGTGGATTGTGGAATCAAACATGTTTTCTAGCAGCTCTATTCATATTGAAAGTTTCAGGAGGCCAAGTTTGTTCTTTGGCTGATACCATGTGTCAACCCAATTTTTTTGAAGAACCTAACCAAGGGATGAGTTAAAAAACATAATGCTTAGTCAGACATCTCCCAACTGGTCTCCAAGTCAAGTTCTTTCAAGTTCAAATTGTAAATGTTTTTTTTTTTTGGATTTGCGTCTTTGATTTCCACCTTAAGCGTTCACTGATGTTGCATGACATGCTTTTCTGTACAAGTAGTTTTAACTTATGGTGCAAAACAGACATTACATAAATTTGATAATGTATAGTATAACATAAATGAATTAATTGTTACAATTTCAAATGAAAAAAATGTATAACATAAATCGTTCGAGGTCACATGTTGCATTTCTGACATTAATACCTAACTGTTTTAAGTGTTGTGTTTCCACTCAGTGGAAACCCTTTTTAGATTAGCAGCATCTCTTCAGGATCCAAATGTTTTCTGATTGGGTCTGGCAATATTATTTCTCTAATAGACAGTCAGATCGGCATCTGCTTCTCATCATCAACTGCATGCTTGTGTTTTTGTCCCTATTAATAACGTGTTGTTTGCAATTGATAGGAAAGGTTAATATTGATTTTGACATGAGTTTCAGGTCTATGCTAAGGGTGAGAAGACCATAGTTTTCACACAGACAAAACGAGATGCTGATGAGGTATCGATGGCCTTATCTAATAGTATTGCTTCAGAGGCTTTGCATGGTGATATATCTCAACATCAGCGAGAGAGAACATTGAATGGTTTCCGTCAAGGAAAATTCACCGTGCTTGTTGCAACTGATGTTGCAGCTCGTGGTCTTGATATCCCTAATGTTGATCTGGTGAGTTGATAATGATTGCCTTCGTTCTTCGACTTGCAATTATTTTTTATGCTCTGCAATTGAAACTAGCTTTATATGAACTTCTTTGGAGTTTGGTCCTCATTTATATGCACATTAAACTAAATGGAATTATTGGTAATTAAGTACAAAATTTGTGTAGTACAGCCATAGTTTTTGTCTAGTTTTCAGATGCAGCTATTTTCTGATGAATTCTTGACACACTGCATTTCTTATAGATTATCCACTATGAGATGCCGAATGATCCTGAAACCTTTGTCCATCGCTCTGGTCGCACGGGGCGTGCTGGAAAAGAAGGAGTTGCCATATTAATGTTCACTAGTAGCCAAAGGAGGACAGTCAAATCTCTTGAGCGCGATGTTGGGTGTAGGTTTGAGTTTATCAGTCCACCACAAATAGAAGAGGTGTTGGAATCATCTGCAGAGCAAGTTGTTGCTACTCTCAAGGGGGTTCATCCAGAATCAATAGAGTATTTTGTACCAACTGCACAAAGGCTGATTGAAGAACAAGGAACTGATGCTCTTGCTGCTGCTCTGGCACACTTAAGTGGTTTTTCTCAACCACCTTCATCTCGTTCTCTTATTAACCATGAGCAGGTATGCAAAGGACCATCAATATCCATTCTTATTTTAAAATCATTGAAAATTCTCTGGTATAGGTTTATTCCCTTGATCTAATTATATCCATATAAATTCAATCCACAAAAACACCTTTCTACTTTTTATAGATCCAATTTAATGCTTAATTGTATTATTGTATTCAATTGGATAATGAAATAAATAACTAATGTTTATATAGTGGACATGATGTTATTTGTTGAGGAAAATGCTTCCAACTTTAATCTTAGAATTTACAATTGATCTCATCTATATCATAATCCATAAATATGGTTACAAAGTCTGATCCAGGATCATGTTCTATTTTTTGTTGATCTTTTTTAATACCAAAACTTTTTTGCTCAATATTTTAATGGTTATAAAGGTAAAAGCACTCTAGTTTGTTCTAATGTTTCTCACCTTCACTATTAAAAAAAAAAGATCTAAGTCGGCATAATATTTGCTTCTTTTATTTGAAGCTTGCATAAAAACCCTGGGTTTATGCCTTTTGTCTTGCACATATACAAATATAGAATTATGAGCTATAAGCGTGCCATTCAACTAAGTCACTCCTCTGTGAAGGTCCCTTGGGTTTTACGGATGCCCGAAGGCAGCACATTCTTGAACACCTTTACTAAACTTTTGTGCAGACTTTCCACCAAATCTTTTGAGTGATAACCACAGAGATTCAATTATCTGATTGGAGTTATGAAAAAAGAACCAATGTGATTGAATTTGAATTCTCATTTTACTTCATGTTTTCAGATTGGTGATTCCTAAGAATGGCAGTCTTTGATACGCTATCAGTGTGCTTTTACACTTTCTGTTTCTGACTGTAATAAAGAGTTTGATCATTCAGTTTGAATTGTCCTTTGCTGATACAGGGATGGGTGACATTACAATTGACTCGCGAACCAGGGTATTCTAGAGGCTTCTTCTCTGCTAGATCCGTTATGGGTTTTCTCTCTGATGTTTATCCTCGAGCTGCTGATGAAATTGGAAAAATTCATTTGATTGCAGATGAAGCGGTGTGTACATGGACATTTTGTGTTTAAATCAGTTTTTTTTTTTTTCCTTTTTCTTGTGTTCATACTTATTAACTTCTATCACATAAAAATCAGGGACGTTTTGCATTTTCTCTCTGATGTTTATCCTGTTTCTTAAGTTAACCCCCCACACAGCTGCTCCCCCATGAATTGCCACAAGCCGAAATTTTACACTTATCCAACCATTACTGTTGGATTGAAATCCGAAAAATGGTGCCTTTTAAAACCATTATACTTGAGGGTAATAGATCAAGGGGTTAGGAACTTAGGATGCCATAATGGGGTTGATATTTTGTGCACCAATAGGTCTCATTGAGGTCTTTCCATCGCCTACCTCCACCATAATTGTCATGGCCTAGTGGTGCCATGGTGGGTTTTGTTGCACCCATTGTGTACCATAAGCCCAGCACACTATAGATCAAACCCCACCCCCATCTCTCTCTCTATATATATAGGGATGGGTGCACATGAACACTCCTCATATGTGTGTTGTATATATAGACACACACACACATATGCGGAATGTTCATGTGCATCCATCTCTCACCATAGGGTGAGGGATACTTACGTGGCTCTCCCTCTTTGCACATGAACATTCCTCTTCTGCATATGACCATATGTGGCTTTTCCTCTTTTACACGTGAATATTTCTGATTATGTAAGTGTCCTTCACCCCATGGTGAGGGATGGATGCACATGAACATTCCTCTCTCTCTCTCTATATATATATATATATATATATGGAAATATTCACATGCATACATCTTTCACTGTATTACGGTGAGGGCAACATAGTGGGCCAACTTTATGATCCATCCAAACCACCCACACGCACGGGAACCCCTGAATTACATTGGATCCATTGAGTTTTCATCGACCCAAATGGATTGGACCGTTGGATGGAGTGCCAAACTTTTTTCTTAAATATTAAGTTAAACTTGTCGGCCACAGATGAAGGGGTTAGAGGCATGGGATTGACCCCATACTTGATATCTGGGGCTAGATCCCCGCCCCAACACCACCCCCCCCCCCCCCCCCCCCCCCCCCCCCCCCCCCCCCCCTAGTGGGCCCCATCATCAAGACGTGGCTTTTGGAATGCATCATTTAATTTGATTTTAATCCAACGGTGAGCAATAGTAGCATGAGTGTCAAATTTGGGCTGGTGCCAATTATTTACATACATGCATATATTTTGTGTGCATGCGGCGTGCACTATATATATTTGTGCACGTGTGTGTTGGTGTATATGTGCATGCACGTATGTGTGGATGCATGTGCGCAATCAATCCAAACTCGCTCACACTAACCCCCTGTGAGCTGGCACTCACCCTAATTTGATCCTTATGTATCTTGTGAGGAGATCTGTGTTTGTGGTGGTTGTTATTTTTGCTATAACAGCTACTGGGGAATGCTTTCATTAAAAGTCGGGGTAGCAGCAGCACTGTTTACCAATGAATGTTTTTTTTTTTTTTTTTCCTTACTTTGGATAGCAGACATTTACATTAAAATGATTTTTAAGTATTTTGCCCTGCAGAGTTATTTCTCAGTTAGTGATTAACTGCGAATGCTTATATTTCAGGTTCAAGGTGCAGTTTTTGATTTGCCTGAAGATATTGCCAAAGAGCTACTGAATCAGCAAACACCACCTGGAAATACCATATCCAAGATTACCAAGGTTGGTTTCTTTTCCTTTTTTTTTTTGGTGGTGGCTTTTTTTTAGCCCAATTTGCTACAAAAAATGGTTGCTTGCACATATGATGACCCTGAAAGAGAAAGCAACTAACTATAAAATTCCAGCAACTGTTTCATTCAATTCAGCTCCTCACACACATTTGTAATTCCAGTCTGTATATTCATGTAATCATTCTTTTCCACGCTCTGAACTTCAATGGACACATTTTCTGCAAAAATGGCAGGAATAGCCAGCAATGTAGATAACTATAATTCCATTGATAATATGTAAATGACTATAGCCAGCCATCAAAATAGCATAAATTCAACAAGCTGATTCATTGAATCTAGCTGACAGACACATGTGAACTGTGATTTAACTTTGCGCAAAACTGATCAGGATAGGAGCAGGTTTACATGCATAGGGCCAAGCAGTGTCTGGGTCTTCCTGATCAATCCCCAGATCTTTTACTTCATTATCCCCACCTATTGGAGGCCTGCTGTACGTATGAGTTTAATATGACCGAAGTTCTGGCGTGTGTTGACTTTCCTAAGCTTTTTCAGCTGTAAGGCCAAATGGTAATTGTTGAGGATGAACTCTTTGTGCTTTGTCATGGGTAGGACCAGAATCCTATCCGTGGACACTTCCTTTGGAAGAGATCAACTCAGCTTGATTCAGGCGGTTTGTTTTCAACCATGTTCTTTTGTTAGCTAAACCCCTACACACTTTGAAGCCACTAGTCATCCAACCTCTTTAGCTTTCATGAGCGTCTTTCCCATTGCTTCTGCAAAAATAGTGAACAAAAAAAGGGGAAAACAGTCACCCTGTCTAAGCCCTCTCGAAGCCTTGAAAAGACGAGTGGGAGAACTGTTAACAAAAGCTGAAAACAATGTAGATGAAATGCATTCATTAATACACCCTCTCCACCTCGACCCAAAACCAAATCTACCCAACATGTAGTCAACAAACTTTCATTCCACATGATGATATGCCCTTTCCAGATCAATTTTTAAAAATTGTTCCTTCCATATGAGCCCTCTTCTTGGAGTCTGTAAGTTCATTTGCTACCAATATAGCATCAAGAATATCTTTTATGGACGAAAGCCCCTTGAGATGGACTAATATCTATGATACCCGGATACGGCAACTCACCCATGGTACCGGTGCAAACACGGTATGATACAGGTATGGGTATGGGATACTTCAAGATACGGTAGGGATACGGCGCAAAAAAAAAAAAAAAAAATCGGGATACGGTTGTCTCGTATTTTATAAAAAAAATCGAAAATAAAGGAAATCCATCTTCCATACGACCCACAATCCCACCCTCCATGCTCTCTGCACAACCCTTTCCCCTTCGCCTCCGTCACCTAGACCCAGAGAAGAAGGAAAAAAAAACCGAGGAGAAGAGAAACAGAAGAAAAAAGGCGTACCTGCACCGACGTCGCCACAGCCGACTGCCATCTCCATCGTCCGCCACCATCAGCCGCCAAGATCTCGTTGCCTCCATCATCATCGTCGCTGGCCCTCCTCCCTCTCCTCATCTCTCTTCTCGTCAAGGGCAGAAAGAAAGTGCTCTTATTTATTTTATTTTTTTGTCACGTGGGTCTGTTCCCCACTCCAATTTCAAGTGAGGCAGGGCCCATCTTGTGGGCTTGAGATCGATTCAAGCTCGGCCCAGCTACAATAAAAAAACTCTTTACTCTTTAAAGATCTTTTCTCTAGTTTGACAGCTCAAGCAATAAATAAATATATCATTTAAAATAAACTCCCAATTAAATATTTATATTTATATATTTTTAGGAATGCCGTACTTGTATTCGTGCCCTAAAATTTTGAAGTTGACGTATCGGACGCTCGTTCCCGTATCCTGTATCCATACCCGTGTCCGTATCCGGGCATCATAGCTAATAATGTGTGGAAGAGCTCTTTGGAACCTGTTTGCCAAAATCTTCAACAAAAGTTTATAAATACACCCCATCAAGCTTAGTCAGTCTAAAGTCTTTCAATGATACCGGGTTGATTTTAGGAATGAGACTCAAGAAAGTGGCATTGATTTCTGTACTCAACCTACCCACCCCTTGATGTTTGATGGAATCCTAATAGCAATGGACAAAACTTTTCTTCAAGAACATCCTGAGAAGCTTTGATAAAGGAGAGATTAAAGCTGTCTTGGCCCGGATCTTTATCTCCCAGTCTCCCACACTATCATCTAACACATTGCTAGCTTCTTCCTCCTTGAAGTTCCTTTCCATCCAAATCTAAAGATCCTGCTGAATCGACATACTAGCCATAGTGTGGGTCTAAAAACATCCTTACTGGTGTACAAAACTTTAAAAAATGTGCAACTTTCACTTTAATCCATGCTGGTTCTACTGACAACCTATTACCTCTACTAATCTTCTCAATGAAATTCATTCTTCTTCTAGCTTTGGCCATCCGATGAAATAACTTGGTGCTTTTAAATAGTTATCTACTTTGAAAAAATGTGCAAAAATGGCTCCTCCTTAAGCCATAAAGCTCTTGACTTCTGCCTCCAAGACATCTCTTCCATCCGATTAATCTCCCACACCTTTTGTAAAACCCTTATTAATCTCCATCTTATCTTGATCAAGCATTCTATCCTCTTCTAGCTTGTCCCACCCCTTTAATTTCCTTTCCAACCCACTTCTTACAACATCTCTCCACTCCTGCATCGCTAAATGTCTTAACACTTACCTGAAACAAACTGGTTGATCTTCAAGTATGAACCAGGACCATTGAAGAAGCAACCAAAAAGTGTGCTGTGATGCTAGCTGCAAATGTAACAGTATCACATAGTAGTAAGAGGCAGGCTTAAGGTAGTGTAACAACACAGATGAGCAGCCTATTCCATGGATATCATCATTCATTACATGCCCAAATCCTCAAACCATGGATTTCACAACTTTTAAGTCTCTAATCTCATATTTTAATTTAAAAGTAGGTATGGATACCCAACCCTTCCCTCTACATGATGATGTTTATGTTTCTTAACTAGAGTTTTCCTTAAATCTAATCTGAAACATCAAATTCAGATTTTACCAATTCAAGTGTTTTAATCTCCACTATGTAGTCATAATTTATTGTAAAATGACTTAAATACGCTGTTAAACAAATGACTAAATGCATATAACTGTCTTAAAATAATGAAGCAATTAATTGGAGGGACATCAACATATGTGGGTTTTTCCATGAGCAATGATTTCACTTGTTGTAACTATGAAAAGTCTCGGCTTTTCTTGTGCTGTTGGTTGCATCAGTTGTTTGCTGCTTGTGAACATGGTGCATATTGCTTTACTACTTTGGTTGAATCTTTTATTTTCTATGGGTCTGCATTCGTAGTTTGGCATGTTAGTGAAATCATACTCATTCCTGTATAGTTTGGCTTGGGCCTGTTCTGGTGCCAGAGCTAAAACTTGGACTTTTTTTATCAGGGAGCAACTAAATTTTTAAATGCTGCTGCTTTTCAGAATCTTCAATTTAGTTTCCACTTTCCATTCCCTCCAATCCAGAATGGCCAGGGAGTGTGTCCCATTATTCAAAGTGCAGGTTCCATTTGCCACACTGTAGGTGCTGTATGCATGAGTTTTCCATTAGAACTAACTAGATTCACATGCTAGAGTATTTGAGGCCTTGCTAATGGTGATTATGAGCACTGTATGGTTTCAAACTTAATTACTTAAATGCATGTGTGAAGACAAGTTTGGGATAAAAGAAAGCAGAATGAATACCCAGCAATTTAATTTACTGAATTCGATTAAATACATAAATGGATCTTCTTGGCTGATGAAAATATTAGAACTTTTTGATGTAGTTCAGGATTCAATCCTTTGTTCCTGCTGTGTTGTTTTCAATACATCATTAGTTAAGAGGCAACTGAAGTTGATGTGTTTCTGTATGCCATCTATGCAGTTACCTGCATTGCAAGATGATGGTCCTGCAAGTGACAACTATGGCAGGTTCTCAAGCAGGGACCGGGGTTCCAGGGGTGGAAGGGGTTCCAGGGGTTCTCGAAGCTGGGGTGGCAGGAGCTCTGATGATGACGATGATGGATTTCGGCGTGGTGGACGGAGCTACAAAACTGAAAATAGTTGGTCCCGGAACTCAAGAAGTAGTGATGACGACTGGCTAATTGGGAACAGACGATCAAACCGACCATCTTCCTTTGGCAATAGGGACAGGTATTCATTGTTCCTGTGAATTAGCTAATGAAGTGCCACACTCTCTGTTTTAGATCACCATCATTTAGAAGCATACAGCCAGAATGACCATGTCTATGTATTTAGTAACAATGACTGTTAAAGCATAAGATGCTGGCTCTAAGAAAGCACTCGAGATTGGGATATTCCTCAAAAGATGCACCAGCAGGCCCACCAAGTCGGCACAAGTCAACTCGTTCTCTTGCGACTTGTTGGCTTTAACTATTAACAAATGTTGATTTGTATTGTCTAATTCTGTCTATTTGTGCATTTGTGTTTATTGCTTACACTTTTAAGTTCCTTTTCCCAAAATAAATAATAAATAAATCTGTAGCATTGTAAAAAAATAAAAAATTAAATAAATACCCATTGTACATAATTTAGAAAGGTTATCTGTTCTCAATGGCTAATTGGCTATGACTGCTTTACCTGTGTGCATCGTGAATAGTTTTTTCTCATTTTTTATTCAAGGTAATTGTTTGTTTCCAAAGCATCCCAGAATCATTGCAATAGGATATCAGCACTGACAGATTGTATATCCTCTTAATTGGGTCATTTACTTCCTGGAGAACATTCTTATTCTAAGTTTGTTGGTGCATGCACTATATCATTTTGCAGTTTCCTTTGTTTTCTACATATATGATATCTTACAATCATCAATATCAATTCTGAGGTTACTGCTGGATCATGTGACAGAAGCTTTGGTGGTTCGTGTTTCAACTGTGGCCGATCGGGACATAGGGCATCTGAATGCCCAAACAAGAAAGACTACTAGATTTGTATAGCACTTCAGCAGGTCAGATGCACTTCCGCCGCAATATATTTTCCGGTTACACTGGGCTTGGAAGTTTAAGGAGTGACATTGGATATGGAGAGAAATGCTGTACCGAGAATCTATGGAACTAGTCTATCCCATTTGATTTTGTAATTGTTTTGAGAAATTTCTTGGACTGTTGGGTGCTCCATTTGCTGTTTTGTGGAACCTGCCCCTACTGTTCAGAAATTCAAACCTGAGCGATCGAAATGTAGTTTACACTTTAATTATATTTGGTTCCTCTATTTCATTTTTCTAATACAGAGTGACATGCTATGGATTAAATGATATGAACTGGCCAATCTATTATCCATGTTGTAGTGCTGCAGTATCTCTCTCTCTCTCTCTCTCTCTCTCTCTCTCTCTCTCCAAGATGGGACCCTTGGGCACCATAATCCCTCGGAAAAAAGTTTTTGATGGTTGTTGGAGTAGAGGCTCCTTGTTGGGTGATCCCTGTACAAACATGGAATTTACGCCTAAGAACTAATACTGACGAAGAATTAATGTGGTATCTCTGTCGGACTGATTGGAGAAGAATCTGAGTGAATGGGAGTTGCCCTCAGCCTGATCAGATCACCGTAGCCTTGTATTTGGAGGGCTAGAGAGCTCAATGGTGAAAAGCCAGAGTGACCGCATTCAAGGAGAAATTGTATCTTGTTAGGCGTGGGCGTGCGTCATCTTTATTGGATGAACAGTATCTCTCTGAACTTAATTGGATGAAACAGTGTCTCCCCGTTTCAACGAAACAGGAGAATGAATAATCCCTTGGCTTCGCCCAACACCTGCGTGTATCTCCATCTGGCCTTCAACACTTGCATGTATCTCCATCTGAATTGAATCAACACTTCTGCACTTGCAAATCCCTTGGCTTGGCCTTAGAATCTCTCTCTTGATCTCACTAAAGTATTTGATCTATAGGCCCCTATAGTCCGTCTTTTTCTATGTCTTGTCTCTCTTTTTATTTGGTAGCCTTCTTAGGAAGGCTGGACTAAAAAATGGGACATGGTTTGCTGGTGTAAACTTTCTATCAATTGGAGGATGATTCCACATCCTATTAAAGTAAAAGTGATGTAAAGCAGAGAATAAAATATAAGAGGGTTGTGATGGTATTTTGTCTTTAGTGTATTGATAGGGAATTGTTTCTTTTTTTACTTTTTGTGTAAAAAGTGTGTTTTTCTATCATTTAAGAAGAAAAGAGGGTGCCTTTAAAAATAAAATAAAAAAAAAAGAATAGAATTTTGAAAATGTATACTTTTAATGTGACCCCTTGTGTGAAATATGAAGGCTATACATTACATATTTACATTTTACTAATCTAGGAAATTGCAAAGCAGGCAAGGGCAGGGTTGCAAATAAGTTGAGATGATTACAAATAATAGCAGTTGTTTCCTTTACACTAACGTTTTTTTTTTTTTTTTTTGTGTGTGTGCGCCGCGCGTGTGGAGAGAGAGAGAGGGGCAATTATTAGAGTAACAAATTTAGGGGGCGGAGAGGTAAAGGACACAGAGGGCAAGCGAGCTTACTGATGGAACAACGGGACACAAGAGGGGAACAACGCCAGTTCGGCCGAGGCTTTTGCACTACTTTTAACTACTCTGCCTCTGCAATTGATGGGTTATTTTCGCAAGCAGCATCCTGAGGATGATTCTGTTTTTTTTTTTTTTTTTTTTTTTTGTTGTTGTTGTGTGTCCAGGTTACAAAATGACATGTTGTAGTTCCCTTTCCCCCAGAAGAATACATCTGATGCAAGAATACAACAGAACAGCCTTTGCAGAGCCAACACATTTGCAATGTGTACAAAACTCAGTTCCTTCTTGCTTACATTGTTATCTGTATAATAGAAATGTGTAAAAATTGTCTTCTGCTGTAAACATTTTGTAATCATCAAATGAAAAAACATATTGGTCAAAAATTAAAAAAAGAATAAAAAACCACTACAGTTTCACCATACAAAATTACCCACACGATATGTATTTCTCATCTATTCTACTGATAAGGGATAAAGAAACTGCCTTTTTTTTTCCTAGTGAGGATTTTACATGACAAGAAATTACATCCTACGTTACTTTCAACAGCGTATGAATATCGCATGGTCAGCCTCAATCATTCCAAACAAGGAAAGATAAATATATAATCTGGAAAGAGGTATTGGCTTGAGACATTTCCTTTTATAAAAGGGTCCTGATCCCTTTTGACAAATTTTCACTAATAAAAGAGAAATGCCGATATTGTACTAGTCAAGGGGGGCTGTTATCAACTGTGGACAAAAAACAGACGTTCTGAAGAGGACATAACTCAAATTGCATCACTTGAATAAATAAGCAGTCACCAACAACGCTGAAACAGTAAAAATTGGTGAGCTATTAGTGCTGTAACATGAGGTAATTCTCGAGTCATGCTATAGAAGAGAAGGTTCTTTTTTTTTTTTTTTTTTCCTTTCTTTCTTTCTGGAATCACGATTCTCTTCTCACTTCTCAATCTCTTCAAAGGCAGCAAAAGAGTTAATCAATTAAAAGGATATATTTAACCAGTATTATGCAAACTACTCAAAAATTTGAATTTTACCTATACTCAAATATGGACATCACATACACCAGGGGTCTTGGACAAAGTAAATGAGCTCAGCTAGCCCTCATGATCATGAAGCAAGCAACTGATAAAAACCAATCATCACTCATCTGTACTGAATGAAATTCAATTCTACGGATTCTACTTGACCCATTCCTGATTCTAGTCTTCTACTGAAGAAAAAAAATTATTTTCCCCTGCTGTAAATTCTCTACTCTAATGATCAGATACAGAGATCCAGACCATAAGAAACCAAAATTTGATAAAGGGTAAATATGTCAACAAGGATTCCCTTTGGTTATTGCAGTACCAAACCAGACAGAGATGCATTCTGTTGGATGTTGGCATGCTTTAAGATGTGTTGGAACCATCATCAGAGGTTGCTGGTTGTTTGCCAGGATCAGGAAGATAAGAGCAAGCTAGAACAGAAGCTCCAAGGGCTACAGACAACCCAATACAGCTCCATATCCATTTCTTTCTCCTCAGGCGGCTTTGACGTTGCTTACGTGACATCTCTGCAAATATAAACAAAATGCAATCATGTTAAAGAAAACAGAATTGGCAGCAGACAATTCAATGAATGCCTAAACACGAACATCTGGAGAAATAGAACAGTTGGAAGGCAGTAAGCAAAAACTTGACAAGCTGAGTAGATATTCGTCTGAGTCGACTTATTTTCCAAGGGCATGAAAAATAAAAAGAAAAAAAGGTTGGCTTGGTTGGGTGTCAAAAACAAACCTCAACTCAACTTCACTCAGCTAGGTCATGTCAACCAGAAAATTGGCCACATCGTGTTCAAATTAAATCTTTAATGATAAACACCAACAAAACTGGAAAAAAAATGATATTATGCACAGCTAATGGCAGGTCAGCATGGAAACAGAATTTACATGTAGAATTGGACAAACACTTTTTTTTTTTTTTTTTTTGAATGGTAAACAATTTGTTTAGGTGACATGGACAAACACTTTTTGACAAGCACTTACTGCAGTCAATCATGAAAACAAAACAATGCAGATAAGTCATGAATACAATACAATGCAGATATATAATTTAAATATTGTATTCGATACCATGTCATAAATTGCTTACTTTGAAGTATCAAGGTATTGAAGGGGGAAAAAAGAAAAAACAATAAGACAGGCTATAGTAAAACTCATTTTGAGAGTAGAAACTAAGAAAACATGGAAGAGCTGAAGAGATGTAAATAGTAGAGAGTCTTAAATCATGATCTGTAAATCATAAAATTCTAAGAACTTTGAATTTTTCCAAAAAAAAAAAAGCAGAAAAATTTATATACAAAACATCTACAGAACTAGGATATGAGAAAATCTTATTGTTTTTTTAATAGTAAGTCAATGGATGCATATTGCAAAACATCAAAGGCTCCGACTTGCAAAGAAAGTTGCATATCACATTCACATATAGCATAAAACTGTATTGCCAATTCTCATTTCTCAATCTCAATTGTGTATGAAATCCAATGTTCTGAAAGTTAAATTATATCATAAAATTGTTATTGTTTTACATACAAATGGAGCATGTAGCATAAGATTTACATACAGTTGTAATTGATTTACAAAAGGCTTGCACAATAGGGACATGAGGCAATTAATGTGGCAGATATAGAAGGGGAAAAACATACATCCCTAACTGACATAATTTATAATATATACAAGATGCCCATGAATTGTAATGAGTGTGTGAGAACTGTGTGTGGAAGAATGAAGTACCCAGTTTGAGTTGGATGACTTTTTCAATGACCCACTATAAGTACCTATTTCTTTTCCTTGGTTATGAACAGCTTGACAGCAGGATGATGTGGTACTTAGGCAAGCAAGAAAGTGAGTAAAGGATAAGCTAGATGTCGAAGAAAGCTTTCTGAGTCCATTATATTGAAAATTACCAAAGCAAAGATAAAATCATGGAACATAAGTTTTTCACTTCAGAGAGTAAGAAAGTTGAATTGGTTAATTTGGTATATAACTTAGCGGCACAGTTCTACAGATTTTGTTACCTAGGACCGCAATAGAAAATTGGAGAGTTTGGAAGCAATTAGGTTTAAAAAGAAGGTATAAGACCAAGAGAAGGGGTGGATTAGGTTTTGGAAGAAACAAAAAATAGCTTTTGCTAAGCAAGTGGTGGAGTTGGAGAAAAAAGAGAGGAACTGTAAAAAAGGTTGCGATTCAAAAATATAGTAACTGTGCTGGAAGGTGAAAAACAGGTAGAGTCAATAAAGTATCCAGGGGTTTGGAAAGGGATTTGCTAAAGTGAGGAAGTCAATGGGTCAGGTACGGGAAGGCATTTTCAGGAGTGCCACACCGGATCGGTGAAGGATCCACCCAAATGTAAGCGTGTCCAAACCAAACTTAGCACTTTAGATTTTATGGTTAGAAGTCAAAGGAATCTCAAAAGAGAAGAGTTTTTGCTTATTGATGTAAAAAAGAGTCCACTAGAAAACAATGTGAGGCTTTTAATAGACTTATCAGACATCCAACATCCCATATTGAGAAAGTGGATCACTTTCTTTTCCTAGCATCCCCATGAAACATGCTTGCTAATTCCATCTTTGATAACTAATCGCTTTCCCTACTTATGTTGATTTGGTTTCTAAAAGAGTAACTTCTATCCCAAAGGAAAACAAATATAGAAAGATCCCTAATATAAAACTAACAAAAATAGGAAGCATAGAAATATCTTAAAAAGGAGCTAGATAATATTGGGGCCCACTTAGGGGGCTGTACAGTGTGTTGTACATGGCTAGACATTGGGTCTCCAACTGTACACAGCTAGGTCTGTGGTGGGGCATGCGATTGGGCCCAATGGGGCCCTGGTCCATGGTTCTTGACCCACTTAAAGGGGAGCAGCCTTCATCAGGGAGGAATCCATTTTATTGTTTGGGAAGAATTCTAGAGTTTCTCATCATTGAACGATCCATGTTATTGTGGTTTTTGTCGCATTTGACTTCTGAGGCCAGTCCACCTTGTGTTTCTGATGTTCTGTCACATCCAAATGGAAGGACGTTGTGATTGATGAAATACAGACATTAGAGGAAAACGAAATGAGGGAGTTGAAATCTTCCAAAGGGGAAGCTTAATGTGGTTGTAAGGGGGGTGTCCACCTTCAAATACGAGCCAAATGGGTCAATTCAGAGGTATAAGGCCAGTTTTGCAGCTAAAAACTATAGTTGACCATATGGGTTTAGGGTTTAGGGTTTAGGGTTTAGGGTTTACGGTTTAGTTGAATTCTGTTAAATATATTGTCACAAAAGGCAAAACTACTCTTGGCATTTTTACAAATTAAACGTGAAGAATGCATTCCTTCATGGAGAAGCAAGAAAAAGTCTATAAGCCATAAGGATCCATCTCCAAGATTTGTTCCAAAAGATGAAGTGGGAAAATTGTGCTGATTAAGCAGGGCTCCCTGTGGACTTGGGCAGTCTCCCCATGGGTTTGAGAGATTCAATCAAGCTATGTTGTGATATGGTTACAAAAGGTGCCAAGCACATCTGGGGAGTGATGAATAAAAAAAATCCATCATGCTTTGAGATTAAGAATCTGGGCATGTTGAAATACTATTTAAGTATTGAAGTAGCCAGATCTCAATGGGGATTGTGATTTGCAATATAAATATACACTCGATCTACCAGAAGAGATAAGAAAATCTGGCGTGAGTCCCATTCATATTATGATACAAAAAATAGGGGTAGGAGCATAATAGCAGTGAGCTATTGCATGATCCTTCTTCATATTAAAGACTAGTTGGTCATCTACCTTTCCATCATGAACCTAGATATTCATATGCAATGAATGTGGTTGAGTAGTTATATATATTGAAACAGTGACTATATTGATCTCAAAAGTGTACAGTATAAGATCTGCATGCTGAATCAAAAGGGCCTGAGAGAGGCCAAAACGAAAAACAGTAAGCGAAAGCAAATCACATATTAACAAAGCAGCTGGTTGGGCATTCTTTGAGAACTGGTCAATTAAGTGCAGTTTACAGCATCCTAAAGTATTTGAAAAGATTCTCAGCATTGGGGCAAGAAGTACTCTACACATGTCATGGGCAACTAAACATAGAAGTGCTTATTGATAGAGACAGGGCAAGATTTAAGTTGGATATTTGGTGGCAAATATTGTTTCAGAGTAAGCAGCAGCCTCTACGCATTAGATCTCGTGTTGGAGTGGAGTATCATATCATGCTATGGCTCATGACACATGTGAATTGTTATAGTTAAGGACCCTACTCCGGAAGATACAATTTATCACTAATGATCCTATGGCTCTATATGGTAATAACATGACAACTATTCATGTTGCTTCAAATCCTGTGTACCATGCCTCCATGAGCAAAAGTATATTTAAGTTGATTGTTACTTTCATTAGGGAGAAAGTGAAAATAAGGAGATACAATAATAATAAGATACATAGAATCTAATGATCAAGTCGTTGATTTTCTTACAAAAGGCGTATACCAAAGTCATCTTCCTAGTGCATTTTTCAGGCTGGGCATCCCTAGGAAGCTCTCTCTCTCTCTCTCTCTCTCTCTCTCTCTCTCTCTCTCTCTCTCTCTCTCTCTCTCTCATTTGTGATTCGATTCGTCGAATTTCGATATTTGAAGAGGATGCAGCTCGGTGCAATTTGACAAAGAAGATGAGCTGAGTTTACCGTGGAAAGCAATAGCATGAAAGTAGAATTGAGTACCATGCAGCACTGAGTAATCTAGGGGTGTACACGGATCGGATTGGTGCGGATTAGGCCAAATCCGTCAGCAATCCGTTACCAACGGATTGACGGATTTGGAATCCGTCACCAATCCGTGACTGTTAAAATCCGATCCGATCCGTTTGGATTAATCCGTTCAATCTAATTTTAAAAGAAAAATATCAAATATGTTGAAAAAAAATTACATTTTGACCCCTTAAATTTTTTTTTTCTTATTTTAAATTTAGACATCTTAATCTATATTTAGACCCCTTAAATTTTTTTATTTATATTTAATGCCAACGGATCGGATCGGATTGAATCCGCGGATTGAGGGTGAAATCCGCCACCGATCCATTGCTAACGGAATACAAAATTTTCAATCCGTCACCAATACGTTTACCTTCGGATCGGATAAAACTCCGCGGATCAGATCGGATCGGATTTCCTGATCGACGGATTTTTTGTGCACCCCTAGCAGTGACATACATGAAATTTTACTGTTACCGATAAAAAATAAAATAAAAATACATGTAATGTAGCCTAGAGGCTGGCCAAGTGGTCCCATCACAAAAACAAGGGCACATTAGATTAGTTCTTAGTGAAAAATCAGTCTCACCAAATATTATTAATCATCCAATCAAAGAAAATAAAGATGGATGGTGAATATAGAAGCATTGGACAGTTAAAAATCATTTACTTTGTCTGTATGACCAAATATGTCCAATGAGGTCTATTTTTCTCACATCGCTAATCCATCAACCTCTCTTCCATATGGTGAGACCACTGGCCCACTCCTAGGTACCACGTGTCCACCATCTCACTATGCAATGAAGTTTCTATTAGTGTGTATAGAAGACAAGTGCATGTATAGAAGACTATACTCAATGAAATATGGGTTAGTGTGTTGGACTTGGACATCTGTGTACTGCAGAAACTTAATGGGGCATAACCCTTTTCAGAGTCCAAATTCTTCAAGTCTTAGAAAAATCCTCAGTTAAAGGAGTGAAACTCCACAGTGGGACCCAATTGATGAAAATCCAACCCGCTCAAAACAAATTCCCTCCAAGTGCATAGGGTAGCACCAAATTTTACTCCAAAATGAGTTGGTCTCACTATAAGATTGACCATCTAATTAAAAAATGTGATTAAATAATATAATCCATTATTCATTAATCCTTTTTTAATGAAATGGTCAAGTCTTACAATGGACCAAATCCTATTCAGGTAAAACATTTATTTTAAGCAGGTCAAATTCTCTATCAGCAGGCTTGCGGCAATTTAAATGGGTAGTGTGTGAAGGGGATTGCTTGAACATATATTGGCCAGGCCCAGGCGGCTCAAAGAATAGGGCAGACTGCATATATGGACCTTTAGACCTATAAATCATCACTAATTCCATTGTATTACATATTCAAATTTGTATATCGAATTTGTCGAACTCGAACTTCAAATTAAGCAAATTGAAAAATGAACTAAATGAGCCTACCCTAGATACGTCTCTTTTGTAATTGAGGTGTAGGTGGGGTACATCTCTCTTGTACCTTTCTACTCTTCTTTGCTCTTTGTATTGCTTCTCCCTTTTAATGAAATTATGGGTACCGTTTAAAAAAAAAAGAGCCTACCCTAAGCGAATTTTCGAATTAGGTTAATGGTCAAACTACGAACTGCAAACTCAAATCCGAATTGATCGAATTGCAAATCAGGTAACTATGAACCCAACCCACTTGAAACCTATACCGAAAGGGTCGCCCAAGCCTCCCCTACAAGATCTTTGGATTGGATTAAGCCAACATGACTTCTGGACAGAAGACTCCCAAGTCGACCAGATTTTGGAAATTCTTCAATTTTACTTTTTTTAAGATATTAACAGTTGATTTGAGTAGGAAACAATGAGTAAAGACTTTTATTGCTAATAGGACATCTAATTAGGGAGAGATTTTAGGGTTTTAAGTTGTTTTGGTGGCGGTGTATATATTACAGCAGTCGACTGCTATAACAGGCAAGTTTGACAGTTTCAAAAATTGTTCTTCTTGTTTATTATTGGAAAGTTCCTCTTGATTAGGAGTATTTAGGAAGGAGTTCTAGGGTTCTAGGGGTGTTTGAAAGCATTATATATACATGTAAGCATTGACAGTTGACAGTCGACAGTAACAAGCAGGGTACAGTATAGTTTCAGTAATAAAAGTTCATCAATATTTGGTTGCTTCCTTCTTCCTCTCTTGTCATGTGGTGACATAGAGGATTAGAAGGCCCTCTAAGATCAGTTTTGGGTTTAATCTATTTCGCTCCCTGTTTATTCGGGGTTCTAATATATGCATAAAGTTTCATGCATGTTTGTATGTTGAATGGATAGAATAGAGGAGCCCCATATACGAAGGTCAATAAGATTTTAAATGTTAATGTAAAAAAGTTGGAAGGAATTCTGGATTCGTGATTAGACTTCTGGTGCATAAGTTGTATTCTGCAATAAGGAGAATGTTTTTCTTCAAGTCTCTTTTACCTACCACAAAGGAATCTTCACGCATAAGTTATAGTTCATTGACATGTTGTCAAAATTGTTATAAAAATATAAAGATTATAGGTAAATCTCAAAATATAACAGAAATATTGCAGTATCTTCAATACCAATGAAATCTTAGAAGAATGAATAATCAAGTCTTGTTTGCACTGCAATAGAAGTCCAGCCCAATTGTGCACTCAGTTCAGCCACTTGCATTTCTTTTTCTTTTCTTTTTTTTTTATATTGGTAATAAAGCTTTGATTGAAGAACCAAGCTAAAGCATGGGCAATAATGGAATAAAAGCAGTATACCAAAACCAACAAACCAAATTACATAGAGAAGACAACCAAAGGAGACCTATCCACCCCTTGCTTATGAAGGAGTCTGCAAAGTGCCAAAGCATTAGAAGCGACCTCCCAACATGCTTAAATTCCGTATGAAATAACGATGGCAAGTGCTTAAAGCCACTAGCATGAATAATGGTTGGTTACATAGGAAGATTATTCCATAGATTACATATGGCCTAGGTTTCAATCTGATTCAGTGATTGTAAATATTGGATCAAGATCACAAAAATGGTTATACATTCACCAAATTATGCTAGCCATTTGATGCAGGCCCTAGGGTTAGGGCTTGCGAAGATGCCGAAGCACGTGTCCAAAGACACCTCAAATTATCTCCGCACAGGTTTCAAACACGAGGAACAACCTCTCCAAAGGAAAATCCCAATTTTATTCAACTCCAAATCTGAGATTATCATCTCTACAATGCAATATAAATAGGCAAAGTAAACTTAGGGCCTAAGAAAATCCAATCTAATAATAGAAACTATCATAATCAAACTAGGAAACCAAATAAATCAGAATGCTAATCCTAATTACAATAAAATTAGGAAGCTACTAAAAAAAAAAATATATCCTAAAACTATGTTGGGTGGGACCGGCGGTGGAGTGGTAGCCCGTTCTGCAACACCATCTATTCTGAAGACCTTTAATGAGATGGTTGTGACCATCAAATGAAGAAAATACTTATGGAATTTATGAAATACCATTCTAATCAAACAATCTATCATGCATTCATGTTGTAAGTGGTTACTCAGAAAAGGTGGATTGTACTACAGTAATAGCAGAACCTATTTAGCCCGATCATTTCTCTTCCAAAAATATCGTGATAGCTTTAGGTTTATCTCGTTTCACTATTTTCTGACAAACTTTTCACAATTTCCAGTATGTTGCTGATGCGTGAGATAGTGATAAGAGGTTAAAACAAGGAATGTTGAATAGTCCATAAAGAGTATGTTTAGATTTTGTTACAAGGAGATTTCATTAGCTTTGGAGGGCTGTGCCTGTATGCTTGGGTAGTCCCCTCTATATGTTTATGCTCTTAAAGGCATTCTTCTTCTCTACTTCCCTTGTTTATCTTAGTGTCCACATAAAATTGATTCGCTTTCATCACTTTATTGACACGTCTGGATGATATACTATTTTTGTGATTGTTACATTCCAACAAATCATATATTTTGAATGTGAAACAACATCTGTAAGTTTAGCAACAGGGAGGTTGCAAGTGTTGAGCTAGTGTGCTTGATATCCCCTACTATGGCAGCAACAACTTATCAATGTAAATCATACTAGTTATTATGCATCTAACAAGTAGGTATAACCCAACACTGATGAAGAGAAATCATACATCTAAAACATTTATCCCAAGGTTCCCAAGTATCAAACTGTGAATTAAACTTCTTCAATAATGAGTGTCATGAATAAACAAATAAAGGTTGACCGCTATCTAGGCTTTGTCGGTGAAATCTTAGTTTGGTCCCAAATTTGATTCCCAACACAGCACAATTAGACTGCTACCCCGGCAGTTGCTTCAGTTCTAGCAAGAGAAGGGAAAAAAGTGTGAAAAGTAGGGTCAAAAGGAGAGAGGAACATACCCATAATTTCCTGATTCCTCTGGGACATCTCACGGTTCACAGTTTCACAATACTGAAGCTTATCTTGTAGGCGGGCAATTTCTTGGTTCTTGGCATCAATGATTGCCTTTGCATCAGCTTCAGTTTCAGCACGGGCCTGATCCCTGACAACAGCTTCAGAAACAAACTTTAAAAAGATGTATTCCTGGCAGACCTGCTCTACTGATTCTATCTCAAGCGGCATTTCTCCAGCTTCTGAGGTCATGGGGAATGATAGAGCAGCCTGAGATAAATGGCAGACAATCCTCTGCCACTGGTTACGCATTAAGGCAAGAGCTTCCTCAGCTTTCTTCCGCCTCTCAATCTCTTCAGACAGATTCAACCTTGCATCACGCAGCTCAGCTTCAACATTTGAGCGGAAAGAATATGATCGCAGTGAAGTAGAACCATCAGAGAGGAAATCTGCAGTGTTCAAATGTTATGGGAAATTAATAAAAAGAGAAAAAATAGTCTCGACGGTCAATAACAAAAACATGTATATCATAACAATAACAATTAAAAAAAAATCCTATAGTCCTATACATATACTGCAGTATAAATGGCATCAGCAAAATACAATGGACTTTCTATTTTCTTTTTCTTTTGTTTTTGAAAAGGAACAATTGAGAATTGACTATTTATCGCTCTTCCATAGCATCTTTAATAGGGTGTTGATGCAAGGATCAGATAATTCATTAGAAAATATCACCAATTAAAAAAAAGTTACAGAATTTAATATAACTAGTTATGAACTTAAGAGCCACTAGGAGCTTTTGGACATCAATTCTAATTATTCTGAGGTGGTACTGTTTCAGTTTGTTTTGCAAATACATAAAGTAGTTCCTTTTTGGTTCGCATGTGAACAATTGACCTCAAGCCCACCCACGAACACATACACACACTTGCCAAATAGCTAACTTTGTTGTTTGTGTGGATTCTCGCACGCAAGCGTGATTGACTAGTGTTGATACTAGCATCATCACCTCCTTGACCCTTTTTTCTTCTTTTTCTGAGAGAATCCTTGAGTTTAAAGGATACGCTTAGAAATGAACAACGAATTAGATAACGTGTGGGAGATTCCCAGTTTAAAGGAAAGGGTAAGATTATTCAAATAACATTCACTCATACATAGAAGATTTTATTTACACAATGCCATAGGCATCTCCATAATCATCACTAATTCACTATCGCCATAGCTTCATCTCATCCAACTGCAGTTGGTTGGCCAAATGAGTTCTACTCAAGAGGCTCCCCTTCCCATGTACATACATTTAAAATTTAAAAAAAAAAAAAGTAATCAGAATTCAGAACTATAGCTAAAAAAGGGTGAAAAGTATCCTGGTTATAGCAAGATTTTGTACAAAAAATGACAGAATAACCAAATATAGAGTGAAACAGATGAAGTGGGGAAAAAAGAAAGCAAAAATACATGAACAAGGCTAAAGAGTAATATGTTGAAGAGAATACCATCTGGGGCATCGTAGAATTCGGTTTGAATTGAAAGAAGCCTGTGTTTCGAGGAGGCCCCATTGCTCCCGCAGCTACTGGCAACGCTCATCGAATCACAAGGATCGGCAAATTCATCCAAAACTCCTTCTTTTCCTTCTTCCTCCCTCTCCTTGGCTGAAGACGACGGCTTTCCTTGAACAGCCTCAAGACCCTCTTCATCCTCATCGAAAATGGGAACAATGCCCAAATAATCCGGTGCCTCCTCGTCCTGACCCTGACCCTGACCCGTCTGCTTCACCTCGTCCTCCTCCTCTTCCTGACCTTGACCATGACCCTGACCCGTCTGCTTCACCTCGCCCTCCTCCTCCTCGTCCTCCTCCTTGTTGTTGTTGTTGTTGTTGTTGACATGGAATCCATGGAGTTGAAGGCAGGGAGGGGGAGGGGGAGGGGGAGGGGGGATTTCAGAGCGGCCGCGGAGTTTTCGTTTGACGACGTAGGTAGAAGGGGAGCCGGAGGACGGGGAGGAATTGGGGACGGGCGTGGGATTGGGAGTGGTGTAGAGAGCTGGAGAGATGTAGATGTGCTTCTGCGATGATTTCACCTGCTTCAATTTCTCTGGCTTTGTAGGAGAAGCGGGTTCAAGCAACCTCTCTAGAGCCACTGCAGGAAAAGTAGGCATGGCTTCTTCTTCGCATTACCCTCTAAATCAAATCAAAATCAAGCCAAATCAAACGAAACCTATCTCTACCTCTACCTCTACCTCTCTAGGGATTCGAATATTGAAATGAAGAAGGTATGTATGGTATGGTATGGTATGGTATGAATGTATGTTGTTGGTTGTTAGGTTGGTGTTAGGGAGAGAGAAGAAAGAAGAAAATATTTTTGTATTGATGTTGTTTGGGAAGGAAGAAATGAAGAGGCGGCGGCGGCAGCAGCAGCAGCTAAAGAAGAAGGAGAAGAAGAAGAAGAAGAGACTTGGGCAAAGGAAAGGAGCAGAACATAAAGAAGGAAGAAAGAAGAAGAGTCAGAGTCGTCGTTCCCACGCGACAACTTTCTCTTCGGTTGTGATACTCATGCGCCGCGTGAGCGTGAGCGTGAGCGTGAGCGTGAGCGTGGCCGTGGATGCAATTTTTAGGTTTATAATTTGGCTTCCAGAGGTTTCGGAGCCTTGTTTGTTTTTTTAATATATACCATTTGGGAGGAGAGGAGAGGAGAGGAGAGGAGAGGAGAGGTTTCTTTATATTAATCTTTTTCTTCTCCAACAAAAAGTCCCAGTGCAGTCCCCACCACCACCAATAGACAATAGTACCACTATATACCATCATGCCCTCATTTTTCTCTACTTCTTTCTTCCACACAAATAAATGACCTTGCTTGCCTCCCACCCCCAACCTCGCTTGAATTTGAATCTCAGTTTTGTTTGGTAAGTCAGCCAGGATCTCATCATATCATATATCATATAATAGACCTCCCCACCCCACGAGATATTACTTGTTGGGCAAGCCTGGATTTCAAATGGATTTGTTTGAAATGCTAATACATTAAAACTGAATCTTATTCTCATAGTAAATTAACTTGTCATGCTATATTAAAAAATTATATGGCAGACTTGTTCACATGAAACCAATAAAAAATAAATAAAAAAAAAAGTCTACTTATACTTTGAACATCAAAGGTAAAACTGTTTTAGCCATTCTTCTTATCATTATCATATATTATATCCAGAGTATAGTAATAGGATGATTTCTATTTGGGTAAATTAGCCAAAAAGTCCCTGCGCACGGTCTTCTAAGGCATCAAGGACAACAACTTTTTCTCTAATGTCTCTAGTCCAGACAGCTGGAGATACTTTGGTGAAAGGTCCCTAATATGCCACGTCATATATTTTCATGACTAATTTGCCCCTTTCAACCCTCATTCGAACTCCTGCCTTCTTCTTCTCCTTCATTTTCCTTTTTCCATTCCTTTCCATGGTTTGGAGTATCGTTGCAGAGCACTTTTCATCGCCACCATGCCATGACTTCTGATTCTCTCTATTTCATTTCTTCAAAGATGGAATCGGTTTTGAAATATCTCTCTATCCAAATCTCTCTCTGTACTCAGACAAATTTATCTGAATTTCTAATAAAACTCAGACAAATTTATCTGAGTTTGTGTCCAACTTGTGAGGTATTTTTCTATGATATAACGGTGGAATCTTGACTTGGTCTCTTCATGAAAGTTGTAGCCCTAGATGTGTAAATGATTCTAGGGTTTTGAATCACCTGATTTGGACTTCGGAAGCTCAAGTTATGGCTCATTGAAATTTACTGGTAAAAATAGGAATTTTGGATCGGTTTTTCCGGCCTTATTTTGAAGCAACGCTTGGAGGCCCAAACGAACTTGAATTTTTGCGAACCAGACCTTTCTGAAAAGCTTAAGACGTCCTCTAAAAACTTCATGAAGACCACTTTGTCGTTCTGAAACTCTAACGCCATCCAAACCTCAATGGAATGAGAGAAGTTCATTTGACAAATTTATCTGAATTTCTGATAAAACTCAGACAAATTTATCTGAGTTTGTGTCCAACTTGTGAGGTATTTTTCTATGACATAACGGTGGAATCTTGACTTGGTCTCTTCATGAAAGTTGTAGCCCTAGATGTGTAGATGATTTTAGGGTTTTGAATCACCCGATTTGGACTTCAGAAACTCAAGTTATGGCTCATTGAAGTTTACTGGTAAAAACAGGAATTTTGGATCGGTTTTTCCGGCCTTATTTTGAAGCAACGCTTGGAGGCCCAAACGAACTTGAATTTTTGCGAACCAGACCTTTCTGAAAAGCTTAAGACGTCCTCTAAAAACTTCATGAAGACCACTTTGTCGTTCTGAAACTCTAACGCCATCCAAACCTCAATGGAATGAGAGAAGTTCATTTGACAAATTTATCTGAATTTCTGATAAAACTCAGACAAATTTATCTGAGTTTGTGTCCAACTTGTGAGGTATTTTTCTATGACATAACGGTGGAATCTTGACTTGGTCTCTTCATGAAAGTTGTAGCCCTAGATGTGTAGATGATTATAGGGTTTTGAATCACCCGATTTGGGCTTCGGAAACTCAAGTCATGGCTCATTGAAGTTTACTGGTAAAAACAGGAGGATCGATTTTCCGGCCTTATTTTGAAGCAACGCTTGGAGGCCCAAACGAACTTGAATTTTTGCGAACCAGACCTTTCTGAAAAGCTTAAAACGTCCTCTAGCTAAAAACTTCATGAAGACCACTTTGTCGTTCTGAAACTCTAACGCCATCCAAACCTCAATGGAATGAGAGAAGTTCATTTGACAAATTTATCTGAATTTCTAATAAAACTCAGACAAATTTATCTGAGTTTGTGTCCAACTTGTGAGGTATTTTTCTATGACATAACGGTGGAATCTTGACTTGGTCTCTTCATGAAAGTTGTAGCCCTAGATGTGTAAATGATTATAGGGTTTTGAATCACCCAATTTGGACTTCGGAAACTCAAGTTATGGCTCATTGAAGTTTATTGGTAAAAACAGAAATTTTGGATCGATTTTTCCGGCCTTATTTTGAAGCAACGCTTGGAGGCCCAAACGAACTTGAATTTTTGCGAACCAGACCTTTCTGAAAAACTTAAGACGTCCTCTAAAAACTTCAAGAAGACCACTTTGTCGTTCTGAAACTCTAACGCCATCCAAACCTCAATGGAATGAGAGAAGTTTATTTGAATTATTGCTGAGCTTTGCCAAAACTCAGATAAATTGTCTGATTCTGCTTTTGCTGACGTGTACAAGGGTGTTTTTGTCTTTTTCAATGAGTTACTTTTATAAAAGGACTGCCGTCAGTACGAAAAAATGGTGTGGACCGTTTGCAATAAAAATCACAGTTGAGGGACCTCCGCCCAAATGCCCCTTTCTATTTTAGATTTTAGATTTTAGAATGGAGCCCTTGGAGTTAATTTTGGAACAAATGAGAGGGTGTTACTTTCGGGGAATGTAAAGTCGTTGGGTCATTTGGGAGGCTTGGACAGAAAGAAATAAATGAAATCAAAGGTCTAAAGTTCAAAGTTGGCTCTCTCTCTCATTCATTTTGGCGAGAAGCTCAAAGTGACGACCTCTTCTTCTCTTGTTGGCGTAATAATAACAATAATAATACTTAGGTAGGGACAGCGTGTTGCCCGGAGTGGTGGGGCTATTGCTTTCAAAATTGAGGAGAGTTGACATACGAGCATGTGCTATATATATATACACTAGTGATTGCTCGTACCTAAAGTGCGCACCATTTTCTGAGTACAACTAAATCTAATTACTCTTTTTTTGTCCACTTAATAACTAATCTGAATTTTGACACCCTATGAGGGGTAATTCGTTCCACCATATTTAATGATGTCCTGATTAGGTCCCGAGTCAAAGATCACATATTATTCCTAGACCTCTGATTGCCCTATGAATTGGCTCATTGCAATCTGTTCGTCGAGGGCTTTTCGTCCATATATAGAACTTCGAGATTCGACGGGTGGATAAAAAATCATAATAGCAGGTCCTGCACCCCAGGGGTGCCCACCTGAAAAATCATCTATCACTTCTAGACCCCTGATCGCCCGGAAAGTTGGCCCATCGCGATCTACTCATAGATGGCTTTCCATCCATATATAGAACTTTGAAATCCGACGGCTGGATCAAAATCTGCGAAATTTGGGTCCCAGTGATTATTGCCCAGACTTAGGCATGTCAAACGGGCCGTGCCGGCACTAAAAAATATGCCCGCTCTTGCCATGGGCCGGGCCGGCACGGCCCGCCAGGGAAAACCCCTAGCACGGCCCACAGTGGGGCGGGCTGGAGCGGGCTGGCGGGCCAGTTTTTTTTTTTCTTCTTCTTCTGATAGACTGATATAGTTACTGCAACGTAAGCGTAAGTCCGTAACGACATGGGTTTGTATTTGATTTTCGATCAATAGACATATTAATTTTTCAATAGTTACTTTTCTAAACATTTAAACTTATACAAACATTTGACAAATGATTGAGTGGTTCAAATTAATTTATAGATATTTATATATGAATTTTATTTTTCTTATCAGTATTAAAAATAAAAATTAGAACACAAGCAGGGAGAATGACAAAGATATTTAAGTGGTTCGGTCAAACTCGACTTACTCCACTGAGAAGAGAGAACCATTTGGATCTTAACTTCTTGAAGGTTTCTAAATAGGATTACCTTCAAAACCTCACAATCTTTTTAGAAAATAAAAAAAAAAAAAAGAATGAACAACTTATAAATTACAATGAAGAAAAAAGTAAAAAATCAAATTTGTAGTCCACTAATGTATTCTGCTGGATCAAAATCTTCCATTAATGATGTTAACTCTTGCTTCCTCTTATCCGCCAAGTACCAGTCTCGTAGGCAAACACAATACTCCACCGTTTCTTCAGTGAGATTTGTTCTTTTGTTATCTACTACACGTCCACCTGCACTAAAAGCCTGTTCTGATGCTACAGAAGACATAGGAATAGTCAATAGATCACGAGCCATGGCTGCCAACACCGGATAAATGCTTTCTTGTTACTTCCACCAGGCTAAAAGGTCAAAGCTAGATGCATCCTGCATCCTAATTACACCTACGTCAAGATACGATGATAACTCCGTCACAGTGTTGTTACTTGAGCTTGAGCTGGATGCCATGCCCGTTGACAAGGAAGAATACCACACATCCTACTCACCAACACCTGTCTGCTGGACTTCTTAATTGCCCATACTAAGCCCAGTTGTACCCATTTGCTCACAATAAAATTGAAAAAGTGCTTGTAAATTTGCCCTTATATTTGAAAAAACATTTAAATCTATATAATTCATATTTTTATCTATTCCATCAATAAAAAACTGTACACCACTTAATTTTAACGTAGGATCAAATGCAGCAGCTAAAGAAAATGTCATTGGAGTCTCTTTCCAATATTTATTAAATTTTTCTTCCATGTCTCTAATAGTGCTACCAAGTAAAAAATGATCTCTAAATCTACTGAATTGTAAAGTAATTTTAAAAAGTTTCATTAAAGCTTCATTAGATGTGGGATAATATATCCCGAAAAAAAATAATGTTGAAGTATAAAAAGATTCTAATAAATCTCTTATATGGGCACATAACTCCCAATGTTCATCACTAATCATTAATTCTTGTGCATGAAAAGCACAAAATTCATTCAAAACAGTTTTTCTAGAAAGTGCCTTGTTTAACAAATCATACATAGAATTCCATCTATGTTCAACTTCTTTAGGCATTTTAATAGCTGATACGCCTTGCCTCGCACATATTTGGGCATACAATTGTCTTCTTTGTGCGGAGCAAAAAATAAATCTAGCAATGTCTTTAATAACATCTGTATAACTTGTAATATGCTTTAAACCAACCTTTGCAATAATATTTAAGATGTGACATACACATCTATTTTGAAAGATAGAACTATCTATCAAAGTTGCAAGTGGCATCTGCATTCTCATTAATTCAATAGCCACTGTATTATTACTAGCATGATCTAAAGTTACAGATAAAACTTTTTTCTTAATATTATATTCATCTAGTTTTTCCAAAATTAATGTACTTATCCTAGTTCCATTGTGTGGCCATTCAAGAGTGCTAAAACTAAGTATATGTTTATTCATAATCCATTTTTCATCTATATTATGTGCAGTAATACAAAGATAACTATCACCCCCTTTAGAAGTCCACATATCTGTGGTTATGGATATTCTACCAGGAATTTCTGCAAAATAGTTTTTTATATTTATTTTCTCTTCCTGCCAGAGTCTAATAGCATCATTTTTGGCTGTATTTCTTGAAATACTGTGAAATTGTGGTTGACAGTATTGCTGGACCCATTGTTCAAAAAACTCATTTTCAACAAAAGCAAATGGTAATTCGGATAAAACAATCATTTTAACAAGACCTTGTCTAGCACTTTGTGCATTAAAGAAAAAAAAACCCAAACTGCTACTACTACTACCACCACCAGTAGTAGAAATTTGGGTTTGTGAACCAGGCCCCCATGTCCCTGCATTCTCTGGCTTATGCTTTTGTAAACATGTTTTCCTATGTCTTGACAAATGGCCGGTACCCCCTTTTGACTGGGCACTATAAATCTTACCACACAATTTGCATTTTGCCTTTCCAACATTCTTTTCATTTTCAATAACATCATACCTTGTATATATATCCCAAACTGCTGAAGTTCTACTCATCTTGTTTGGTTTATGGGAATTCTGAGGAAAAGGGGGTGGTAAATCACCTACTTTATCTTGTAATTCAATAAAATCTTCTTCTACCTCTAAATTAACGGAAGAAGCTTCTGTGGGAAATCTTCTAGCCATATTTCAAAAGAATAAATTTATAAATAATAACAGTAATATACTAATAGCCTTCTTTTGTGATAATTTATTATAAGAAAGGGGAGAAAATGAGAGTTAATATAATATAATATAAACTTATATATATGGAATCTCAAATCTAAATATTATAAATACTTCTAAATCTTTGAAGGCCCCTTTAATCTTGTCTCTTAATGACTTGATCTTTGGTCCTCCAAAAACTTCTTAGAGAGAGTGAAAGAGTTGAATGCTTTGAGAGAGAATTAGAGAATGAGAGAGTTGTATAAATTGGTGATAAATGAGTATGTAATTGGTGAGGAATGAGAATGAGAGGGTTAGGGTATTTATAGACTTAGTATAATGAAAAATGACGCAAAATACCCCTTATATGACCGTTTTATAGCTGTTGGGGGGGGGGGGGTAAAATGGTATTTTTTTAAAAAATAGCCTTTTTTTGGCTGTTGGGTGGGCCTATACTGGCGGGCCGTGCCAAACCGGCCAGCGAGCCTGCGCAGCTCGGCTCAGCACGGCCCGCGTCATGGGCCGTGCCCAGTGGGCCGGGCCGTTGACCTGGCCGTGCCGTGACACAGCCCGTTGACTGGCGGGCCGGGCCGAGCCGGCACGGCCCACTTGACATCCCTACCCAGACTGGACCCCACTGTAGCCCACCTTTTGAGCCCCAAACCTCTGATCCAGACCCTGATTGGGCCTTAACTAAACCTGTCAGACCTGACCTGAACTTGACCCAATTCAACCCATCAAAGTCTAGCCCAAATCAATCTGAACTCAAATCCAACCCAAACCCATCTAACCTGAACCTAACCCCAGACCATGCCCAAATTCCTAGACCCGTCGCCCGGATGAGGAAGAAAGAGTCCAGGGATCTGGGGAAGTAGTGTCCCAGATCTCTGGACTCTTAAGCCCCTCAAGGGCCTCAACCCCTTTCCTCTTAATCTAAGCTTAGGATTTATGTACATAAATCCAAGGGTCTAAAATATGGGGAATTCAAAAATCGAGCTCCCTTACAAAAAGAAGTTTTTTTTTTTGCTTTTGACACTTTTGATCAATGGCAGAACAATAAGAAAGTAAACACTCTTGCTTTTCTTTTAAATGGAGAAGGGATGGCAATACCTGTAAATAACTTAAATTTGCTGTCTCTTTTTACTCTGTACAAACCAAGATGTGAACGTGTTTTTGATAGGGATGGCAAAAATTTGTAAATTTTTCCAACTTTTAGCCCATTTTTTCATTCCTTTCTTAAATCTAAGGGTCCAAAATATCCTTAGGATTTATGTACATAAATCCAAGGATCCAAAATATAGGGAATTCAAAAACTGAGCTCCCTTATTATATAGATATATATACATACATACGTATAAAACAACAATAAAAAGTACATGTGGTGGCACTTGGCATAGCACAACGTGTGTTTTTTCATGAGCGAGAGAGAGTTGAGTTGCATGCCCTATATTGTAAGGCTCACGGTGATCCTCACGCTCCCATGTAGCCAACTTGGAAATCTTAGATAAGAGGTAGGACACTTTTGGCAATCAATTCTTTCACTGGCTTTCTATAAAGTTGTACCTAAATCATGTTTGGCAGGTTGTAAATTAGTGAGAATTTGGGTCATTTGAAAATTCATTTTTACATATTTAAGCACAGATGTCTATTTTGCTCAGTTACTCACCCAAGTGAGTTAATATCAATGTGACATCCTCCGTGAGGAATACCCATTTTAAAGGCGGCGAGGAATCATCAAACCTGTTGGTTCCACACCTATTATCGAACATGCATGTAATGTTTTCATTTTCCAATGCCCAGGTAAAGTGTACCCCATTTCATATATCAAAACCATCTGTTGTGGGGTTGGTTTCTTCCACATATCTAACCCCTCTAACCCCTCTCATAAATGTTTAACATGTGAAAAAAAAAATGAAGGGTAGGGTGCTTTGGAATCGTGCCATTCATATATTTCCATGCTCTCACGAGATGAGGTCGCGGAAAATATATTTGGTATGATCAATAAGTCACTGTTCCAAATTTTGATTTCATTCAAAGGAATCTTAAAACCTTAACCACCTGCATAAGATAGTTTGAAGTTGTTTCTTACTTATCTCTTATTTTTAATAAAATATCATTTAAATCCTCTCATTTGTCCTAAATGTAGGCCTTATGTTCACTTACTCAAAGAAGGTGGGCCCACTTTGTAATTTCAAAGAACCACATTAAAAATCCTATGAGTGTGAACCTCATGTTCTAATTTCTAAAGGTGGGCTCTACGTTGTAATTTCTAAATGCGGATTCCGCATCCACAATCATAAAAAAGGTGACCCACTTTACGATTTTTAAAGGTTGGTCATATTGTCACAATTACAAAAGGTGGAGCCACATTATAATTCCTATGAATATGGGCTCATATCGTTAATCTTATGAATGTCGCCCCATGTTGTTATTTCTAAATGTGGGTAACACATTGTTATTTTTAAAGGTGAGTCCCGTGTTCACAATTAACAAAAAAGATGGCACAATATAATAATTCTTATAAAGGTGGACGCATATTGTAAATTTTATGAATGTGCCTCCCATGTTCTAATTTTTAAAGGTGGGCATCACACCTTTAATTTCTAAAGGTGGGTCCTGTGTTCACAATCACAAAAAATGTGATTCTACTTTGTAATTCCTAAATGTAGGTTACATGGTCATGATCACAAAAGGTAGACACACATTGTAAATCCTATAAATGTGGGGCCCCTATTCTCATTTCTAAAGTTGTGTACAACGTTTTAATTTCTAAAAGTGGGTTCTGTATTTACATTCACAAAAAAGATTACCCCACATTATAATTCCTATAAAGGTGGGCCCACATTTTAAATTATATGAACATGGCCTCATGTTCTAGTTTTTAAAGATGGGTGCCACGTTTTAATTTCTATATATGGGTCCCATGTATAATAATAATAGCTTGCCACAAAGAATAACAAGGTGGGTCCCACATTATTAATCCTTTGATTTTATTGCTTTCATTATTTGAAGCAAAACTTTTATAATATTACGAAACTCCGTACAACATAATTTCAGTAGAGTAATTTAATATAATATTGTCAAACAAATTATGTGGAGTATAGTCTTGGCACAACTTGATATTAGCAAAAAAATTGGGAATAACATGAGAACGATGCCAAATAGCCCGAAATATCTTTATAACAATTGCTTCAAATGTGGCTTGTTCAGATCAAAGGGCTTGGATTATTGGGTGGGGCCTATATTTTTCCATGTGTTTCGCCCCATCAAGAATGGTCGATATCGACCATATCGAGGGAAAAAAAAAGAGACGAAAGTCTACATGTAAATCCTCCGCTCTCGCCTCCTTTTACTCCCATTGGGTCTACAAGTCCTTGGCCCCCCACCATCTCCCTCCCCCACCACCTCCGGGCCCAGGCCCTCTTCCTTGTCTTCGCCTACAACTTCGCCTCCATCTCCCTTCCGTTCTTGTCCCTCCTCTTCTCCTTTCATGATGATCATCCCTCATTCTCTGACGAAGACGACCTCATGCTCGTCGCTCTCCATTCCTTCGTATCGTTCATCTCCCTGACTGCATCCGCCGCTTTGGAGAGCACCAGCAAACAAGAGAGAAAAATATATTTTTCTATTTGGATTCTGCAAATCGAGAACAATCACCATAGAAAGGTCGATATTGACGGTGTGGTTAAATGACCAAAAAAAATAAAGAAAGAGAAAAAAAAAACACATCAAGAGAATCCCCCCTATCTATTCAGTGCTACTTGAACCTCATCAATGACATGGGTCCTATGGTCCTTTTTACCCGTAAAATCCTCTTGAATCAAATAAAAAATCAAAAGATTATATGATGGATGGATGGATGGGTCAGGTTGGCCTACAACTCAATGTGGGTGTAGATTTTATTATATAAATAATAAAATTTACAACATGTAGCAGTAGAGTAGCCTCAGTGACTTTTTACTCCCCACAGCGTCAGCCATCTAAATCCGTTGGTATTTTGGCGGAGGAGGAAGAGGAACAACACAACAACAACTTAGCAATGGCGGTGTCGAGGGCAAGCACACGAAATCTGATGAAGAAGCTTTCTTCAATGCTTACTCCCGCTTCTCTTCTTCACTCTCATGCCACGAGCTTCGGTACCCTAACCCCACCCACATCTCTTTCTCTTTCAATCAATCAACTCAACTCAATCATCATTTCTGATTCACCGCAGGCCCTCTGTTTTTGGAAGTTGGGTCCATCTGATAGACCTTGAATTTTATTTTCCTGAATTCTGATCTTGGGATTGGGACCCCATTCATTTTCTCATCTTTTAATTTAGAATCTGGGTTTCACTTTTTTTTTTTTTTTTTTTTTGAAGAATGTATTCACAGTCAACTGGGGCAAGCGGGGACTATTAAAATTCTAAGCTTTTACTGTACTTTTCAGTGGCTTAATCACTGAACAAATGGGTTTTTGAAACTTCGATCATGGAATATTATTAAATGGAGCTGTGGCATGTTTGCTACCCAGATCAATATGTTTTACTCTTTTGTTTTCCCCCTCTGGCACAGCTAAGAATTGGCAATAGAGATTAAATTGTCCAAAATATCAGAATGACTTGATTGCTCAAATATACTAAGGGGCATGTTTGTTTGCATTAGAATATATAGAAATTCACAGTCAAATGAGTTTCAATGAAGGATTATTATATAGGAATGATGAGAGTTGAGAGGTGAAGGATATAAGGTAATACTCAAAACGAGACCTTGACTCTCCTACGATTTGAATTACTAGGAGGGTGATGGCTCGCTATTCATTTTCCATCTTCCCTTGATTCACTTTCCATTAAAAGGGAGGTTCTTTGATGGTCATTTTTGTATATTCATCTTGTATCTTTATTTTTAACCGCTGATGGCACGTATTCATATGTATTCTATGCAAAATAAATGAGGAGTGGAGTAAAATAAGGTGGATTTCAGATGTGGAGTGGAGTGAAGAGAAGTAGGTTGAAGTTAAAGTAGAGTACTTCACTTCACTCCATTTAGATGCTTATTTTGAAGTTAAGGTTTGGAGTAGAATCCACTTTTATGCTATGTTTGGGAAGGAGGGAGGGGAGGCGAGGGACAATTTGAGGGGGAAGGAAAATGAAGGGGAGGGAAAGGGAGGGAAAATTAATTGTACCTCCTCTTGTTTGGGAAGTAAAAAAGTAGGAGGAAGAAAAATGAAAAAGTAGGATTTTATTTATTTGTGAGGTAGAGAGACAAAGACCAATTTACCCTTGCTTTTGCAAAAGTTTCGAAAAGACAAAAAGGGACAAAAATGGCAGTTTAGTAATTTTCCACACTTTCCCCTCTCCCTCCCTCATTTTCCCCCCGATTTTGGGGGGAAAATTTTTGCACACCTTTTCCCCCCATTCCCAGACACCCTCTAAAATAATTTTCCCTCCATTCCCCACCCCCTTTACCCCCCCCCCCCCCCCCCACCCACACACACACACACACACACACACACACACATTTCCCCCCTTCCCAAACAGACCCTTGCTCAAGGAAATGGAAGTATTTAGAGTTGAAGTGAAATGGAGTACATGTAGCTCACAACATTACTTCATTTATCGGGTCAGACTCATCCAAATGGGATAGAGTTGAAATTTTAGGATCCATTTAACTTCACTCTACTCTATTTTTTTGTCTATCCCAACAGGCCCTAAGGAAATGGATTATACATCAATCAGATATCGAAAAATGAAAAAAAAAAAGACCTTTTTGGTGGATGATTATTAAAACACTTTGTTGGCATGGATTTGATGGACAGTGAGGAAAACTAACAACCCAGGCCTCAGAAATTCTTAGTCAAACCTCCCCTCCCATTTGATTTTTGTTCCTTTATCTTTTTTAATGTTTGATCCACACCCATTCATGAGATATTTGACATATAGATTACAAAAAATCTGATGGTGAAATGACCCCCAACATTTGATGGGGATCAACTTGTATTTCATATGTAGGATTTAAAGAAGTTCCTGAAGAAGAAAAAGTTAGAATGGTCGGTAACGTCTTCAGCAGTGTTGCTGCAAACTATGATCTAATGAATGATTTAATGAGCGTTGGACTACATAGGCTGTGGAAAGACAGGTTAGTTCCTTTACATATACTCCTAACATGTATCTAAATGGGCACCTTAGACCTCTACAGCTGTATCTCTTCACGCTTGTTTGTTGACTAACATTTCCAGGTTGGTTTCCAAACTGCATCCTTTCCCAGGAATGAAGCATCTTGATGTGGCTGGTGGAACAGGTTAGCTTATTGACATGCATGATGCACTGATTTTTATCATGTAGTATCTCTCAATGTTTTAAAAGTCAGACTGGGGGGGGACTTGTTCTTTTCGAGTCAAGTTGGCTCGACCAAGTTACATATGACTTGGCCGAGTTCTAATCTATTGGACAGCAACCTTAAAAAATATGGAAGAAATATGATAAAAAATGTAAACAAATTGAAAACACTGTCCAATAACTATAGGATTCTAAGCTCATGATCTTCTAGTTAGTATGAGTGAATTAAATATAAATAGGTACTATAATTTGTTCTTTCACTCAAAGGATGACTCAGTGCATTTGCTCTTGAAATTTGAATGCTCAGATCTTCCATAAAATGCTGGTTTTAATCTTCTAAAATCAGTGTAGAAGCCTCTCGAAGCTTCTTTGAAGAAACTGTGGAAAAATGATGTGTGCGTGCGTGGTGGTGGTGGGGGGTTTGGTTTCTTTAGGTGATGACACTCAGCCAGTACTGAGTCTGATTTGACTTAGACTCGGCTTTTTTTTTTTTTAAACCATGGCATGTCTACTTGCCAATGCATTCTGCTCCCATCTCACTCACTTTTATGGAACGACCACACATGATCATTGGTTTTCATATCAGTTATGAATTCTAGATTATGTACACTCACATGTAGGTAAATTTACAGGTGAAGTCTGGTTGCAAAATCACAAAGTTAGGTCCCCCATGTGCTCCTTATGATTTTATGCAATCCACTTTACACTCTAAAGCCCGTGAATGATAGGAATAAAAAAATTGCATTGTTCACACCACTTAATCACCATTTTTTTTGAATGGTAATCACCAAAAATACAAGTTATATCAGTGCATAAAAGAAGTAAACTTTGGACCTTTTAATCCAATGATGATTATTTTTTTTATCAAACTGATATATAATTGACCCTAATGCTCCCCAGACCTTTCCAACACCCCCACCCACATGAACACACACAATTGGTATGCATTCAGGAGCGCCCCCCCCCCTTTCTTTCTCTCTCTATATAAAATTATCCAGAACCTACTTTTTTGGTGCCCAAATTGTCTTTTGGTTCCCCTTTATGGCTTTTCATTTGCGTTCGTGCGTGTTTTCCAATTTCAAATGAATAATTTCAATGAAATCCTTCAGTTTCTTATTTTACCATGTTCCACTCTTATGTATTTCTTATTTGTAAAGTTTTGGCAATAATGTTTGGTAATTATATAGTCGTTGCATAATGGTTTTATTCCTTGCTGTTATGATGTCTGAAACCATGTTTTTGAACCACGTGCTTAATGCTTATGTGAAATATACCTTTTATACTCATTTATGTGGAGATGATAAGAAACCTGCATTGAGCTTATAGTTCTTCATATCCATTCATCATTAAAAAGATTTAGTGCTTATGTGCTTCAGTTGATGTCTCTTTTGCTGACGTGTTGAGAGAAGCCTAAGTAATAATAGATTCTTAATTGTAATCTGGAGTATATTGCGAGCCCTTTTATTTTGGTCCTCTGTAATTCTTGTTCTCTGTTTTGCTTTTGTGCCTTTTGGTATATTTCTTTTATACCATCAGCTGTACTTCTGCGTTTTTAATATAATTACTGATACTGCTAAAAAAAATCCACCTTTGTCATTTTAAAGGAGTGACAAGGCTCTTTCTCTAGCCACTTGGCCAATTCAAAACTAGCTTCTTCCAATTGAAAAAATCTGTATTTCCCCGTCCTAGCTGTTTGAATGTTGAGTTTAGAAAGCTGAAATCAATGTATATTTAAGCACACTGGAAGGTTAAGGATAGATCTGGTTTAGATCCTTTTGCCACTAATGATGGATATGCAAGACAAGTCCTTTGGAAATATTCAAGTAATCTTATTAGCTTAAGGATAGACCCAGTTTAGATTTTTTGACATTAATGATGGATATGCAAGACAAGTCCTTTGGAAATATTCAAGTAATCTTATTAGTGCTTTAGAATTCTCACAGCCAGGTTGCCGTTTCCAATCTGAATGTCATTCAGACTGGCTCTTTTTTTCCCTTTCTCTTGAAAGAAGGGGAATTCAATCTTGAAAACCCAAGTGCGTAAATTTATTTTTTACTATACCGTTTTTAAAGAATCTGTGGCCAGTTGCTGTGGAGAGGAACCTTTCCAACTGTTTTCTTTGTTTTTCTTCATGTTGTTTGTATTTTACTTAATTTGTGTAAGAACTAATGTAAGTCGGTCTTGACAAAAATGTTATACTAAATCCCAGCAATTTAGCTACCTGTTGAAAATCCCAGCAACTGTTTTCATACTATTCAGCTCCGCAGACTCGCATGTACTAGCTCTTTCACATTCCAATCAACTTCCTACTCCTGTCTTACCGACTAATCCAACTTGAGGTGAATATTCAGTAAATTATGATTTAAAGACTGCTGAATTTTCTTACAGAAGCATGCATGATCATCTCACAATAAATGGATTGAAATTAACTTCCCCAATGAGCACTCATCAAACCACAAAAAAAGGTTTTTTTTTTTTTTTTTTTAAGATGAATAAAATTTAGCAAGTAGTTGATATTGTGGTCTCACATTCATTCAGCAAATCAAATCCAATATCTGACTAATTAGATCAAATCATAACGGCCTCACATATATATTCAGCAACTTGATGCTTGACCTCCCAACTAAATCCAAGATATGTTCGAGTCAATTCCAGCAAGGAACCCAATATGTCCAAATTCACAAGGGTTAGAAGTCCAGTTTGGCAGATCTTCTGGCCCAAGTCCTTCTCAGCAAGAAAAATAAAAAACCATCCTTCCTTTCTCTACATGAGTTAACTTCTGTGCAAAAAGAAGAAATCCAATTCAATCTTAGCAATCCAATCTTTTTCTTTGTTTTAATCTTGTCCCTTTATTGACAAGAGAAACAGAAAGGCCAAGTTTCATAAAGTTAAGTGGGATCATCTCTATCACGACTCTTTTCTTAGTAAACTAAACTGTAAACTACGGAAGGGAATAATGGCTATCGTAGCTTGGCACATTCCCTTCCAAGGACTTCAGGCTGGGGCCTCACATATGGGCCCACTTTGTCCTTGACTTTCCACACCTTCGACTGCATCAAAAACTATTTAGCCTTCATCATTTGGTTGTACAAATCCTTTCTTTTTTAAGATTAAAACTCGGAACAATTTTTCAGGTGATATTGCTTTTCGAGTGCTGGAAAGTGTCAATAATGTCAGTTCTAGAGCCTTGCACGGTGATGAGTTGCAAGATGAAACTCAGATATATGTATGTGACATCAACCCAAATATGTTGAGTGTTGGCAAAAAGCGTTCTCTAGAAAGAGGTAGAGGTTTTGTGTCCTGAAATTTTGTCACTACTATTGCACATTGAGTTCATCTACTCTCCAAGGGATTGAGTTAAACTACTGATACATGTAGGGCTAGGTGGAAATCGCACCCTTCTTTGGGTAGAAGGAGATGCGGAAGCTTTGAGTTTTGGAGATTGTTCAATGGATGGTTACACTATTGCCTTTGGGATCAGGAATGTGACTCACATAGAGAAAGCCCTTGCAGAAGCCTATAGGTAAGTAATTTAAACGAATAATTTTTTATTTTTTTTTTACTGTTAATGCATTCACCTTTTTTTTTTTTTTTTTAAATTAATTTTAATGCGAAAGTGCAATGGGTCTGTTGCACACGGTAAGCTTGTTAATAATAAACTGAAAAAAAAACTGATAAAAGAGTATTTATAAAGCATTTTAATATAGGACATGTATGTAAGTTTAAAAGAGGCTTGGAGGTGGTTGATTCTTAGAAGGATAACAAACACTAAATTTTTTTTTTTTTTTTGTTTACATGGCTATATTTGGTTAAAAGCATCTCTTTTTGATACTTTTAAGTGTATACACTCTGCATCCCATTATTTATCTCATGTGCTGAAATGCTAAATAACACTATCTTATTCGTGCAATTCTTAATTTTTTTCTACTAAATTATTTTTAAGGGTGCTGAAATGCGGCGGCAGATTCCTTTGCCTTGAACTGAGCCATGTGGAGCTCCCTGTACTCAAACAGTTGTGAGTGCTCTTGAACTGAAAGAAAATTATGTTGTTGTTTTTTTTTTTTTCATAAAAACTGATGCATTTTATTTCATCTTTTGAATTCGATGAAATACTGGAAGCATCTGCTGCTCATTGATTTTTTTTGATCAGTAACTGAAGATTATATTAGAAATAGGGAGAAGTACATAAACGCCCAACACAAGAAAAACAATACAGCAAAACAAAGGTATAAGAGCATTATACCAATACAAAGAGAACATATTACATGATGTGAAATTACCAAGGAACTTCTCTATCGGCCCCTTGCTTTGCTAGTGAATCCACTGTACCATTGTCAGACCTCCTCACATGCTTATACACCACTTGAATGGAAGAAGACAAATCTTTATAATGGAAGAAGACAAACATACGGGCATTTCAACAGTTAGGCCACTTGTATCTTGTGTATATGGGGGCTTCATTCATCACCTTAAACAATTAGGGCACAAATATTTAAAAAAACAAAAAGGCCACTTCGAAAAAGAGACTCTCCCTTTCAATGCCTGATTTTGCTAGTGCTTCTGCATTCTTATTTCTTCTTTTGGAAGAGCAAGCTAGCCTTTTAATTTCATTAAAGGTATAGAAAAATCCCCAAGGACCCTCCGGCTTGCTATTCACTCATGAAATATTTTCATTTTGCGCGTTGCCTTTCACTAATACCATACTGTGGAAATTAGATGCAACTACTTTGAGTCCTTTAATCAGAGGCGGACCCAGGATTTTCGTTTAGGTGGGGCTAAACTTTTGCTATAATTTTTTCACATCAACAATAACAAAAAAAAAAAAAATGTATTCCATGTAAATAGATGCAAAATATTTAACTATATCAACTTAATATATTTCTTATTTGAAATGATGACTTCATTTCTCCAAAATTTACAGTATAAGAGAAGTATACTGAAAACAAAAAAGTCTCCCAAAAAATGAGGGCAAACCAATCATCCCCAAAACGAAAGGGTTCACAACCTCCAAAAAATTCGGATATCAACCCGAAGAAAGAAGTACATATTAACGATTGGACATCAACTAACATACGCTTCTCTCATCAAAAGTCATCTCAACTCCAAAACAAAGTTTTTTTACAATTGCCCTCTACGGCTCTTCATGTTTTGAAAGCGTTGCATGATTGTCTCATCATCAATGCTATTGAATATGTCATTTTCGATATACACAAGCAAACAATCATTCATTCACTCGTCTTCCATTCGACTGCGCAGTCGATTCTTAACGATTTTCATAGCAGAAAATACCCTCTCAACAGTAGCAGTGGCAATTGGTAGGGTTAGCGCTAATTTCAAGAGCAAATAAATTAAAGGATATGCAATGTCCCTTTCTGTTTCAACCATCTTCTGAGCAAGGCTGCTAATTCCTTTCACTCCGAAAAACTTACTATTGGTGCGCATATCAGTGATATAAGTCGAAAGTTGACTATCAAGTCTCACCCGATCTAAGTCTGAAAAATCATTTGGATATAATTGGGAGAGCCGGATCAGTTTTTCCCTATCGAAAGCAGAGAATAAATCACTTGGATCCAAGCATGCCACACAAAGAAGCAACTCGGTGTTCACCACATTAAAGTGGCGGTTGAGCTCTTGAAGTTGCGAATCAATAGTAGCATAGAACATGTCGACTCGAAAATGATGGAGATTTGTCAATTCATCTTTACGTTGTGATCGCTTTCGTCCAACAAACATATCATTCATATTAGGAATGATGATTTCATATTTATCACAAAATGAATGGACTTCAAATAGGAGAGAATCCCACCCATCGTCTCTCATCATTTGCAGCCGTTGCTTCGACACTCTCACTAGTTCCATGGCAGTAATAATATTTTAATCTTTTTGCTGCAATAACTTTGATAATTCATTGGTGATCTCCAATATATCTCTCATCAAATGCATTTTAAATGCAAAATCAAAATCATCCAATACACTCAATAAGTTAGTGGCAGAGCCCTTGTGTTCACTCGTATTATCATCTGAGAAAATATCAAGCACATCAACCACTGAGGAGAACATAAGTAGCAAGTTAATCAATGTATCATGATGCGAGCCCCAACGTGTATCTCCCGGCCTCTTGAGGCTAGTCTTCTGATTCAAACCCCGTCCACTTTCAAGTTCGCCCGAATTGAGAGCTTTAACGACTTTAGCAGCCTGTATATTTTGAAGTATGTCGTGACGTTTGCAAGAGCCTCCAACAACATTCAACACCATAGAAACCGACTCGAAGAAAGCGTCGATTAAATTGTTATCTTTTGTAACAGCAACGAGTGTCAACTGAAGTTGATGTGCAAAACAATGAACATAGAATGCGGTGGGATTCTCATTCTGAATGAGCCTTTGTAGTCCATTAAGCGCACCCTTCATATTAAAAGCCCCATCATAACCTTGCCCACATAAACTTGACGTGCTCAATCCATGCCTGGAAAATATTGCTTCGATGGCCAGCTTAAGTGATTGAGCCTGTAACATGTTCTATGGCTAAAAACCGCTCAATCACACATCCCCGCTTATCCACATAGCGTATAACGACCATTTTCTCTTTGATAGAGATATCCATAGACTCATTCACCAAAAGAGAAAATCGTGCATCTCCTAGCTTGGAAATGATAGCTTGAGTGGTTTCTATGGCAGCCGCATTCACAATGTCTTTTTGAATCTTAGGGGCATGGATGAAACGTGGCGGCCGATATATCGGCCGTGGCGGGGGATACCGCCACGCCACGGCCGAAATATCGGCCGTCACATCCGTGGCGGCCCGTAGTGGCCGCTATAAAGCCGCCACGTACCGTGGTGGCCGCTACGTTTCCTCTTTTTTTTTTTTTTTCCCCGACCCCCCGCTAGGGGCGCAGCCCCCTGGGCCCCTCGAGCTGACCGGTCAACTCGACCCCAGCCAGGGGATACCTCCGGACCCCCTCTGCGAAGCGCATGTTTTTGAGAAAGTGGCAATCAAGAAGATAAAAGGATCATACTTGACCATGATAGCTAAGACTCTTTTGCTGGTTGCTTTCCATTTTTGTGCTTGGATGTCTATTATTATCATAACTTGCTAGATAAGATATTAAACCTGTTTAATTATGTTTGAAATTGTATAGTAGTAAAGATATAGTTATCTATTACTACTAGATTTCAAATTGGTCTTAATTAAATTATTTTATAAAGAACCCTCATTGTGCTGGTGACTAAGTCACTAAGGTATTCCTATTTCCTTCACTAACTCTCTACTCTGTCATTTTTAAATTGGTGTTGAATGTTGATTATTGATCACTTCATAACTTCATAGTTCATTCACTTGATTGAGTTTGAACCTAGAATGTTGAAGTATTGATATTTAATTGTTCAATGTTCATTAATGAGTAATGACCTAACTCTTAAGTCTTATGCCTTTATTTCATGTTCTAGTTTTTTTTTTTTTTTTTTTTTTTTTTTTTTTTTTTTTTATGAGCTTTCCATTACTTTCTAAGTTAGTATGACTAAGAAACATGAATACATGTGAAAAAACTAATCATTACTATTATTTTCTATTTATACAGCGATACAGGACTTCATATATTGAGGGCACCGCTACGCCCCCTTTTCTTACTTACTTTTGCAAAAGAACCACATATTCTTTCATTTTACAATTTTCTGGATTTTCTAGGAATTTTTTTAGATTTTTTGGGCGATTATTTCAAATCGCACCACTACGCCGCTACGTATCCCCGCTATGCTACGTATCCCCCGCTTCGTAGCGTTTTGGCGGCGGGCCGCTACGCCCGCCGCTACCGCTATTTTCATCCTTGCTTAGGGGAGGTCAATTTTAGATTCTCAGGAGCATTTCCCAATACAGCTCTTCTAATAGCTTCATTTTGATTGGCAAGTACTTGTAAAAGCTCAAGGAAGTTACCCATATTGTTTGAATCTTCAAATTCATCATGACCACGAAAAGGCAATCCTTGGCGCAGAAGAAATCTAACAGAAGCAAATGTTACCTTTAAACGGATTCGATAATCTGTTCGAGCTTGACTTGATTGCTTGACAATAATCGTCTCAATGTGTTGCTCTTGATTCAATAAGGTGTTGCTCTTGATTCAATAAGTTCTGACACTTCTCATATGCTTGATTATGAACACTATTCGAGCCTCCCACATGATTTTCAATTCTTTCGTTTTTCCTCCAACTTTTAAATCTTTGAGTTATAGAAGCATCATAACGCGTTTCCTCCCCAAAAAGATAACAACACATGCAGAATGCAGCATCTTTTTCTTTGTTGTACTCCAACCAACTGTCGTAATTCTTAAACAAAAAAGGATTAAATCGCCTCTTATCTTGTCCACACCCCGAAACTTATGGTCATGAGGCTGACAAGTGCCTTTTTGTAGATATGCTCTTTGGACTTGGTCCCTATCCGTAGGATGATAGCTTGAGGTTGGATTCCGTAACCCAGGATTTGCGGGAAGATCAATCAAGTTAACCTCGACACGCCTTTTCTTCGAGGATGATGGCATTTCATCATTCTTATCATTCTTTGGAGTCGGAGATGGTGGATTGGTAGTTGATTGTTTTTTGTAATATTTTTCCATATTTGATTCAAAGATAAGGTCAATTACATCAAAATCCTCGCCAACCACCAATAATCACCATTTCTAACATACATCAAAGACATGATTTTAAACAACTTCTTTTTATAAGGAATCCTACTACTAACACCTGATTTGTAAATAAATTTTTAAGCCACAACACCCAAATCGCGAATCCTCAAGAAATTAGCACACAATTTGACAATCAAACTACAACAATAATAAAGAAATTCTAAAGAAGTAATACACATTATTCCATAGTTTTAATGATCATGTTGATTGATTGGTTAAATGGTTCTCCTTTCTTTTCTTTTTGGATTTCGATTTTTTTTTGTTTGTACATCTTAAACTCAATTGCTGAGGAAGAACATTATGTATTCTGTTCTTTCTCTTCTCTCTTTCTCTCTCTCACACACAGAGACGTATTTTTTCTTATGAAATATTACTGGGTTTACAACAACATATGATGGCTGGTGAAAGAATATTTGTTGGGTAACCCTCTAACTGTTACTTTGAAGGGACTATTGGTAGGGGCAGATGATTTTAGGGGCTATAAGGTTCTTTGAGGTAGTGAAGTAGATGGATTAGAGCTATTAAAAGGGGAAACCCATAGTGAGGGGATAGTTTCTCTATTGATGTGTGTGGACAATTAGATGATGAGAAAAACCATGGATTAGAGACACATGTTTAATCCATTCATGTGTATCAAGGATTGGATGATGAGAAATTGGGTTTGAGAGTCATTGTTAGTCTCGCTCTTTTACCCACCTTATGTTGTGTTTTATGCACACCAACTATATGTTAGAATGTATGAATCAACTGTGATTGTCTTCATAAGTTCATCATAGTATTTTTTTAAAGTAAATGCATCCATTATGCCATCCATCAAATTACATTATGTTTTTCTACTACATTGATATTAAATTTACTTTTAAATTCCAATTATGCTTCTGAATACTTATTTTTGTATGATATTTTCAATCCACAGAATATGTTGTATACTTCGTTTATGTTTCGGTTAAGGAACATTCAAAAAGTATGAAAGCAAATTTCTCCTCTTGTAACAATATGGTTCATAACTTGATGCGTCCACGATTGCAGCATGTCAATCTCCTACCACTGCAACAATTTCACCCAACATATTATAATAAAATAAGTTGATCCCCTTTTTGCAAGAGATTGCATCAGAAAGCAACTGAAGTTTATCTTCAAATTTCCTCATCAGTCCAAAGTGAAGAAAGAAAAGATGTGCTATAGCCTATAGAACATCACATGCATCTCCTTATCTCATTTACCCAAATCAAATCAAATAAAAATTCACAACTAAAAGAAGAAACAAAAGCATTAATGTGATCGAGTCAACAATCAAATTGCCAAGTCCAACAAAGATGAAAGGGCTAGAGGCCCAGAGACAATATCTCTACACTTTGATTTCCCTAATTCCCTCCATTTATCAGAGAAAGAGAGACGGAAAGAGAACATATTCTTCAGAATCTCAATCACCCTTTTCTCATTTTTAATAGAACAGAGGGCACTGAAATCATCACTTCAAAAGAAAAAAGAAAACTAAAACATAAACCCTAATGTGCAAAGGAGGAAGAGAGGAAGGAAAAGAAGAGAGGAAACTGCACAAACCCTAGCCAGAGAGGGAGAGGGAGAGAGAGTTACCTGAACCGTCGAAGGAAGAGAGTAGGTCGGAAGAGCCGAAGAGGGAAGGTCGAAACTCGAAAGAGGATTCTGGATTTTTTTTTTTCGTTCTGCCTTTTTGATATGGGGTGAGGATTTTATTGATGTGGGGCGTGGGCCAAGGCCCAATACCATTTGAAGAGGAATTTGGAATTTGGTCGCCCCAGGTCATGAATACGTGGGTCCGCCTCTGCCTTTAATGGTTAGAATTGTTGTGCTACTGGAGTCTCCCATCCCTGTTTCCTGCTAGGCCCAAGAAGAACATCAGTGTTTCTTCAAGATGGTTTTATTTGATATCCCCTACAAACAATGGACTTGGTTACCTTTGGAGCTACCATTTACATTCAATCTATAAGCCCCAAGAGGAGTGGATTCCTTATTGTACAGAACTATTGATGGTGGAGATGACTGGGTAGGGTTGCTAGTGACTCTAAATTCTTGAAAAGTTGACAGCACTACATGATTTACTAGAGGCTAATGAATAAGGACACAGTAATATTTGGATTCTGCGGGGGATTTGGATAGAAGTCCGCCTGTTGTTCTTTCTATGAAATGAGAGAGGAGCCTAAAAACATAGTGTTTCTCATTGTAATTGCACAACCATCCCTATGTAGGTCATGAAGTGAAGAGCGGAGGAGAATAGAATAAACCCAAACCAAGTGTACTTCGAATAGAATGAATGATACGGTGACAGCTGTTGGATAAGCCTTGGGAAGATCCAAGATAAACTTTTCTACTTTGTGAACGCCATGAGAAATGCCAGTCCAAGTCATAGTGTTGATATTAAGTAGGATTATCACCAGCCTATCTTTATTCTCATGGAAACTTGACATATTGACTTAAATGGAGTGTAAACCTGTGACAATGAAATGTGTAAGTGGAGTCAAAACTTCTCTGTCTTTGTTTTGACTAAGACTATCAATTGGCTGAACCATTATCAGGTTTGAGCATAATATCCCAGTTTGCTTTGACAACCATGGAGTTGCTCTGCTTTTTGTTGATAACTAAATCATTATTTGACCACCACTCCAAACAACCTCAGAAATAAACTTAACAAAAGATCCTCGCCTAATCATTGTACCAAAATTGGACACTATTACCCATCCCGATTATAAAAACCACTTTTTTTTTTTCATCATTACCAAATGAAGAAATGACTCTCCTACCACCCTACCTTCTATATCTAGGGACTCTCTGAGGAACCCAACTCCGCTCATCCTCACCATAATTGGAGGCCATGCTTTTCCTCCAAAGAGCTTCCTTTTCTTTCCCAAATCTCTACCAGCATTTTGCAAGCAAAGCCCAATTTTTATTCATCAAGCTCCCAAAGCCCAATCCACTATCTCTGTTTGGTTTTATCATGCCGCTCCATTTCATTAGATGCATTTTCTTTTTCTACCTGACCTTTCCATAGAAGTTCCTTCTATATGATCCAACTTCTCCATCACCACTATAAGCATCTTGTGGCAAGAGACAATTTTCTGGCAAATTTGACAAAGAAGCGTTAATCAAAGTAATCCTTCTGCCAATTGAGTGAAATACAAATATTGTCTCTTCCAAGTAGATAACTTGTTTTAAAAAAATTTCACAACTGAATCTCTTAAGGCTTTTGATCTAGGATTGTTTTCCAATCTCAAATTGGATACAATATGATATGGGTATGTTGCTTATTTTGAAGTTTCCAGCTATCGTGGATCCGAGTATTATTTCCTAATCTCAAATCAAAGGAATGCCTCTTCCTGAACACCTTTCCAGTTCATTAATCCTTCACAATAGAGGCATTAGAAGAGAAGTGCATGGAGTAGTTATTTTCAACAGTTTCCGCCACTGAAATCAAATTCACAGGTAATTTGGTCTAAGTAGATATCTGAAATGATAATCGGTTAATTTTCTTGAATAGAAAATGCGGCATCTAGTTCCAGAGAGAAGCTTTTTCAACAAATGTTAATATTAAAAAAAAGAAAAAGAGCAAATTTTAGAAGTGTGCTTTGGATGAAAATAACCTCATAAGATTTTCAATGCTTGATAGTGACACTGAGCCATCCATGTTGACATTAAGTGTGGAGGGTAGTAGCGGGTCTTGGTTATCCTCTTGACTGCAGCATGAATTTTCTCTTGCATAGGTATGACTACTACTCATTTTCAGTAATTCCGGCTATGGGAGAGCTAGTTGCGAGTGACCGAGAATCTTACCAGTACCTGGTTGAGAGTATTCGCCGGTTTCCCACTCAGGTGAACTCTAAAACCCTCAGCTTGCTATGCTGCATGAACACTTGCATTAATTATGAGGATGCATTCATGTCCATCACCCCACATATAAAGCATCCAGGTGAAGCAGTATGTGCAAATGCTCACACCTGCAGGTAAAGCAGTGGATGTCATGCACCAATGCAGATAAAGTGTGTGGAATTGTTTGTTGTTGATCAATTGAAATCAAAGCTTGTCTTCCAACATTAATGTTATGTTTTTTTTGCGGAGTAAAATGTTTTTTGAATTTTGTTTGACTAAAAAGGAAGTGTGAATATTTATGCTGTTGTTTCATTCTCTTTGACAAGTAGACGATGCCTGGGTCTCTTCACTTTCCATTGTTACCTGGGTTTCTTCACTTTCTATATTTATAGCTTCTCTGTTTTGTGCTTGGACATGCAGGAAACTTTTGCTGGAATGATCTCAGATGCGGGGTTTCAGAAGGTTGAGTATGAAAATCTTGTGGGTGGAGTGGTTGCTATCCATTCTGGTTTGAAAATTTAGAGGGCATATCCAGAATTCTCTCTGAGTTTACAGGTCCATAGACATTTGATTGATATTAAAGCTCGTTTTTATCTGTTAGCATGACTGGGTAGGAGCAGAAAATTTTGTGGGCTGGTAATCTTACAGTTTTTAAGACATTCCAGTTCCTTTCTGCCCTCTGTTCTTTTCTTTACTCAATTTTTATTTATTTCATGCAAACTGGGAGGCAGCAAATTTTTGTACATAGTTGCATAAAAGTCAAGTTCAATGGTGTGGATTTAAGGGAGACACAATGGATGGTCAAAATAGAAACTTCACTCTTTATTTGTTGATTGTCCATTTCATGATATTAGATGAGATGGCGTGTAACATTCAATGGAGCTGGTTGTTTTTTTTTTAGATGATTGGATTTAAAAGTCCTCTTGTATCTTGTAAGGTCGGTCAGCCGCACAAATAATTTCTTAATTTGTTATTTTTTAAGACCCAAAAGGTATGTTTGAGGATCCAGATTCTCATATATATATATATATATTTATATATATACTCCATGCAAAAAATCAGCCCCAACCGTAGTTTTTATCATCTCCATATAGGCCCAATAGTTTAATGGTCAACAATCCATTTAGATTGATATATAGTCAATCCAACGGTCCAGTAAATTCGGATCTTACCGAAAGTTGGTGGACATCTGCAATTTAAGGCGGTCATGTGTTTGGTCTATTTGGATGGACCAAAGGTGGGCCCCACAAGCACGAGCTTACGAAATTTTCTCTCTAAGCTCAAGCTTAAAATAAGGTAAGCTCAAGTGAGTGGTGGGCCCACTTGGGGACCCACATGGGGATGGGGTGGGGGGGATTTCAAGGACTCCCTAGGATCTTCCTCCCTGCAAAAAATCAACCATAGCCGTAATTTTTATCATCTCCATATGGGCCCAAGGGTTTAATGGTCAGGAATTCATTTGGATTGATATATAGTCAATCCAACGGTCCCGTAAATTCGGATCTTACCGAAAGTTGGTGGACATGTGCAATTTAAGGGGATCATGTGTTTGGTCCATTTTAATGGACCAAAGGTGGGCCCCACAAGCACGAGCTTATGAAATTTTTTCCCTAAGCTTAGGGGCTTATGGGAGCTTTCCTCTAAGCTCAAGCTTAGGATAAGGTAAGTTCAAGTGTATGGTGGGGCTCACTTGGGGACTCACATGGGGATGGAGTGGGGAGGATTTCAAGGACTCCCTAGGATCTTCCTCCCTGTAAAAAATCAGCTCCAACTGTAATTTTTATCATCTCCATATGGGCCCAAGTGTTTAATGGTCAACAATCCATTCAGATTGATATATAGTTAATCCAACGGTTTAGTAAATTCGTATCTTACCGAAAGTTGGTGGACATGTGCAATTTAAGGGGGTCACATGTTTGGTCCATTTTGGATGGACCAAAAGTGGGCCCCACAAGCATGAGCTTAAGAAATTTTCTTCCTAAGTTTGAGGCTAGGGGAGCCTTGCTCGAATATATATATATATATATTGCGTTTTTTGTTTAAGGAAACTGGAAAAATAAAGGAGCATATCAAACTGAACAAGGGGAACTAAGGGCATTGTTGGTCTTTTTGGAAGGATATAGCCAGTATAATGAAAATGGTTGACGCGGAATAAGTCAGCAGCCATTTTTTGCCTTTTGGTAGTTCCATTATAAGAATAGGATTAAGACCTGTAAGCTTGTGGCTTTCATATTTCAAGTGAGCTACAGGCATTGCTAAAACAGGGTAGTTGAAGGATGGATGGGATGAGGGTTTGATGATAGCAATGGAGGGCTGAGGGCGGTTCATTCAATGAAAATAGTACCACCCCCACCCACAGTGGAGACCACTTTGGCCCACCCCACCGTAGACATTGTGAAAGACCAATTGACATTAGAGTCAGAAAACTTGGGATGGAAGGCAAGAGAGAGAAAGAAGCTCCAAGCTGGCTGTCTCTAGTGTCTGCACACGGTTCCTTGTAATGTTAAAACTAGTCTGCCACAGCCCATGTGAATGTGATACGAGGAGAGGATGGATGGTCCCTTGTACCTGGCACAGAAGACGACTCGGCCTATTAGCTTCCAACGTCCATCACATGGATCTTATTGAGCCGAGTGAAATGTGAGGCACCGCCACCGATATCATATTCATTCCTGCCTTTCTTTCCTTTCTTTCCTTCCTTGAACGCTATAATAATAAAAGAATGAAAGCTGAAAATTTAAAAATGTGCTTGAACAAATGCACAAATTGCCATTGACATTGGGTAGGCCTGGGACTGTGCGGTGCCACAATCATAGTTGTACAGTACAGTTAACTGTTAGGATGTGAGTCCGGGGCTCTCCATCGTGGGCCCACATAAAGATAAAATGGACCTTTTAAGATGAATCCCATCTTCAGATTTCACTCTAATAGAAGTGGGTCCTATGGTCCCACCGTAAGACTGAACACATGTTGGGATTGTAATAGGTTGGGTTGGGCTGGTGACCCAATTTGATTGTTTGGGTGGGGTCAGGGGTGGGGGTTCTATGTTAGTTTTTTGTTTTTGTTTTTGGACGGGTTAGAATGTCTTAAACCTGTGGTAGGCAGGTTTGGCGAATGAGTTTATGATCTTTGTTCCTAATTGACTCCTCCTTTTGTTTTGGCACGTGAGTATAACTAAACTAAAACTGAAACTAAATTATATTAATTTAAATAATAAAAGGCAAGAGGACAGCTCAAATCATCCCATTAGTCAAGTCAGACTTTTGACCATCACTTTCCATGTTTCCATACCATTACAAGATGAAACCGACGATTAATCCCAACCATCCCCAACGGTCCTGACGAAGAGAAATAATATGTTTAATAAAAAGGAAAGAGAGTAAAGTGAAAGGCACAAGGAGACGAATATGACCGTCTCACATCACAATCATTCGTTCTCTCTCTCTCTGCTCTCTGCTATCAATCAAAGAAGAGGAAAAGTCGCATAACGCCTGCGCATTCCTCTAAAGCAAACGCCCCTCCATTTCATCTCATTTCTCCTTCCCTTTAATCCAAATCAATCTCCACTCCCCACCAAACAATAACCACCCCCTCTTTCCTTTCTTTGCCTTTTATTATTATATTTACCTTTGACAAAACAACCACCTCCTCCATCATCTCTCTTTTTTCTCCTTACAATTACAACATTCCCCACACACTCTTTTGACATTATATATATACACATATCAATATGTAAAGAGAGAGAGAGAGAGAGAGAGAGAGAGAGAGAGAGTTCCTTCTTCCTCCTTGTCTTTCAAGCGTCCTCTCTGTAGTGTTGGGTGCTCGTTAGTTTTCCCAACTTTGTTGCTTCTGTTACTAGTAAATATCCAACCGCCCCTCACAACCCTTATCTTCTTCTTCATCTTCATCTTCATCATCTCTTGTTATAAAGATACTACCCCATCTCCCCATCTCTCTCTCTCTCTCTCTCTGGTCTAACTAAGGATTATGTTTCGGTCAGAAATGGTTTTGTGGGATAATTCGTACATGGAGAAGAGGCAGCTGTTCCTCCGGAGCTACAACTTATGTAGGAAAAAAAGCGCTATGGAAAGGCTGAAGCTATCTCTGATACGTGTGAGGAGGGTGGTGTGGCTCAAGCTCCGCAGGCTACGACGCTTTATCTGGTCAAGGTTCAAACATATATACTACTATGGTGGTCGAAGGAGGTCTAGGCTTCACCCATTCATCAACATGAACATGAACATGAGTATGAATAGATCATCCTCCAACCATTGGAACTTGTCCGATAAAAGAAAGAATAGGTTTCTCTCTCTTTTTGATTGATTTCTCCTGGTGAAAGAGAAGAAGACAGAGTTCATTCATTCTTATGCAGGGTAGGGTAGGAGAAGGAAGGGACTTATGAATATGATCCATTTCTTTTTTTTTAAGTTAGTAGATTGTAACTAGTACTAGCTAGAATGAATCCATCACCATCATCACCACCACTACAACCATCATCATCGTAATCAAAGCCTTTTCACAGCTACACGAGACTGGGCTAACTTCATTCATGTCATGGGTGTGGACAAAAGTTTTACATGGGCGCAACCTTTCTTCCTTTAACTGGGTTTGGAAATTAGCAGTGAATTGGTTTGATCTTTGTAAATAGATAAGACATATGATATGTAAACCATCTTCCATCTTTTCTATGAATTATGAAAGGTATCACTTTGCATTTTACTATGTACTTATTCAATCCCCATTTCTACTGTTTTCCACTTTTTATTTTATTTGTTGCTTTATTCTTTCCTGAGGATGGGAGTGCTGAGACGTTTTCTTCATTTGAATTTTATGAATAATGATAAGCCATTCAGTATTACTACACAAGGACAATGGCATTAATAGAAAACAGTGATTTTTCATCCGTTTCCTTGAAAGCTCCCTGGTACCTAATCCCTGAAGTACTCTGCTGTAGCAGTATCTGCCTTATTAAATTCCAAACGGCTCACATGATTTAAACTCCTATTTTATTGCAACTATTTTACTATTTACCTTAGAAAACCATTTTACTATTTAACTGATACTAGCATTATGAGGCCCTGCCAATGGGATAAATAAGATCATTAATTCCATTCACTTTCCCCTGCCATGATTGATCTAGTAGTGGTCAGCTTCACTGCCATTATTTGGTCGAAGGTTGGGCTGTAGCCAATAAAATGGGGTTTCAGATGTAGTGGTCTGGATGGTAGTCTAAGTATCAACATAATAAATTGGATCACTATTCATTATCAGAACAGATTTGAATAACACAAGCATAAATCTAATATGAAGAATGCACACCTGATTCCATGAAGACCAGTTTTCAGGGATTCCTTTGGTCAAACACCTAGAATCTACTCCTCAGAATTCCTTCTGCACTGAAATGTAGTTCAGAAAATTAAATATACATAAAAATGATAGATGAAAAAATTGCCATTCCTACTATTCTTCGATCGAAGTTTTTACCACATATTATACCATATTACTTGTGTCAAGGAGCAATAGACAGCAGAAAGTGGATTTTTGCGAACTTAAAATAAATATATATTTATAGGGATTATGACTGTACAAGTGTCCTAAGACCTGACTTTTAGCTCTCAACGGTTGAAATTTAAAAGTGTCGGTAAAATTGTTTGCACAACAAAGGACGCTGCAAAACTTACGTATTGGTCTTGTGGTGTATCACATATATTCAGCATTTTCCCCAAATCCAAAAACTCTATTTTCTCTGCATCATCAGCCTTTTCCCCAAATCCAAAAACTCTATTTTCTCTGCATCATGCATTCTTGCCGCAGAAACTCTACCCTAGAGCTCTTATAATAACGTCTCCTATTATCTAGTTAATTCATCTATCTCACTCATCACAAGAGGTATGTGGGCCATATTTAATTCTTTGAAGCCATAGGAAAAGGAGTTTTATATGGTATAAATTTTTTTTTTGATGGATAAGAACTGTAAAATCACATAACAAGAACTAGATCCTTACCCACCTTGTGTAATCTAATAGGAGAATGTGTTTTTTTTTTCCCTTTACCTATGATTGTATGGTGAAAAGGAAGAAACAACAGGAGAAATGAAGATAGATTGTAGTAAAACTCATTTTTTTATACAACAATTAGGGGTAAAGCAGGTTTTTGTAGGATATTGCACATTTTAAGGGTAAGATCATAATTTTTATGCCGTTCTTTTCTGTATGAACAATTCTGCGTGCTTTTTTTAAACTTCAACTATTGAGAGGCAAAGGTCTAAATCTTAAGGCAGCTGTAGGGTCACCCTAAATATTTGTATATCAAGGGCAACAAGCAATAGTTCTTTTGTGATTTTAGAAAAAAATTACTCCTAAATCTGAGATAAAACCAGAAGCATCTGTCAAACTACATTATTCAGTATGGCTGAAACATGGTTATTATAAATTTTTTTTTTCCGGTATAGGTTGTTTTGGCCGGGAGTGATAATTCCAACTTGAAGACTCAGAGATCATTCCTTGGACATGTGTGTGATACCAAGGCGCCAATGTATTGAGTATTTTATTTGGGTTTGACTACTGTAATTACCCATTGCTTTCCTGTGTTGTTTTCTTCTTCTTTTTGGATTCACAAAGATGAAAGGGCTACATCAGTAATTTCAGTATGCTCCAATACATTTGATCATTTCTCTAGGTATTAATTATTGACGTTGCAATTCCATAGACATCCTATGGTTCCACGGTTTCTACCACATTCCAGCTCCCATGGCTAACCGCCGTGGTTCCTTCTATGCCAACCTCTCCCATGTATAAATTTCTGGTTATAGCCCCCTCATTAGTTGGGCCATGGAGATGGACCCCTGGTCCTTCTGTTTTTCCTTTCCTCATGTATTTTACTTGTAGATGCATTGCTTGTTTGATAAGTAGACTATACTGATTCTAGACCCAGGTATGCTCAAGTTAGAAGGGCTTGCCATAGGCCAAGGTCAACTCTGGCCCAGTCCAAGCCTGGTGCCAATGAGCTGGACCCATTGGTTGTGCCCAGGTCTTTTTTCTGGCTTGAGCCAAACGGGTTGGTCTGTTTATATATAAGCTTAAAGGCCTGCTCAACCTGACATATTTGACACAGGAATATTAAAAATTTCAGATAAGTTAAGTTGGGTCTGAACTTCAGGGCATATAGCTGGATGCATCTGTGCCTCAGGAAGGATCAATCCCAATGACTAAATCACAGTGGTTTGGCCAACTTCAGGCAAATATAAGTTGCTACCATCTGGGATGTGGGTTTTAATTGATGTATTATTATAAAAAACAACATTACTACAGCATTATCAATATTTATTTCATTTAATATGAGAATTTGACACTGATCACTCTGTTAATGAACATTCCAATGCAGATCCGACTGGCTTGATTGAGAATTAGATTTGCAAAAAAAAAAAAAAAAAGGGTCCACAACTGATTTTTTCAGGTCAAAACTTTCGGGTAACTGGGTCACCAGAGAGGTCCATTGACATCCCTAATTCAAGAGGTTAAGAAATTTGGATGAGGAGGTAGTCTGGAAAGAGGGACCATGGTGGGAAGAGCGTTCCTTGTTTGTCTAGTTCTCTTCTTTAATAATGTATGATGATGAATGGAAGTGTATAGAGAATCCAACCCTTAATATGATTTGGCTTCTTCCCATGAGACAATTTTGACCCAATCAGGCTCTTTGTTATATTATCTATGAAATGGTTTGATAAAGGGAACTGAATCATTCCCTCATAAATCATTAGTTGTAATATTAAATATGGCTTAAACTGCCCATTCAAACATGATGGACGTTGATTGCACATGCTTTGATCCCTTTTCTCTCATCTCTATTTCTCCTTTTCTTTTCGGTGTAACAGTTTTTTATTTATTTTAACATTATAAGATGAGCAGCATATGAGAGAAATATCAGTGTGGCAGTGAAGATGATTAACAGTTCCACTATGGATGATGATTGTGACATTGTAGCAGTTCAACCACCTCAGCAGTTATGAGAGAGAGAGAGAGAGAGAGAGAGAGAGAGAGAGAGAGAGAGAGAGAGAGAGAGAGAGAGAGAGAGAGAGAGAGAGAGAGAGAGAGAGAGAGAGAGAGAGAGAGAGCATCTCTTTCTAGGCATAAATTACTTAATTATATGATGTTAGCCATGTGTTGGAAGGAATCGAAACGTAGGCAATCTTCGTCTCTTCCTTACACAGCTACTGCTTGAATTTAACAATAGAAATTGATTCTCCCATGTGCTCCAATACAAACACCTCCCAAACTCGAATTCTCAGCCACACTCTCTCCCTTTAAATATGACTGGGAGCAGTACAAACCCCATATAAGAAACCACCCGCTTTCTACAAACCATAACCATCTTAGCAAGAGAAAGAAAGAACTGTTTGCTTTCTTCTTTTCATGGGCATTAGAGATATGATTGAAGGGTGTTCCAGACAACACTACAAGAAGCTAATTAATGAGGATGAAGATGCGGTGAGGTCCAAAAGAAGAAGGGTGAAGCAGATGAATGGAAGGGTGATGGGTTTTTTTGTCTCACCGCGCAGGCGATTGAATTGGAGGAGGATTTCAATGGTTATGAAGCCAGGTAGAATGGCTGGAATCTATGCAGATTTTGTGAGTAGAATGAGAATTGATGTTTCCTATCCAACAATCGTACTCTCTTCCCAATGGGGACTACCAGTTCTATCTTACCCATCTCTTATAGTTACTCCCAAGCAAGAGTATGGTCTGGTCTCTCTAAACAGAAAATTCTCATCCCATTTCTGATGTATGTATAGTTTGTTAGTAGTTTTATGTTTTCTGTATTGTTTTTCTATAGACAGCTCGAAATAAATGCCTTCTAGTAATGTGTATTTGTTTTTGCTACTTTTTCCATTGGTGGTGGTTGGATTGAAAATGGCTAAGGGGCCCTACTGAGTAAGGCCCTATCAAGACTCAAGGCCTTTTAAACTCCAATTCAAGCTACTTTTAACCATCATTCGATTCCATACACTCTATATATTTTTGATTCAGATTGGTACCAAATGCTTCTAGAAAGGATTAGTGTTCAAGATCCTGAAATTCTGTATGTGTGGGTTGAAAAATGGATTACATGGCTAACTTTCATAATTCACATGCCAGATTGAGAATGTTTGTCTATTGCAACACTACAAGGAAGAAACTCCAAAATGACATTACAGGAAATCTATTGTGTCCAGGTAGAATGACCTGTCAAACCAACTCAAATAGGATAAATGAGTCTATATATGCTGCCTTGCCTACAGTATAGTGCTAATCAATGATATAGATCTACCTGATTTACCCTGAGACGGGCTCACCTTGTGTAACCAAACCCGCTTGTATTGAATACTCTATATAGAAACTTGCCCAAATTTCTCTTCAAACATATATAGTAGTGTCATTCACAGTGAGATTGATTTGTGCGTATAACATACAACTATATATTTCACCCATTTTTTTTTTTTGATCAGTAACGATAAATTATATTAAAAGAGAAAGACAAATACAAGAAACCACACGAACAAACAAAAAGAGCACGATGGTATAAAAGAATTATACCACGAAAAAGGAAAAGCAAACGACAAAGAAACATCACTCAATGAAAGCCACCAAATTAGAAGACCTATTCACCCCTTGCTTAGCTAACGAATCAGCAAAATCATTAGCCGACCTCCCAACGTGTTGAAACTTTACTTGAATCGATGAAGCTAAAGCTTTAATCTCATTAAAGTAAAATTGAAATCTCCAAGGAATGACAGCCGAAGAAGACACCCACGAAATAGCATTGAGAGAATCGCTTTCCACCTCTAACCTTGAATTAAATGAGGAAGAGGCAAAAATTCGAAGAGCTTCAAGGATAGCCAACACCTCCGCCTCATTAGACTCCATAGTCCCAACATGCTTGGAAAACATTACCAACACAAGCCCTCTACTATCGCGAAGAACACCACCAATACCCGCTGGCCCAGGTTTTCCTTTAGCTGCCCCATCCACATTAAACTTCAACACCCCAACATTGGGAGGAGCCCAATGCACCACTTTTTTCACCTTCTTCACCCCACAATATAAGGAAGCCTCCCAATTATGCAACACCCCACTATATATTTCACCCATGAAGTGAATTTGGACCTGTGCTTATATAAGAGAGGCATGTGACACAAGTAATTCGGATCAAGCAAAGGGAAGATGTGAATTTTAATTCTTTGTATACAATATTCTAAAAATACTTCATTTAAAAAGGGAGGGTGGGCGACTGGGCGTGCTTTGGTTTTGAGAAAAATCATCAAAAAGATGTTTCTAATTACAAATATGAATTGATAGATTTATTATGATGACAAACAAATCTTTGATAGATCTCTAATTATTTTCTATTAATTATTAAATCACTGTATAAAATATAAGCTTTCGCTCGCAATGGCATTTGGGATCTAACATAAACTCAAAGAGGCCATAGTAGTTCAATTGGACTTACAAACCATGTTTGCATCAAACTATAATGAATTAAAATCTCAATATTCAAGCCAGCTGACTCTAGGTGTGAATTGCGCCTGCTGAAAAATTGAATTTAATGAGCTTACACACAACAATGACAAGTAACAAATTGCAAACTGTAGATGTTATTATCAATCAACTCTACCTGAAACCACGCAATGTTGATCTTAAATAAATGATTTTTATCACATAAAGGCCTCATGGGGTATTTTCTTTTTCTTCGGAGTGAAACAGTATGGAAGAATCATGTATTCTTTTGCAAAAACTACATAAAAGAGGGTCTCCTACTAGGGGCCCCTTCAAACATTGAATTTAACCTTTTTTTTTTTTTTTTTCTCAACAGGCAATCTATATACAAAAACCTTAACAAGAGATTTTGAAAGAAGAAAGAATAAGATACAAGAATATATATATATATATATATATATAAATAACTTGTGATTTGTCTAAACTATCAGAATAGGTAGATAAATGATCATCCAATCATGTCCTCCTTCACAAATTGTTAGTGTTGAGCAACTGCAATGGTTAACACCGTGTTAGCCCTCCCAAGCCTCTCTTTGACGAGAACCCGACCATGAAATGCACATAATAATCGCCTAAATTCATGGAATGGTCCTTGACATGGCGCCCCTTATTGACCTTTTCTTTCCTCTTCCTCCTCCTTCCCTCTCCTTCCTCTGCCTCTATTTCATTCTCCAAGAACATCTCTGGCTCTTCTTGAATCGTAGCGAGCCCGCTTTTGAGGATCTCCTCTATCCCCTTTCGTGAATCTGTCCGGAGACTCTTACTGCTAGTGCATGGCACCATGAGCCACAACTTGGACCCCTTCTTCATCTTCTTCCTTACACTCTCCTGTATCACCCCAACAAGACTAAGACTACCTTTGGAATGTACTTGGGAATTAGACTGTTTATATGCATATATATCTGTTTCCAAGTAGAATGTTTCAAATGGTTAATATTATATCTATGTATATGTTTCCAAGTAGAATGTTTCAAATGGTTAATATTGCTGAGCAGGTGGTTCAGGCCAGGTCAAGAAGAATAAAAATGATTTGGTTGGTGGACTTGCTCCTTCTTTACATAGAGAGAATGGGTCACCTCTTTCTTTCTCTAGGCTTTTATGTTAACAAATACCAGGGTTTAGTGCTCTATTTTATTTGCAAGGATAGTATTCCCATCTAAATTATCCTATCATCAGTTCTTCTATCATTTGCCAATGAACTTCTATAATATTACAATCATAATATAGTGGAGTTGGAAGAGAGGCTTTCCTTCTTTTTGCAATTCATCATAGCTGGGACATGTAGTAGGATTATGTCAATTGCCAACCTAAGAGCATGAATGGGCCGGGTTATTCTTCTCAGGAATTAATTGTAGTGGCATTTGTTTTTTATTTTTATTCTTTATTTTTTTACAGAATTGCACGCATGGAAATTCGTACTCAACTGGGCTCCAAGAAAGGATTCTTAAAGAGATAAGGGATGAAAGATATAAGTTGGGGACGTAGATGGAACCTTGACTTTCGTAATATTTGAATTACTTGAGTGTTGGCTTTGTATTTGAGCCTTAGAGAGAGCTTTTAGAGAGAGAGAGTAGGGATGAGCGTTGAGAAATGGGGAGGGGGTATTTAATTTTTTAAGCTTTCTTAGCAGTTTCATGACCTAAATACTGTTAATCTGACCAGTTCTTAATTGTTGGTAGGGGTAAAATGGTCAAAAGTCTGAGATATAGTTGTTATGGGCCTAAATGGGTCGGGCCGACGGTGCCTGGGCCTAGGAACCAGGCTGGGCCATGCGGTGACACGGGCCACAGCTCCAAAGCCTAGCACGGCTTAGCCTGGATTGGGACATGCTGGGCCTGGGTGGCCTAACCCACTTCGCATCCGTACTTTCCCCACACATCCACATGGGCAGCCATGTGAGGCCCACTTGATCACCAATTCAAATCGTCTGCGCACACAGGACACCCGGAATACATTGGATCCAATGGATTTGCACCGATCCAAATGGATTGGACTATTAGATCCAATGTCTTTTTTTTGTCTTTTAATATAAAGCCATTAAACTTGTGGACCAAGGATGAAGGGGTTAGAATGATTTGACAAACGTATAATTTTACACATAGATAGGTCACCTGATGATCTTCTAATCCCCTACCTCTTCCATGATTGATGGGGCCCAGGTGGGCGCCACAAGGTAGAAAAATAAGAGCACCAGACTAGGTTGGATCCTTTCGGCGGGATCCAAGCCTTCGTATTTATTAGCCTAATAATTAAATGGGCCGAAGCTTAGGCAGACTTCGGCTTGGCAGGACATTGCGTTGAACACAAAACCCCTATTTATAATTTGCTTATTTGGAGTGAATGAATAGAGTGAAACAAAATTTTGAGGAAAGATCCTCAGGGGAAGACACTTTATGAAAGATATTAGTCTAATACGACCAATCTAATAATTAGGGATGCAAAAAGGGTCGATTTTGGGCCAAAATCATACTGTACTTGGACCCAGAATTGTTTATAAATGATTATCCAGTTTCGGATTCGGTTATGAGTGGGAAGTTGTTTTGTTGGTTCCAGTCTCGGTTCTGATTAGAGGATTCAGATTCGATTCTGAAATGCGTTCGATTAGAAGACCAAGATCTAGTCCCAAAACAAGTTTATATTTATTTTAATGATTTTATATTTTATATTTTTTTTTGCTTGAAATAAAGATATCACTCAACTTGTGACAGTGACCAAGTCTACTACCTTGGGATCAAACATAAAAGTGTCCAATCAAAGTGGTTTTGAACTACAATTTACAATATTAAAGGCTCGTGAGCGCGTCCCGAATCCACGTGTCTGAATATATGTGGATCCGGAACCAGATTTGTTTATCAATTGGAACCTAAATTAAGTTTCAAACTGATTTTTAAAGATCAGAACATCTGGATAATCGGAGAATTGGATAACCATTTGCATCCCTAAATCCAATCCCCTCCCTCCAATGAACTGGCACATACTTGGCATGCATCCAACTACTCTTACTGTTAGATTGAAATCCTATAAAGATCCCTTCTAAAATTACTAAGAGATAGAAATCTCGCACATAAGTGTTGCGATATCTTTCAATCCTCAACTTCACTATGAATGGGTTTGGTGGGCCTAGGCATGAAAATTGGGCCGGGCCGGGCCGGCACGGCACTGCAACGCCCATATATATAAAAATTTGATTTTTATATAAATAAAATATAAAACTTAAAATAGTTAAAATTTTATTATTCATTTGTAAATTAGAATCAATGTTTTTGCATTTATTTTAATAGTTTCAATTTTATTTCAATTCAAGAACCCCTAAAAGTATATAATATCTCTTTCAATTTATATAAACAATTTAAGAATAATAATAAAAAATTAGAAGATGCATGTGTTCCGGCCCATAGGGAGGCACGACCAAGCGCGACATAGAAAAATCTGTGCCTTGGGCCATGCTGAGCTGAGCCCCAGCTGGCACAACATGGAGCGGCCTGGCCGCCACTTAGCTGGGCCGTGATGGCACATCACGACCCAGTAATTCTCATGCCTAGGTGGGCCTCATAAGGGAACTTGTATGAGGTACGGACGGAGAGGGTCTATAGGATAGGATGGCCCAATTAAGATTTATAAATGTTAATCATCTTATTAATGTGTTATCAACCGTTTGATACTAACAAACAGGATTTGAATAGATCCAAGGTTGATAATAAAGTTTCTGGCCGTGTAAGAAACTAACATTCAGCTCGAAATCCACTATTAAAACCCCGTGCTATGCACGGACAATGGAACCACTAACTGCACAGGCTAATACGATATAATTTTAATAATTTTTTTTTAAGTATTGAACTTGTGAGTCCTCCAATATGGTTGCTAATTCAATATTTAGAAAAAACTTAATAAAAAGACAATATTTTCTTCTACGAATTGCTTAGTTCGTCTACAACGCAAAATCGATAACCTTAAGAATCGACATTCTTTTTGAATTTGTAAGATTCGATTTCTAAACCGAAGAGAATTATTTCCTGGATTGCGTAAGATGAGCAATCGTCTTATAGCAGTCAACCGAGACATCTTATATTTGATTATTTTTTTACGAACTTCTACACTGGAAGTTTATCCATCCTGAACATATATAATTTCAAACCTTTTATTAGAACCCAATGCTAGAGATTCCTACTTAGAAAGATAAGACAAACATATAAATCATACTCGGATAATAGTGTCAATGAGTTAAATACCACAATTAGAAGGCTCTATAACATCACAGGCCCGCAGTTAGACCCATTACCTAATTCCTTAAGTTTCTTAATTTGCAAAGGCATTAAATCATATGTAATTTTTATTTTATGAACATTAATTATTTATTTGTTTTTTTTTAATATATTTTTACTGGTTGTTCGTCTTTGGTGATGCTAACATATTAATCAACATTAAGATTCATCTTGTCGATATTGTGTAATATATCTTATTATTATTATTATTATTTATTTTCGTTTGTCATTTTTATTTTATGAACAATAATTATTTCATTTTGGTTTTATCCTTTTTTAATATATTTATGTTGTTTGTTTACCTTTGGTGATGCTAACATATTAATTAACATTAAGATTCATTTTGTCCATATTGTGTATTATATATATTTTTATTATGATTTATTTTATTTATTCATTTTTATTTTATGAACAATAATTATTTATTTAATTCTTTTTAATATATTTATGCTGGTTGTTCGTCTTTGGTGATGCTAACATATTAATCAACATTAAGATTCATCTTGTCGATATTGTGTAATATATATTTTTATTATTATTATTTATTTCCGTTTGTCATTTTTATTTTATGAACAATAATTACTTCATTTTGGTTTTTTCCTTTTTAAAATATATTTATTCTGTTTGTTCGCCTTTGGTGATGCTAACATATTAATCAAAATTAATATTCATTTTGTCAATATTTTGTAATATATCTTTTTATTATTATGACTTATTTTTTTTCAGTTTTAATATAGTTTAAAAAAAACACGCGTAATTATCTACCTAAACCCCTAACTGCAGTTTAAATTTGTTTACTACAGGCCCCGTTACATATTTCTGGATATTGGTGTTATTTTATGTATATTTTTCCACATTTTAAGCTTATTTTTAATATAGCTCAATATTTTTTTTATTTTTATTAAAAAAAGTAAATTAAAAAAAGAATTTCAAAATATAAATTATTGGGCCTAATTTCATGCTTGCATATCTAATTAGTCACAGGCTTGCAGTTAGACCCAGTACCCAATTCCTTAATTTTTTTTATTTGGAAAGGCATTAAACCCAACAATTTCAAAATATAAATTAGTGGGCAATAATATCATGCTTGGGTCTCTAATTAATCATAGGCCTGCAGTTTTGCCCAGCACCCAATTCAATAAGTTGTTATATTTGGAAAAGCAATAAATCCTATGTCATTTAATAAATTTTGACATTTCTTAAACTGTCACGCCCCAAATTCTGAGATCCTTGTGATTTCAGGAACGCGACGGTCCCACATTGAACATGAGGGGTCAATCCCCTTAATACACATAATGGAGACAATCTAATCAACTAATTTAAATCAATGCATCAATGATCAAACCACTATTAATTATGTTAAGTAATAATATCAAAGCTCAATAGTCTCAAAATATCCAAAGAAATATAACATGGTCCATCTTAGCTACTACAAAGAAAATGAAAACTAAGGTGCTAAATAGTGGTTCGCTTCTCAAGCTTCACTCGTCCCTGCCAAGCTAAGATTCTTCATTGTCGGAATCAACCTTAACATCTGAGAGAAAAAAAAAGAATAATACAAATATGAGCATAAAGCTCCACAAGCATGGTTTAAAATCTCGGTATCGGTCGCGGTATCGGCCGGACTGAAAAACCGATACGTCGCGGATATCGTCGCGGATATCGGTCCGTCGCGGTCGTCGCGGTGTGAATTTTTTTTTAATCCAAAAAAATTCGCAAAAATATCCAAAAAATCCAGAATATTAGAAAATGCTGGAAAACAATATTTTTTTTAATTAGTAACAACTATAAATCAAAATCTCGGTTACCTTAAGTTATGAGTCCTGTCTGTGTCGCTGTTCGCTTTATTCTCTAATATTTCACATAATGCAACCATTATTGATGCTCATGATCAATTTATTAGTGTAAAATATAAGAAAATAAAGATAAGTAGATAACAAACATATCAATCATCATTTAATACTAACTCAATCATCAAATAAGTTGTGAAATTCATGACCATGAAGATAACATATTAAAATCTGAAATATGATAGTGAGATAGATAAATCATAAAGCACTTGAGCATCAAAAGGTTCATGGTTTACCTGAAATTAGAGGGGACTAGAGAGTAGAAATTAGAGAGAGATTGATGAGTATGAGTGTATGATAGTTGATAGATTGACAGCCTAATACCAAGTGGAGTGTCGCCCAGGCTCAATATCATCATCATCATTTCTTCGGTTTTGGTTAAAAAGATATGCTCCATACTGTTGTGCAGCACTACCATACCCATGACCATATTCAGATTATTGTTGATAAGATGATGAACTATCTTGATCCCCTGTAGATTGTTCTTGGTAATTGTGCACAAATGGTATGTAAAAGCCATGAGGGGTATATAAAGGTCGTTGGGGATCATGTGGTGGTGGGGGAAGCCTCCCTTGCTCAATTAATATCTGTTCGATAGACATTATCGGTGTTGGTGAAGGGGGTACCCAATTAGGGTCATATGAATAATTCATATGCTGTCCATACATGGCACCCTGTTGGCCAACATAACCCCCTTGATGACCATGAGTACCTTCCCCCACTCCTTGCCCAGCAGCGTCACCACTACTCCCTGTCTGTCCAACATGTCTGACATAGCCACGGCGAGGATCTAACTCGGTAGCTGCAGGAAAATGCTCAACTGTCTCATAAGTGACATGCTCATCATCTCTATAATGACCCTCATCCCCGGGAGAGTCAGGTGGGATTTCTGCTGATGATGAAGAAGTAGAAATACTTGACTCACTCTCCTCGTCCACGTTCAGTCCCCTTGGCTCACTTGTATCAGGCCCGCGCCCCTGTTGCATTGTCAAGTTTATTTCTTCCAACCTTTGTGAGGCCCTCACTGGCTCAGGCCTATCCCCAGTCAAGTCCTCCATCAACTCCTCTAACTCTGGGTCTTGGTCTAACACCGGTTGTTCTTGTTCCTCCAGCCATTGACCTAACACAGTATCCTCTTCTGAAAAGATATAGTCCAAATTAATTGGACAAAAATAATCCCGGTGATCCTCAAACTTTCTTCTCCTTCTATTTCTACTCCGGAGCCTGAGGTTGTAGTGGATGTAGACCAATTTATTTAGCTTCAGCATTGTTAATCTATGTCTTGGTCTTGTGTGGATAAAGGAGAAGGTGCTCCAGTTTCTTTCACAATTGGAAGACGATGTTGTTTGACTAAGGACTTTAATAGCAATCATCCTTAGTGCAGGAGCACTCTCTCCATAATTCAACCACCATTCAGCTGAAAAAAAAATAGAAATGATATTACAGTCAATAAAATAATAATAAGTCCTTGAATAATATATAAATGACATTACAAATTTACAATCAATACCGGGATTGGTCTGTGTGATAGCTCTCCGCGCAGTCGTCGTTCCAAAGCTTCCAGCACGTACATTGTATATATCAATCTGAAGACATTAACATAATAAAATAAATTGGAGAAATGACAATGTTATACTTTTTCCCTTAATTAGCCTACTGCCTACCTGATTAGTAGCCCAAATGGCTTCATCTGTATTCGCTGCCAGTCTTTCAATTACATTTTTTAATCCCAAACGGATTTCATCAGATATACGTCCATCCGAAAATTGTGGATTAAAAAAGTATCCTGTAAAAGTACCAATGAATTTTAGTCAATGATAAATTAATATAGTGAGGCCAAATTGAATGCAACAATTCAAATATTAAAGGAAACAGCCTTTACTTACCAGCAGTGTGTGAATCATGTTTCAATTGTCGTCCCCATCGATCGTCGATGATCTTCCAATACTTTTTGTAATATCTACAATCTGCGTGAATAGCCAGCTTTGATCTCTCCATTGCCTCATGTAAGAAGCCCATTGTTGGCTTATCATCACCATCAACCAATCGAAGAACCTTTATTAGGGGATCAAAAACATTCAAAACACCCTTCACATGAGGCCAAAATTTATTGGACTCAATTGTTTTACACACTTCTATTGTAATGGGACTTGGCCTCTTTCCCCATTTTGAATTCATGAACTCTTGTGATTTTATTAATTGCAGAAGTCCTTCTCTATACTTGTAAACACTTTCGATAGCAATAAAGTGGGTGGCAAATCTAGTGATGCCAAGGCGCAGTAGTTCATGGTTGTCTGTATGTGTTTTCATCATGGAAATGAGTCTATATGACTGATAAAAAAAATTGGTGATCTGCTTTATCTTACCAATCACTTGCTTCATGACTTTTCCTTTTGCAATATCTTCAAGCATTAAATCCAGGCAATGTGCTGCACATGGAGACCAAAAAATCCTTGGCCTTTGTTTCATAAGCATCATTCCTGCAGCCTTCATGTTTGCAGCATTGTCGGTAACCACCTGAACTATACAATCTGCCCCAACTTCTTCAATCACATCATTCAATAACCTATTAATATATCTTGCATCTTGGATGTGATCAGTTGCATCAACTGATTTGATAAACACCGTGCCCATAGATGAGTAGATTAGAAAATTCAAGAGATGACGATGTGTGATCGTCGTCCACCCATCGCACATTAGTATGCAACCTCTTTCCTTCCATGCCCATTTGAAAGTTTCCACCCAAGCCTGTGATGGACCGCGCTCCCGGATGCCCGGGTTCCTACCGAGGTCGGCGGACGTGGGAGTCCGTTTGGTTCCGACCCTTTCGTAACCGGGGGGCAAGGGGGGCGTGCATCAACATTTCTTTTTTGTGGGTGTGCCAGATTTTCTACTTTTACTTGGAATTGCAAGTGGTGATCCGGAGATCAACCTTCGCAAGTAAAAAGGAAATCAACTTCTTTCAAGTTTTCCATTGTACATATATTTAAGAAAAGAGACATTTTTTTGATTTGCCGTGAAAGGCGATTTTTTTGGCATTTATAGTCGATTTTGGCGTTTATAGCCGATTTTTGGCGTTTATAGCCGATTTTTGGCGTTTATAGCCGATTTACAATCCTTATCAACAATGAAAGACAAGAATTGTGATTTTTGTCTCTTTTGAAAAAATACAAACTACAATGAAAAGCAAGAAAAGGAGGATCTAACTTCTCAGGAGATTGTGGGGGACTCGTTTAGATTGACGGTCGCAAGCCATAT